>JAAONU010000004.1:12848079-13402171 GCA_012932295.1 Cyclina sinensis | reverse complement strand
TAACCTCATGTCCGCATCCCCATTCAGATGTCTGAAGTTTTTGTGCGATGAAATATTTTTTTTACTATAACTTTTTTAGGGATTTACTTCAAATGTATGTTCCCTATCATATGTGGTAAGGTTCATAACTCTAGCACCCATATTTCCAGAATTATTTCCCCTTAAAACTAATAATATCCCATTGTAATAATTTATTATAACTTCTTTTTTCTTGAGGGATTTACTCCATACTTCAAATGTATGTTCCTTATCATCACCCACATCATATATGGTAAGGTTCATAACTGTAGGACCCTTATTTCCATAATTATCTACCCTTTAATGTTAGAATTTTCCTTGAAAATTGTAATATTTTACTATTACTTCTTTATTTATTGAGGGATTTACTTCAGACTTTAATTACCAACTGATTACGAATTGTTCAGTATATTGTCAGCACAAATTTTAATTCCATTACTTTATAATCTTTATAGTTATATATAAATTATGTTCTGCAATTTTCTTCAATGTCAATGATAAAATAAGAAAAATTATATGATATTCCATTTACCATGGAGAGGATTCTTGTCTATCTATCTATTGGTCTAAAAATAAATTGATTTTTTTAATAGCTATCCCTCTCTGAACTATCCAGTACTTATATAGTTGAGCTTGCTGTCTCCACTGATAGCTCTTGTTTAAAATTTGTTGACAATTTATTTATTAAATCCGCATCAAGGCAACACTTGGGTTAATTGATTGATTGAAGTCACTATAAAAAATATAATTTTAACGAGTGTTAATAGTAAGAATGCATTTATAAAGTTAGATTGGTTGTGCGACCACTCTAGAACAATTTAACATTATTATTGGGTACTAATAAATACCTTATGTAACAGTGTAATTTTCTTTCATTGTATTGTGAAGGAAATCAAGTCTTCCAAGTAGTTTTGTACTTCTAAACTTTCTCGCATAACAGATGTATCTGCTTGTTTAAGATATAGTTACAGTATTTTTGTATCAAGTCATTTATTTTTGTGTTTCTGTGAGTGGAATGAAAGTGGAAAATGTTCTTAGTTTAAGGGGCAAAAAAAACTTTCCACTTTCATCTCACAATCTAGATCTTAAAGTTGCAAAAATGTCAAGTCCACATATTTTCTGTATGTAGTGTTTATAATGCTTCTGACAGTATGTTAGTTCATACATCAGTAGAGTTGTACCAGTGTGTAATAGGAAAATTCATATCTTACTTTTCCATTTACAGATAAATTTTTTTTGTGTAACATTCGCAGCATGTATCTTGTAGCTTATGTATTTTCTGTTTTGACATCTTCATGATTTCTTTTGTTAGTTTTGTACAGGTCTACAGTATAATTCATGTACAAATTCCATAATTATAAAGAAATCTTTGATATATATTTGTGCAAAAAGAATTATTTATTTTTTCGTAACAAAATTTTTAATAAATTACAGAAAACAAATGGAACTAGTTTATAAAATGCATGTACATGTATCAATCTTATTTAAAAGCAGATATGAAAGTTTCATATACAGGTAAATTTAAACATGCAAAGGATATGTTGCACTCATGATTATAGATATGTGTATATCTTGTAGAAGAAGAAAATTGTCGAGTTCAAAATGGCCAGTAAGGGTTTTTGCTCAGAAAGCTGTATAAAAGAATCTTTGCATCATAATGGTCACAAATATTTTAAAAGTTTTTATTAACAGTTGGAAAGAACAAAAACTATCTGAACAAAGTAGAAGCAGATATGGGGAATTTAAACTTGTAACCATTATTTCCATGACATTATTTTGGCTTGTCATTGTTCCTATGCATAATTAGGGTAAAATGTAACAATCCATATACAGTAAAGTTCTGCTATTAACATTTTAAAATCACATGAAAAGCAGCAATTTTAAAGAACCAGATTCTACAAATTAGGACAAAAAAAATTGTCTGCTTTCAGGACCATTTTTTTGACTGGTCATATTGGCAGAAATTTACAATACATTAAATTTTTAGTCATGATGCATGTTCAATTTATCATACACACATGGCTTTTGTACCGAATGATGACTTCAGGTTTATGTAAAGTTGGTAACTTGTAAGTCTATTCATTTTAACCTTTGTCCTGCTAAATTGTCCATCATCGAATTTGAACAGATGTTTTTATCATACACAGGAATGTAAATTGAAAATTTACTGAATGAATAACAAGCTGAGTAGACAGTGATTGGACTACATGGATGTGCACGCCAATCCTGATCTGCACTGATCCCAAAGGAAGTGATTGTTTATGTAGAACAATAGGCAGAAGGTTAATTTCTTATCTCAGCTCAGATTAAGTGTTCACAGGAAACTGGCCTCTTCATTAGTAGGGTAATTATTGTCATTGCCTGTTATATTGGCATTATATAGAGATACAGATTGTTTTCAAACATAAGATGTATAGATAGTATTGTTACAAGTTGAAAATTGTTTTGTACATTAGTTGTATAGAACTGTAACATAATAATGTTTCGTACATAAGATGTATAGAATTGTTACATAAGTTAAACAGTGCTCACTCTTGTTATTGTTTGATGTGATAATATGAATGTTAAGAAACTGATGTATGTATGAAGTATGATCAAGGTTTAACAAGTACATGTTCAGTCCAGAAATTACTGTTAAAATCTGGATTCAGCTGAAACATTCAGCTGAAACATCAAATTCACATTCTAAATTAAACCTAAATTCAGCTCAAAGCTGAATTTACTTTACAATATTTTAAAGATAATAGAAAATATTTTTAGGAATTATGTTTCATAGAACTCATAGAATTTCTTTTTGTCTTTTGTAAGGTTTTACATAATTTTCTCTTTCAGAAAATTAACTTAATAGAATATAAACTTATGTCATCATCAGTAAGGTTTTTACTGTATGTTAAGTGGTTTATCAAATCTTTCAACACCAGTAAAGGAGAATATGGGTTGTGTAGAAGCAGCTGTAGCATAAACTATATTTGTATTGAATTGTGAAAAAAAGAATTCAGGTTTATTTCAGAAAAGAAAGTCAAACGTACTGTACATAAAGTGAAAATGCTGATCTCTCTTTAGTATATGATGTGGTTCTAACTCTTGGTCTCACTGGTATTACAGGGGTTTGACCCACATATACCCTGTTCAAGTACAAGTATACCACAGTCTTAAATTAGTACGTTTGACTGTACCGTTTGACAAAACTCATGTTGACTCTGTATATAGACAAGGAATATGGTGTAAAAATATTGTGTCAGTTCTGGTTTCTTTACTTTGAATAGATCAGTATTTTTGCTAAAGCAGTGTAACATGTTTAGTTAAGGAGGGTGTTTACTTTCTTACTTAAATTGTGTTGCAGGTTAATTTTTTTCCATTACGAAAACATGCAAACAGCACTTAAATTACATTGATGTATCACTTAAAGTGTGGTTCTTAATACCGGAGTGAAAAACACTTACATGACCAAGAAAAAAACTCATGGAATCGTATCAGTATCTATGACATAATGTTAATATATTAAAGTGTTTTTTATCATTACATTTATGTATAAATACTTCCATTGCTACACATATACAGAAATGGACACAATATCATCTTGAATATTATAACCAAACATTGTAAAGAGAGTTGAAAGGTAATAAAATATATTGTTAAAATGAACATGACTTTGTCATAACCCTTTCTATATTGAGTTTTTAAAATGGGTTTGCTAATTTTTATATCTGAATATCTGTTGTAATTGCAGAAATACTTGTAATTAGCATGGTTAAGAATTAAATATCCCAGTTCAGTAACTTGTGTAATGGTGCCTGACAACATGGAAGGGGATTATATGAATTGTAAAGAGAATAATTTAGTAGACTTTTCTAGAACATGAGAAACAAGAAACTGGTGGAACCAGGTTTTGCTCCCCGAAATAGAACTTAGTTTATTGCCCTGAATGTAATCCGAATTTAATAAGGGGTACAAAAATGGATGGCAGAACATTTTAAGCAACATTTATAAGTATTATTTAAATAAGTTCATATAATGACATACTGCATTGTAAATACACATTTGCTTTACACACAAATTATTGCCTTTATATATAATTTATGTTAGAAAATTATCTACTCAAAGCGATCTGAAAAGTAACTATACTTCAATAAATAGGCCCTAAAGCTATTATATAGGGTGCACAAGTTAAGGTCCAGACAAGAAATATGAAACTATAAAGGCCAATAACTTCAAAATTATGCAATAGAGAGATATGGTTCTTGTACACTGCACTCTTTGTCATTGAGATCTATCATACTAAGAAGTTTCATGTTGATACCTTTTTATTAGCTCAGTGCTCAAGGGTGAGCTATTGGGATCATTGATTGTCCGGCATCCGTCGGCTTGTGTTGGGCATTGTGTGTCGTCAACAGTTCGACTTGAACTACTTCTCCTCCTAAACTACTAAGCCAACTTTGACGAAACATGCCTGGGATATTCCTTGCATGAAGTTCCATCAACGTTGTTCAAAGAATTGAATTCCATCAAGAACTCTGGTTGCTATGGTAACAGAAAGGAAAAACTTTGAAAATCTTCTTGTCTGAAACCACAAGGCCCTGAGCCTTAAGATTTGGTATGTAGCTTTGTCTAGAGGACCTCTACAAAGTTTGTTCAAATTATACCTCTGGGATCAAATTTAGTCCCACCCCGGGGGTCAATTTATTTTACATAAGCTTATATAGGGAAAATTTTGAAAATCATATCTGAAACCACAAGGCCCTGAAACTTAAGATTTGTTATGTAGCATGGTCTAGTGGACCTCTACCAAGTTTTTTCAGATTATACCCCTGGGGTCAAATTTGGCCCTGCCCTTGGGGTCAATTGATTTTACATAGGCTTATATAGGGAAAACTTTGAAAATCTTCTTGTTTGAAACCACAAGGCCCTGAGCCCCCTTGAGTCAAATTTGGCCCCACCCCCGGGGTCAACTGATTTTACATAGTCTTATATAGGCAAAACTTTAAGAAACTTCTTGTCTGAAACCACAAAGCCTAGAACTTAGATATTTTTAATGGAGCATCAGCTAGAGGTCATCTACCAAGTTTGTTCAAATTATGCCCCTTGAGTGAAAACTGGCTCAACCCTGGGTCACTTGGATTCATATAGATTTATATAGGGAGAATCTTAAAAAAGCTTCTGATAATTGCTCAACAGCAGACCCAAACACAAAGTGATCAGGTGAGTGATCTAGGGCCATCATGGCCCTCTTGTTGTCTTCAAGTTTTGTGCTGATGAAATGAGGTTTGAAAATTAACAAAGAGCAATAACTAAAAAAATACACAAAGGAGAATTAAGGTTTCTGTGCACTGCACTTCTCTGCAATGAGATCTGTTCATCTGGTATGAGAATTAACATAGGGCAGTAATTCAAAGATTACACAATGGAAGTGACTGTTCTTATGCACTGCTCTTCTCTTTCTTAAGATCTATCCACCTATGAAGTTTTATGCTGATATCTCTAGTATTTGAGTAATGCTCTGGACAAAAGAAGTATGAAAATTAACAAAGGGAAAAAAAACTCCAAAATATGAAGTGCAGAGCAACGGTTATTGTGTAATGGACTTTTCCTACATGTAGATGAGATCTATCCACCTATGAAATTTTCAGCTGGTAGGTCTTTGGTGTACGAGTTATGCTCCAGACAAAAATTAAGTACGAAAAATAAACAAATGGAGACAACTCCAAAATGAGAATGTGCAGTGTTATCATTCTTGAGCATTGCACTACTTCTCAGTGAGATCTGTCCACTTATGAAGTTTCATGTTGATAACTGTATTAGCATGTGAGTTATGGTCCAGACAAAAAGCAAACAAGTGGAAAGTTGGCCGGAAGTGAGCCAGGCAAAGCTGCAGCTATATGATCGCCCGAAAATCTTTCAGGGAGCATAATATAAATCCTTTTTGGTACCTTTCTGAAAAGTCTGTCACTTGAGTAACTCATTAAAGTTACCACCATTATGCCTTATGAAGAGAATTTTCTATCCAGTGGCCTGACAAAATGATACATTTCAAGGAGAGTTCAAAAAAATTCTGAAGTAATCATTTTTTAAGTGTTGAATGTTTTTCAAACTGTGCCAGTGATAGCTAGGTAGGCTGAACTTCAGCATCAATATCTTGCTTATCTTGCCATTGAAACAGTTACATGGAAAAGCCCCTCTTTAAGCATTTATAGCCCAGTGGTTTGTGTGAGCAAAATGTCCAAGGTTTGAATTCTAGCCAGAGAGGTGTGTACATAGACACGAACATCTGCAATACCAATTGATATAACGCTGGCTTTGATATTGGCTTGAGTTTGGCTAGTGGTGTTTCATCTGGAAGGACACAAAGAAGGGAACATTTTTGTGAATAAACCGAGTTGTGGATATTGGTTTAGCATTTCCTTACCAATGTCAGGTAAGGTATTAAAAGGAGACCTTTTCCCTTTTTGGTAAAATCTGAGTAACAACAGATGGACAGTTAAGAGTTTGTTATATTTCCACACTTTTACCTGCCATATCAATTTTAAGTGTAGGGTGTTTTTATTTATTATCTTTGAGTTCTCAGCCTAAATCAAATTACACCTTACAGGGTGAATTTTAAAAAGGACTTAATCAGCTATTTGTAGAATAATAATGAAGTCATTTGTAGATTTCAACAAGATCTTATCTCGTATATAATGTACAGAAAAATAATGCATGCAGTAATATGATTTGAAATCAACAAACACAACCAAAAAACTTGTCCTGTTGCTGAAATATAGTTAACAGGTCTGTTATAAACTATCCGAAAATAACTTTCTTCAAAAAGGTTCCTATTTCTCTCACTACAAAATATTATAACAAGGACTGGTAAAAATCAAGCAGACTTTTTGAAAATTTATACAATCGTGGTTTCATAGCGAGGGTGAAACTTACAAAATAGCAAAAAACCTACCGGGGTATGCTGAATAAAAACCAACTAATTTAAAAGGTTGTCTGGGAAAAACTGTAAAAATCCTAAAGAATTCCATGAATCCCTTTAATCAACGATTGCAACAAAGATTACAAAATTTACTGATGACCAGACTTTTTCATATATTTTTTTAGGCTATCTAATGTGACAGAAGTGCAACTGATTGGCTCACTAATTCCATGTAACTTGAGATTCTATGATAACAAGCATTCATACATGTGCTATATAGGATGGCCCATGTGCTTTAACTGTACACATATACATTAACTGTACACATATACACAATGAATGAGGTAACAAGTTTGTGCCTCGAGTTTTCAAAATACTCTCTAAACAGTGCCTGAAGGCATTTTGTTGTTTTTATACAGCGGATTTATGTTTTAAAGAACACCTCGGAACATACTGGCTATTTCATCCAACACTCAATAACATAAAATATTTCAATATAAAACAACTTGCTAAAGTGACTTATGAATTAACTATGACAATTCTAGCATTTTAAATGCAACATGATCTAAATGTTCACAGAAGTCTTTTATGCAACAGGTGAAAGTGTCATAACCAAAGCGGCATATGCATGAAAAGTACAATACATGTATAACATTCTGGCATGCAGACAGAAGTCTTTTCTTTAACAGTTTTCTATAAACAATTTATAACACTGCTATATAAATGACTAATCATTGGAATGATTACTTGAAAACTACACTTTGAAACTGTAACAGATAACAGTTGTTTCTAAGCAGACCAGTAGAATTTTTTTCTCTCTTGGGACTATAGTTGTACCTTGGACTAACCTAAACAATTTGTTAACCGAACACTGTTTCAGCTAAGCATATCACCAGCACCTCTCTATGGTTTGACCATAGACATGACATAAATTTGGTACTATCCAACACCATGTCTTTCACTGTTCCCTGACCAATACATGTATGATTACCCTTGAACCATAATGTCATGACTAACACCACCAGGAAAATATCACAGATCTGCAGTAAAGCTTCAGTCTTTCTTATCCTTGTCTGCATCGTACTGAAAATATAAATGGTACACTTTGGAACATGCCTAAAGTAACCTCAACTAGGGGTTTATTCATGCAAATCTTGTTGGTTAAGCTCTATTACTAGTTATTGCAACTTACCTATGTTGTTAAAAAAAACAGCACTTATGAAGGAATTTGACAAATGTTTAAAACATGGAAATGATATTCATTTAAAGTGAAGTGGACTGAGGCATGTGACTGTAGGAATCCCTACCAAATAATGCTCTTCTCTGTCTCAATTTATAGCATCAAGCATTTAAAACATGTATTTCAGTCTACACAACACAGCAGTCCAATGATGAACTGTTAAACTTTAGCCTAAGCACATGATGTGGTATTGTCATCAAAACAATCAATCATATATTTCCATTTCATGAAAAAATAAGAGACAAAATGTGTGCTTCAGTATGTACTTACCATGGCCAGTTGTCTGCCTATGTTGCCAATGGTTACACCTCCTGAGAAGAAAATACATGGCAGCCATGACCTTACAAACATGAAGTCTGCCTTCGAATACCTGAAAACAAGTGGGTTTTTGTTTAGCTAAACAGATAGCTGCTTTATATAAGTCATAGAATTATCAGGGCATTTCAGTTTGCTGATGAGGAAAAAACTTTTGAGACGATTCTGTTAATGCAGTCAGATAAAATGTTAACAGATAGAGAGAAATCTAAATCTATCTTGCATACCAGTTTTTAATGCCAAGTTGTCATATTAATTCATCACTTCCAACATTGAAAAATAGAGCTGAGCATTATATCGGCTGTATTAATTATCTCTCAATAAAATAATCTATATAGTTATTATGCTGAACTTAATTTCTTCAAACATGAAAATAAACAAGACTACTTACTTGTAAATTCCCTGATATACTAAGAACTGTGTGAGAATTGTAGCAAGGACTGCAGTTGCAACACCAAGTACAAAACCACTTTTAGATCTGTCAAACAACCACCACAGGCCTATACACATGGCTGCCAGAGTCAGTGACATATGGAGGTTATTGGAAAATTCAAGTTTCTATATTCAGTTAAGGAAACAATTCAGCAGCCATAAATTTCAACACACTGAACTTTGTCATGCCAAAAGATCTCTAAAAATTCTTAATCTGGTTTTTATATATATGCTCTGACAAGTTTCATCTTTACATTTAGAATGAAATCTAGGTTGATGCCTAAGCATGACATACTGTATCTATATATCCAACTTTAACATCAACAGTTGAAAAACTTTTCAACATAGCCGTATTAAGAATAAGATTACTTTACATTTGAAATCAGGAAATAAATCAGTTACTGTACTCACAAAATCAAATTCAAACATATTCTAGATGCTTGCAGAATTATTTGCCGCTTACACCTCATAAGTATAAAGGATACTGCACTAGCATGATTAATTCCAACAAACACGGCTACACATCTCATAACATTAGACCATTCCCCCTTGTATATCAGTGGTTCATCTAAATGTTTATCCAGGAAAGGGTACAATAGACCAACAAATGCTGAAGGTAGAAATATAAGAAGATATTTATCATTCTGAGTTGCTCATTTTATTTTGCTATTTTCAGTAACTATTGCATAGACAACAAGATACCTTTGAGCTAAGTCAGAACATCACAATATTTTTACTATAAGAAAAGAATTAGAGGATATCTTTTTTGGCTGGTGTGGGTATTACTGTTTTCCATGAACAGAATACAGAAAATGGTGGCACTTTTAGCAATTAGCTAATATAAAGTAAATCTGTAAAATATGGCATTAAATTCATTTTTTCTGATGAGCTGTGGTTCTCAATTCCACACCAATATATTGCATTGTGAGATTCCCATCACTGTATTGGTCCTAGCAATTTTAAAGGGTAAAAATTTTGTCCTGAATCAAAAATCTTTGTACATTGGATTATTTCAACCACTCGAGTCTAGACACACTCCATGCTCTGACTTGAATTTAAACTTATATATAAATTGCAAATATGTTTCCTAATGTAAAATGAAAGTCAAAACTAACAAAATAATCAAAACACTACTTATTGTTTCATTTTGGAAAAAGTCATCTTCCTAAAAAGCTAGTCTCAATAATGCAACTTCAGGCAGGATGCTGCCTTTACGTCTCGACCAGAAACCACCAAAATAGTGGTGGAAAATGATTAACATGTTGAATTTCTATATTCTTTTTGAATCTGTTCCACAAATCCCCCCAAAAAGATGCTTTAAACCTAGAGTGCTTGGACCAACGCTCGGCGTATACCAACGCTCGGCGTAAATCTATTTTTTCATGGAATTGATATTTTTTCTTAGAAGTGATTTAAAACTCTTCTTTAATTCGAGTTAAATGTCATTTCGTCTATCTTTTCACAGTTCTCTGAACTTCCAGTATCATCACGTGACTTAAGCATAGCAGACGGAAGAGGATCCCATTGGATGAAACAGACAAAACGCATTGTTTTCTATGCAAGATCATGTACTTCCGCTGTTTGATACGCAATGAATAGGAACAATCTATTTAATACTTTGTTCATTTTGTGTTCAAGAAAGGTTCTTTGCATAATTGCAAAAGATTTCTTTTTGAAAGGTTGCCGATCAGTTCATCTACGGTACGCCGAGCATTTGTACAATTTTGTGCAAACCCCACAAGTTTTACTCGGTCTATTTATAGTCTGCCCTGTTGTTTACGTCACGGTTGTTTCACATGGGGAAACTTCGTAAGGATTTAGCAAAGTTTACTCTTGAATATAATTAGTTCATAACATGAAACGAGTAATTTGTTTAGTCTCTTCAAAGAAATTCCTTTGATTTTACGCCGAGCATTGGTCTGACCACTCTATATCAGTCTATTGTTTACATCAACCTTATCTGATGGTGGTGTGCGTGCACTTAGAATGCAATAGCCAATTATAACAGTGCTCTATTTTAAACTGTCAGTAAACTGTCAGTAAACCGTTATGAAAGCTGTACATGATAAACTAGTTCCATGTGTGTGATTGACCTTGTCACTTAAATATTATGATAGATTCAATGCCGATAATCTCAATTCACTGTACAGTTGTTAAATGTTTACCTCTGCAGCCATTTTTCTAATAATGGATTTTAGAGTGTTAAATATGTAAAATTATTATCTGCCACTACGGACATATTTTTCAATGAACTTCTTTGAAACACACATCACCAAAAGATTTTGTTGGGCATTACATACACAAAGAAGGAAAAATTTCCACCACATTTTAAATCCTTTCTGGTTTGTACTCTGAAGGCAGATATCTAACATTAAAAAAATAGCACGATATTTAACTTTCTGAATACAATTATTTGGACTACCTAAAAATCATACCTGCTGTCAATCCACACGCAGGTAGCACCCACCATGAGGATTCATAATGGTCAAACTTGCCAGGTTGTTTGTCCTCCTCAAGTTGTTCCCGATATACCTGTAGCAGGTTGAGCACCAGGGAGAAAAAGACGCCAAAGAAGAAGAGTATCAGACCTCTGACCAGCGTCTTCATCTTTGGACTCATTATCACAGAATTGCTGAAAGTAAACAGAAAGTGAATTCACAAAGTTTAACATAAAGTACATTTTGACCGTTCTCTTTTCACGATGCTGAACAAAATGGTTCAAACAACCAACTGTATTTTTGTAATTTTTCCACCACAGAATCTCGGATCATGACTTGAGTCACGAAGATACCTCTCAGTCCTTCGACAACATTGGATTAACGACTCATTCACATTGTGATTTATCATATATTTAGCGTTATTACGATAAACTACAGAAAACGAAGAAATAAGATACAAAATATATATTTTCTGAATGAAAACAGAATAAAGATTCTTACCTTACAACGACTTAGCTATTGTAATTCATTGATTAAGTGGAGTATGTCCAGCTGATAGCCTGATTTGTCACATGACCAAACACAAGATCGTGCCATCTACATGAGCCAATCAAAACGCGAGAAATCATGAAGCGAGTTAGACTGGTCCGTAACTGACTGGTACTAAAGAGTATTTGCGTAGCAAGAAACAGCTGGGTACCAGGAAAGGTTTAAAAAAAAACCCCTTTTATGTCAAAACTGGTTCCCTTCGCTTTGTTCATAGTGGTATAAGGAGCAGGTAATCCATACTAAACATTACTGTGATGAAAACACTCGAGACTTCAGCGTAGCAAAACAAAATGATTTACAGACGTTTCACCCCAAGTTTTCCTCCCAAGACTTTTCTCCTCCAGTTTTTTTTATTATACAAGACATTTAACCCCAAAAATATAATATGTACTCAGATGGTGATATACCTTTATTTTTCTGGTTTATTTTTATGTTAATAATAATACATATCATACTGATGCTCATTCAAGAAGTTTTGATGACGTTTTCGTATTTAAAAACAATATGGGTTTCGATTAATTGGATTAATCTTATCAACACCTTCTTACAGTTCGCACCTTTAAGAAGCATGTGTTGTTAGGATTGTTACTGGACTCTCCATAATTGCCAATATACATATACTTCACACATCCATGGATGAGGTGCTGATAAAACAATGTTATAATAAAAATCTCAATCAGGTAATTCAAATTTTAATCTTTTATTCTCTTATGAAATTCCTGAAATAGAAAAATGTACTTGCGATGTCAATTTTGTACATTTATTGTTAGAGTTTCAGTTTTCTTTTTGCAAGAACTGTCTTAAAACCTGTATGTTAAGCATCGCTGGGTTAAATTATTCAAAAAAAGTAATAAATTAATTACAGTTAAATCTGAAATGTTCAGTTAGATTACACTTAATTTATATGGATTTGACAACTTTAATGAATAAATTACAATTATTAAAAGGAAAATAATTAATTAAAATTAAATTTAAGATGGATTCAATATGTCATTATAGTTCAATTCAATTCAATTTTATTTTGCAACTTTATAGATCACATTGGTTACATAAATAAAATTATAACAAAATATATATTATGTATAAAAATAAATAAATTCTGCACTTTGGTTAAGACTTGTTCACATAACAATTAAAATACTAAATTGTTATACAATTTACATATCAATAAACATATATTAAAGTGTAACTTAATACAGTTAAACTATGATGAATTTTTACATTTATATTCTAAAGGAATCAGCTAAAATGACTATAGGTAGTGAGCATATTTCCAGTTCAATTCTGTCTACTTTGTATTTGTAGTTTGTAGTTTTAACAATTGGTGTAAGAACATTTACGTGTGTACCAAAATAGATTAAATTAAAAAAAAAAAAAAAACATAGGACCAAATAAAATAGAATAGATAAGTGTGACTTATGGTTACAAGTATGGGCCATTAAGCCCGAAGGCTTATTTCCAATGGGGTCCATTTAACCAAAGGGAAACAAGGTGGAACCGGAGATACACTTTATAATTAGAATACAAAATATACTAAATATAGACACCTGCAAGACTGTTGTCAGACTAACACAAATAATTCAATATTACAAAAAACAATCTTCAGATTTTAAGCTCCAATTTGATACAAGAAAATTTTTAACTTCCGTTTTATATAAAGATGACTTTTTAAAACATTTAACAGTATTTTGAAAAAGAATTTTTCAGTACCTGCACTATTACAATTTGGGACAGAAAAATTAAACTTATTCGATCTAGTACAATTTTTATGTAGGTCAGATACACGGACAAAATGTTTATACATAAATCCCGACATTTGTTATAAAATATTTTATGCATATGATTCAGTCTTAGTTGTTTTACTCTATTCTCAATATTTAACATGTTCACATCAATAAAATCTGAAAGTGTAAAGCTGGTTCTAGGATGGTATTCTCTAATAAATCTATTAACTTTATTTTGAGAAACTTGTAATATCTTTTTCAGGTTTTTATTCAGACTTTGATACCAAGATAAGCAGGAAAAATCAAAACGGCACAGAATTAAAGCAGAACACAATAATTTTCTATAGTTAAATGATAAACTTTTACAATGTCTGTACAAAAATTTAAGCTTAGAGTTTACTTTAGTTCGAAGTGTCTTTTAGCTTGCAAAATTTTAAAAACATATAAGTAATTTTCTGATATGAATTGATGATGTGCAGATTTTAATTATTTAAGCATGACAAAATAATTTTATTATTTGATATTTGATATTATTTGATAATAAAGCCTACCGGTGTTGTATTTGCTGATATCTATCACAAGTCTCATTCTGTCTTGGATGTACATCCTTTTTGCATTCTATGCAAATTTACTGCATTAAAAAAAAAATATAATGATTTATTAAAACTTAAACTTTTATTCAAATCACTTCAAATTTTACTAAACTTATTGTTGATAATCTGTTAAGTGATTATAATTTATTTAATAAAATATAACTTATATTTTATATACTTATAAATGAAGTATTGAGAAATATTGATAAAATAAAATGCGTATTTTCGTTTTTCGTGCTTTCACTGTAAAAATTTATTTTTCTCTGCAGTGAAACATGTTTTGCGTATTTTCACTGGTGTCTTGCCGGATTACTTTCTTCTAAATTCAGCCAATACACAAAATTAAATGGGAATTCATTCGAATTGCAAGGTCAAAAAAGAGATAAAGTATATAATGAAGAGAAAATTCATTTTTTCTATAAATACAGGATTTATTTTCATCTCGTGGTATCGAAATTATCATATTACACTCGTGGATCGCCACTCGTGAAATATTTATTTTCATACCCCTCGATGAAAATAAATCCCGTATTTATAGAAAAAACTTGAATATCCTCTATATATTGTTTTAAAATGAGTATTAAGTTGAAGTAAAATAAAAGTATGCATGGATACATAACTTGCATATAAATAATTTACACATGCTGTTTTATATTAAATAGTTATTTCAGAGACGTATATATTACATATGTAATATATACGTCTCTGGTTATTTCTATAACTTTTAATTAAAATTATGATATCTTATGTTATTTTGAAAAGTTATAATAACTATGTTTTGGGGCGAAAAGTCTAAATAAGTAAAGATTTTTCATACCCATTTTGGGGATGAAATGTCTTAGGAGGAAACATCTTGGGAGAAAAAGTCATGGGGGTGAAACGTCTGTCAACCAACAAAATCATGTGACTTGTTCAAAATGGCGACTGGTGCAAGTGGGAGTTTGTTTGCAGGAAAAAGAAGAAGTGGTTCAGTGCGAACCAGCGCACAACTTGACGCAGATGGAAATGAAGTAGAAGTAGTTATCCTTACAACTTCTCTTTAATTCTAGATTTTTTAAGGGTTATTAATTTCAGAGCGCAACATCGACAATTGTCCAGTTGAGTTTTCAATATCTACGTTTTCTGGGGATATTTTTTAGCTCATTAAGCTAATCTATCTATCTTCCAGTAATGTCAAACCCCTTGCGGGGACATAGACATATAATCAAGGTCTCTTTAGCTTCTTTGATAGAAATGGTGTCCATATCAGTTGCCATGGAAATTGATAATAAACTATCAAAACATCTGTACCCAAGTTAGCTCGTGACATAACTGTATTGGCTAACTCATATGAAGAAAAAAATCAATATGAGTCAACATGTTTGACTAATTATGGTATGAGTTCACTAATTTATGAGTTGAATTAGGTACAAGTTAACCAGCTTTTTATATTTATCCATTTTCTCTGAATACTGCTAATCCAACTCAAGAGTGTTACAGGCAGGAGTTTACTGAGTTTTATTGAGTTTACTTAGTTTATAGTAAAAAAATTATCTAGTATTCTCAGTATCACATCTGGACATCTTTGTATTTCTTATCTGTCTTCAGCCACACCCTAGCATCTGTGAATATCTAAGGAGTGGTGATGTTTTCACTTTTGCAAAGGTACACAAGTTTGCTGATGTCTCAGTGATACTGAGCATTGGCTGTAAAGAATTCTTCTATATACTGTTGACAGTGACCAGAATGGATTTTTGAAATATCTTAAGATAAGCTTTTCTTGTTTACAGTTTGATGTGCGAGAAGATGAAGAACAAAATGTGAAGTTGTCTCAAACAATTAAACTTCTTTTGGCGGCTGGTTACTTCAGGGCAAGAATTAAGGGATTGTCTCCTTTTGATAAGGTTAGCAAGTTCAATATATTCTTATGCACATGTTTATTGTTTTCATTGTACAAATATATATTTAATGTCACAATACTGATGGTAGTAAAATTAGGTTCAACTTCAGAGATAAGAGTGATAAATAACTTTTGCCTTTATGACCAGTTCAGACAATTGACCAGTAGAAGCACCCATGCCTTCTGAAACCTAAGTACTTTACTCTGTTCACTGTTAAAAGGTTCAGTTTTCAGTAAATACCCCTGTTAGTGATAAATGGGTCTTCCCGTTTTGGTATAATGGACAAGTCCATTGTAGAAATAATGCAGGATGAGGACTGAGTGGTTCCAAATTTCATTGAATTGTTTCTTTTAGCACTAGAATATAAATGTATCTGCATGGCAGTTTCTACCAGTGAAGTTTTTGAAAGTTAAGGTAGTAATGATGGTGAGAATATACAGCAAGCATGTTAGGCGTGCTTGTGTGAATACTGAAAATGTTTTACAGTTTGTTCACATATGGTACTAAATTTGCTAGGTGCTACTATTTCATTGAGAAACTAAATTAATTTTCCTGTATCGATGGGATTTCCCAGTATGGCAGTTATTGTTTCATTTAGTTGACCTACAATAAAGTAGATCAAATGTACATTTGAAAGTAACAGTTAGTGATGTTTGGACAAACTGTTCACATAGCAGGCCTTAGTACACTTAAAGTTTGTTTCAAGAAAAATTGAAGATGCTGATTTAACCATGCAAAGAAGTGAAATCTTAATCATAGCTATATCAATAAATATAAGAAGAATCATTATTCAATTTTGAATTATATCTGCTGTCACAAGGATGAGGAAAATAATGATGATGGATATCTTTGGTACTGTCAGCAAGTGATGGCAGAATATTTTTGTTTTCAAGGTTGTTGGTGGGATGACCTGGTGTATAACAACATGTAATGTTGATATTGATGTGGACCTATTGTTCCAAGAGAATTCCACGATTGGTCAGAAAATGTATGTATACATAATGCATAAAGTCATGATACTTCGTACATGTACCTGAAACAGGTGGTATGAATGTAGGTGAGGCCCTTAACATGCACTTGAAATGGAATAACTTGTAACAAGCAGTCATACTCTGTCATAAGCTATAAAACTTATTATGTTTAGGAAAAATTATTCCTCTAAATAAGGCAGTGTAAATAGAAATCTGAAAAATGGAAATTGGTACAGTAAATTATCATTACTACACTTGTTCACAAGATTAGGAAAAAATGCTGCTTTTAGTTCAACTCATGGACATGGAGTTATAAATAGAATACAGTTCTGTGAACTGACAATATGTTTTTGTTTAATAGAAAAAACGATAATTTCCACTTTGCAGTGCACTGACAGAGAAGATTGTTGGCGTGTTGCCCAGGATGAAGTGTCCACATAGATTAGAGCCCCATCAAATACAGGGTCTAGATTTCATTCATATTTACCCTGTTGTACAGGTGAGCATATATTTCATGTGACTGCCCACATTATAGCAGACATTTTTAGCTCATCTGTTTCGAAGAAAAAGTCGAGCTATTATGATTGCTGCAGTGGCGTCATCGTTGTGCAAAAACTTTAATGTAGCCCATTACTCAGTCAATTATGGTATCAATATGAAACTTTGAATGCTTGCTTATCATGAGAAGAGACATTTGTAACACAAGGGGCATTATTCTGAAAGCTATATTTTTGGAGTTATGCCCCTTTTTAACTTACAGTTTTTGTCAAAATGGCTTATTAAGTTGAATGATATCAAAACTATCAAAGATAGCAATATGAAACTTGGACTGCGTGCTTATCATGACAAGAGGCAGTTGTAACACAAGGGGCATTATTCTGAAAGCTATATTTTTGGAGTTATGCCCCTTTTGAACTTACAATTTTTGTCAAAATTGCTTATTAAGTGGAATGATCAAAGGTATCAATATGAACAATATCAACATCATGAAATGTCAGAGGTATATAGACCTCCTTCAGGAGTAGTGCACAAGAACCATAACTCTGGCCCCCATTGTCGACATGTAAAACAGATGAGCGCTGGTGTTGCTCCGCGGAGCTCTTGTTTTTATAGATAATAAAAACATTATAGTCTGCAAAGGGCTGTTTTCACTTCTTGAAGAACAGTTTGTATGAAACAAAAGACACACCTTCAGGTGTGACAAATTTTATCCAGTAAAATTCTGAATTTCTTCAAGAAAAATGCATAAAAATGTTTTTGATTTCAAATGAACACATTTTCATTTATGGAAGTGTTAAATTTGAAATTTATTGGAATTTGATACTCAAACAGTTAAGTAAGGCTTTGCATCTTTTTATGGTGCAAAAAAAGAGAGAGGATTTATTAGAAGAAGCCTTTAAACAGGAACATAGGACATATTTAAATCAGGGGCATGATCAAACTGTGCACTCAAAAATATTATGTATTTCATATGGTTTTATTTTACTGCAGTGGTTGGTGAAACGTGCAATAGAAACTCGAGAGGAACTTGGAGATTACATCAGGAACTTCTCAGTGTCACAGTTTAACAAGAATCATTCCACACCAGAGGTTTGTCACATTTTTTTATTGTACATTTATTAACTTTTTGAACTGTCAGTCCATCCATCAGTCTGTTCGAAAACTTTAACATTGACCATAACTTCCTTTTTTAGTAAGTGGATTTACTTCATACTTGGAAACAATATCCCTTTGGACAAGACCTTCCCACTGACCTATATTTATTTGACCTTGACCCCTGAATGACCTTTACCTTGAGATCCAATTATCGAAAAACTTTAACATTTACCATAACTTCTTTATTAGAAAGTGGATTTACTTCATACTTGGACACAACACCCCTTTGGATAAGACCTTCCCACAGACTAGTTTGTATTTGACTTTGACCCCTGAATGACCTTTACCTTGAAGATTCAATTGTCCAAAAACTTTAACATTGGCCATAATCTCCTTATTAGAAAGTTGATTTACTTCATACTTGGACACAATACATCTGTGGACAAGACCTTCCCACTGACCTATATTTATTTGACATTGACCCTTGAATGACTGGACTCCAGCCCAAAGTCAGAGCACCACTTCAGGGGCATTGTCATCTTACAGTGACATTTCTTGTTATTGGATATCTTCAAAGAAGATTTTTGGAGAGTATTTCATAAAAAGATAATTTGTCAAACACTTTGAAAATTGCCAAAATAAAGAAGTTGTTTCCATTAAACTTTTAATCATAACTTTTCCCTCCACATTACGATTTTTTTCTTTGATTTCAAAATTGATGTCCTTAAAGATCTGGAAAGAGAGGATAGCCTGGATAAGTGAAGTATGAAGATCAGAGGCATAAATATAGGGTTGATAAAGCAATTATAGGGGCAGTCAGCTTATCATTTCTTGAAGCCTAATTTAACACTTATGAACAATAATGGCTATCATTGTGCTCTTGTCTTAAAGAAGAATAAAATTTCCGCCATTATTTTTCAGGACAAAACTTTTCTATTAATGAAGGATAAAGCTACTGACACTGTGAAGGATGTGAAGGTAAGCATGTATCAATACTTTTTATACCAGTATTTATGTAGAATCATGTGAAGGTAAGCATGTACCAGTACGTTATGTAGAATCATTTGAAGGTAAGCATGCACCAGTACTTTATGTAGAATCATGTGAAGATAAGCATGCACCAGTCCTTTTTGTACCAGTTCTTTATGTAGAATCATGTGAAGGTAAGCATGTACCAGCAGGGTTGCCAGCGGACTTGAAAAGTCAGGGAAATTGGGTATTTTTTCAAGGTCAGGGAATTGTCAGGGAATTTTGAAATTTGGTCAGTGAAAAATGAAAATCCTGAAAAGTCAGTGAAAAGTCAGGGAAAAATTATTTCAAAGGTCGAAAAATATATGCATTGAAGGTCTTACTTGGCTATGGCAGTCTTTAGGCATTTAATATTTGACTTTATCACTCTCACAGTTAAGCATTAAATTCAAATAACAGTAAACTGTGATATTAAGAAGCATTATATGTTAACTTAGTGATTATAATACCCATTATTTACCTTAGAACATCATTCAGCCTAAAGACTGAAAGGCTTTGCAACCCTTGCCTTCATGTCATATGTTTCACATGTTTCACTGACCAACAGTCACACTGTGTTTGAATAGAAATAGTTAAGAATAGTAGAACACAATGTTTGAATCATTACTTTGATGTAGATGTTTTATATTTTGGAAAATAAATACAAGTTTACATGCAAAAAATATAATGGGAGGATTGGATGGCTATAGGGGAGGTCAGGAGGCCGTTTATGTGTTTGACGATTTTGGTCAGTGAAAAACATGAATTGGTCAGTGAAAAGTCAGGGAAAAGTCAGGGAATTTTATTTCACCAAAGTGCTGGCAACCCTGACCAGTACTTTATGTAGAATCATGTGAAGGTAAGGATGCACCTGTACTTTATGTAGAACCATGTGAAGGTAAGCATGTACCAGTCCTTTTTGCACCAGTACTTTATGTAGAATCATGTGAAGGTAAGCATGTACCAGTACTTCATGTTATATCAGTGAAGGTAAGCATGCACCAGTAATTTATGTAGAATCATGTGAAGGTAAGCATGTACCAGTACTTTATGTAGAATCATGTGAAGGTAAGCATGTACCAGTACTTTATGTAGGATCGTGTGAAGGTAAGCATGCACCAGTACTTTATGTAGAATCATGTGAAGGTAAGCATGTACCAGTACTTCATGTAGAATCATGTGAAGGTACATGTAAGCATGTACCAGTACTTCATGTTATATCAGTGAAGGTAAACATGTACCAGTACTTTATGTAATATCAGTGAAATTTAATGCTATAATAGCTGTCCCAAACCCAAAATAGCCTTTGGCTACTAAAATTTCAGAAAAGGATTAAAAATTACAGTGGTTTCCACAATTTCTGGTAAAATTATTTTTAGATGACATGTTTTTTTATGTGAAATCGAGTATTTGCCTACTAATTTCTGTTTCATGGTGTCACTTAGCTAGAGCTAGTCATTGTGTTTTATTGTTATTGAAATTCACTGAGAAATAGTTTAAGATAAAATAAATGTTTTAAGTGCCCACAAACCATTTCTGTTACCATTATTTTCAGTCCTCATACAAACCTGAAAGAAAATACAGGCGACATGATGTTGACAAGTTGAGAGATGAAGAGACTAGGGTCCAGTCTACTCTTCTCGAATATGGCCGAAGATATGGCTTCAGTAAAACTGACCAAAAAGAACAGGTCAGTATTTGGAATTTTTGATTTTCTTGGATATCTTAAGCTTTTCTGCATGAATATAAACATTTCATTTACTGACTCAGCATCTTTTTCCTTTTGTTATCAACAGTAGAATAAATAATGTCATGTATGGTATGCCAGAGACATAGATAACATCTGTCTGTGTCTCTGGATATGCATTGCAGTTTTAAAATTAGTGAAAAACAACACTTAGAGAACTGCCTACATACACTAATATTCTAAAAACATTATATAGTCCTCCATTTAAATAACTCTCTCTTCAAGCCTCAAATAGTGGAAGAAAAACGATGTACTGGTGCCTTTAAAAAGGTACTGGTTGCTATGAATGACTGTATCAAAATGAACTGTGAGGTTCAAACGTTTTCATGAGTAAAAATGTAAAAGATCTTGAAAGCAAAATACCTTGATTTTTATTATTGCTTTAATGGTTTTGAATGATTAGTTGAGTAATGCACTGTCATCATGGTCTCCTATTTGGTCTAATAATTTCTTAAAGCAGGTAGAACATAAATGTACATTTATGATTGATGTAAAATTTGCTAAAATTTTTGACCAATAATATGAATGTTTTAGTGAAATATGAATCCCAGAATTCAAAGAAATTTCATTAGATTTTCATCTCTCTCTTGCCTTTTTCTAATAAAATATTAAAACCACAACATTTTATCTTAAACTAAAACTCAGTATGTTAATTTTGGCTCATCCATAATGAAATGTTCAAATCTCATCTTACCACAGACAGATTCTTAAGTTGTTTTATTTCATAATAAAAGAAATATATAAAGTTTTGAATTTTTCAATAGGATGAAGAGAAGGCAGCTAAAAAGAAAGCAGCGGCAGCAGGAATTGGTGGGGAAGAAGGGGAGAAAACTCTGGAAGAGATACAGGCAGAAGAAGAGGTTAGCATAATGTTTGTGTCCTTTTAAAAATCCATTTTTGCCTAGGTTGTTAAAAAGGCCATAAATTTGAAGATTATTCAAACCATTTGTGCTTGAATTTTTTTTTAACGATTAAGCTAAGTGGTATACTGGAGACGGTTTGGCCATCAGTACATTCATTGGTACCAGAATGGTCTTGCATATTGTTGATACCATTGGTTTTGATAAAATTTACAGAGGAAATGCCCCTTTTCTACTTATATTTGGTCTATTTTTAGGACATTTTTTTTTCTTTAGAATATATTTTCAAGTCTTGATGTTTCAGTAATAAACAATAAATCAGCAAGCGAAGTGTGATCAGTGGTCCAGTGATGACATGATGCACTTAGATTAAGAGTTTATAAGTTTGAATCCCTGCTCCTCATTAACATGTTTTTCAGAAGAAACTTTAAAGCAAGGTTCCATGTATAAGTGCTATACACTGTGCAGGGAAAAAGAACCAGTTGTCTTTATAAATGGGTTGCTTTCTGTATCTTGCACTGTCCTAAACAACTTAATATAACTTTACTCTGCATGATGCATCAGTGAAATGGGCAACCATTACTAATTATAAATAAACTCTAATAAATAAATGTAAGTGTGAACATTTGTATTTCTGACATTTTTATATTGTGTACAGTCTGAAAGAATGTAGAAATCTGTCTGTGTGGTTGGTAAGAGCCACTGTCTGTAAATTTCTGGTCATGTTCTTTAATACTAAAAGTGTATGTGATTTCAGAAGCGGATAAACATGTTGATGAGTGGTATGTCTGCTATGGGTTTACAAGAGGTAGGTTGTTTTGTAATTATCTTTGTAAAGAGAGGTTAGTCTTTTTACTTACCTGGGCACAAGTTGCTTAAGGTGAGCTTTTGTTATGGGTCTTTGGCCATCATCCCTGCAGGAAAAAAAGACTTTGAAAATCTTCTTTACTAAAACCACAAGGCCTAGAGCCCTGAAATTTTGTCTGAAAATATTGTAGTGGACTTTTACAACGTTTAATAAAGCCATGCCCCCTGGGTACATTACTGTCCTTGCCCCAGTGGTCACTTGTTTTACTTACGATATATTGTAAAATCAGCAAAAATCCTTTTGTCTGAAAGCGCAAGGTCTAGAGTCCTGAAATCTGGTTCAAGGTATTATCGACTGGACCTTTTCAAAGATTGCCTAACTGATGCCCTTGAAGTCATTATTGCCCCACCCCCAAGAGGTAACTTGTTTTGCATATGAATAAATTGTAAAATACTACAACAATTCTTTGTCAGAAACCACAAGGTGTGGACCTTTGATTTTGGTATGTTGCATTATTTAGTGGACTGTAACAATAAATTCTAAATTCATGTGTGTCATTATTGGCTAGTCTCTAGGTATCACTTTTTTTAACAGAGATATGTTGGAAGATCTTCCAAAAAATTGTTCACTTCAACCTCAAGGCACAGAGTCCTAAAATATAACCTGGTAGACCTGTGAAAAGATTGCTAAAATCCAGTCCTTTGGTTCATTATTTGCCTCACCCAAGGGGTCACTTGTTTCGCAAAGTGTTATATGAAAAAATGCTTAAAATGTTTACTTGTCTGAAAATGTAGGGCCTAGAGCTTTTGTATTGTCTAGTAGGACCTTACTAACATTGGGTTTTCAATTGCCCAGTTCAAAGGTTGCATGTTTTTGTGGATACACATGGAAAATGTAAAAGCATATTTCTTGTGAGATTTTGTTCTAAGTTGAGCAATTTTGGCCCTCTTGACACTCTTGTTATTTTCAAAAGAAGTTTTGTAAAGCAGAAAACTATTCTCTATTTACCAGGGTAAGCTAACAGCCAGCACTGTGGGCTCCATTGTCGGTATGCAGTCAGAAGAAATACAGCAGATTGCCTTAAAATATGCTGAGAAGGTGAGTACAAAATTCATGCTTTTGTGAGCACAACTTCCTTTTGTAAGTATAAAATTCTTGTGTTAGTACAAAATCATTGTGTAAATACTAAGTCTTGTGAAATGCATATTCTCATGTGAGTGAAAATATTTTGTTTGTGTATAGATGTCTTGTATGAGTACAGATTTTTTTGTGTTTTCGGTATATTCATCCTGGGTGAATATGAATGTTCTTTATAAGTACAAGATTCAGAGTCATGCTTTAAGTTCTTGTGTTAATGGATATTCTTATGTTTGTGTAGAAACTTCTTGTTGTATCAGAAAAGTGTTCAAAAGTGAAAAAATAATCTTATGTGAGGACAATCTCTAGAATAAGTACTTACATCTGTTAGTGCAAACATTTTGTGTGACTTTGAAACTCTTATAATAAGAGTACAGACATGTGAGAATATAAACTGTAATGGAGGACAAATTTTCTGCATATTAAGTATAAACTTCTTTTGTAAGCAAGAATTTCTTGATGTAAACTTATCTTTATTGTACAGACTTACTGTCTGCATGTATTTCTGCAGGTATTTATCTATGTGTATTTATTTCTGTATTTACAAAATACAATATATATATTTGATTTTTTTCACTTTACTAAACTGCAGCAAGCAGAGATTGAACAGATTGAGAAAAGTGAGAGAGTTGGTGGGATACAGCAACACAAGAGAATTACTGCAGCACTTGGCAGACAAATACAGCAACACAAAGAGAAAATGCAGCAAGTTAGTTCATATAACTTAGATGTTAAAAATACTGGTTATTCGAAGTTATTCAGATTTTGATATCAGTATTTCTCAGTTAAACAGTTATACTTATTCATATTCTGTAATTTGAAAATTACAAATTACCAGTAGGTTATAAAAAGGTAAGAGTTAAGTATTTTATAGTTAATAAACTGTGTCATGTTTACAGATTATCATTGATAGAGCTTTCTGTATTGTTTAAACTGAAGTTTCATTAAGCTGAAGTTGACATAAAAAAAAAGATACCATCATCGTGTGGTTTTAAGCCGCACTATTTTCCAGAATTCAGCGATAAATAGTTTGGAGTGTGGCTAATACATAGGTTTGTGGTAGTTGAAAGAAACATGAAAATATGTGAAATGATCTGAGCTTCTCTTTGCCCTACAAAAAAAAACATTGCCTTATATTTCCTCATACCTAGCTAATTAACCTAGGTAACCATAGCAACAGGTCTTTGAGATTAAGTTTTGTTACTGTTTTACTACCTGTCTACTTATTAGCTCTACTTTTTGAAGAAAAAAAGTGGAGCTATTGTCATGACCCTCTTGTCGGCATTGGTTAACCTTTTTGTTGAGGTCCTTTTTCTCAGAAACTATCAATTTCTATTTTCTTCAGATTTAGAATAAATGTTCACTATCAAAATGTGACACCACAGGTCTTGTTTGATCTTCAGTCAACCTACACATCTATTGTGAATTATCAGTTATATTTATTCTTGTACCATACAGAATATCACTTTTGTCTGTTTTATTGTAGGTCCAAGAGAAACACAGTGAGCTACGAAAAGCATACCAGGAAACCCAAGAGAACCTTCAAAAGGTGAGATATTTTCATAGGTCTTCTGTTTAAAGAATAAAGAGGTATATTACATTCCTATTTGGCATTAACGTTAGTGTCTTTAATTGTTGATATGAAGGTCAAAAATCTGTAGAAGATTTTGGTTATTAAGATCAAAGCAAATCATTTAGATCAGTAAGATATGTTTCAGAGTGTAATTTTAAGTCAGTTAGTTTTGATCGCTGTACTAATGCAAGATGTACCTTAGTGTAGTAATCCTGTTTGGCAGTAGTGACTAATAAAGCCTGCTTTTGGCATGCCCAAAATTAAACTCTGAATCAGTATATCTTCTGTATATTGTATTTGCCTGGCATTGGGACAACTAGAATTTCAGAAAAAAATATTCATTTTAACTGGCAAGGTAAAAAACTAATGTTAATTTTGACCACACCTTATAAATTTTCAGGCACAAACACTAAGTGAAAGGATAGAGCTAGAAATGGAGAAACTGAATGAAATGGAGACAGCAGAAAATCAAGGGTAAATATGGCAGCTTGGTTGCTACACTTGTATAGACCAGGCCAAAAATTAAACAACAGTTTTCTGTACTTTCCACACCAATGATTTAGGCATAAAAGTCCCATGGAAACATAATTCTTCAAATCAGCACTAGGCCTACTGATTCTATTTGAGAAACATTTTTGTTATATCTTTTTTTCTTTAGACTATACTGGAAGAAGGTTTTAGTGGTACATGGTAATTTTATTACATCATGATTCTACTGAACATGTTTTAACTGTACTTATTAATGACGAAGTGAAACATATGAAATTATATTAAATTTGAAATTATACTGTCACTATGGAAGATTCTATATATATTAGTAATAGAAATAGGTCATCTCAGGAAACAAAGTAAGTTTGAGTTCAGAGCATTAATCTGTGAACCTAGAGGTTTTAGGTTTGAATCTTGCCAGCCAAAGTCTGGCCATGGCATCTAAATTCTTCATTATGGCTTGGATTATGGTTAGGTCTGAATGGAAGATTGGCTGGCATCAAGATTGGCTGATATGAACTAGAAGAACTTTCCATGATAATTCTTAAGAGATATTTACATGTTTTAAGGAAAAAAGAAGGGAATTAATGTATTCAAAGTTAGTGTATCTTTGTTGATTGTTTGTCTGACATATTTAATATCACACTGTGAAAGGATTTTATATGGTTTAAAAGTTCATCTGTTTGCTTATTTTAAGGATATTGGGTGCCTTGAAGTCTCTGGTATCCATGAATGAAAACCTGAAAAAGCAAGAACAAGAATTTAAAGTACATTGTAAAGAGGAGATGGAAAGACTGAAAGGAAATATTGAAAAGTTGAAAGAAGAGACAGAAGGAGAAATATCTGAGGATCAGGTTTGTATTACATGTATAAGTGTACTATTGAACTGTAGAAAGTGGATATAAAATGTGAATTATATTTTACTGCAACAGTTTGAATAAAAGTAGCAAAGCTTCCTAGATTATTGTGGTTTTGGATAGTTTTAATGACTATGCTCTGAGAAAAAGTCCTGTTGGTTTAAAACTGAACAAAGATTTACAGTACTATCCAATTCTCTCCTCGGTTTGAATTTATTTTGGTTGTACATACTCTATATTGGCAACATGAAATAAAAATTAGTAGCCAACTTTTCCATTTCATCAGAAGTAGAAGTCATTTTAAAATCATTTTACCAGTAATTTTGAAAATAGGTGTCAAATAAGAATAATTACTGAATTTTGAGTAGCGAGTGGCTGTTTCTGCTACTGTTAATGCTAACACGGCATATCTACACGTGTGTAAACTATTTCAGGCAAGGGCTGGTCTTATTGACAAACAATACAGGATGGATAAAGAAAAACTGCAGAAAATCCGATTTCTTCTGGTATGTTGTATATACATGTATATATTTGAATAACCAGAAAATGAACGTGAGAAAGATACATAAGTAACAGCATTACTAGTAATATACTGTTAAACTGGGAATAACAGAGGTCCTGAAGGTAGCATGATATGGTTTGTTACTGTTGTGATGTTTGTTGGTATGTCGTACAATTTTTATACCAAGGAGATGAAGACAAAATTGAGAAAAAAAATCTATGTTCTTCTAAAGAAATAATTTGAGATATCATGGGGTTTGTTACTCTGCTGTTTTTTGTATAAAACAAATTGTTTGAAATGAAAATTTTAAACATCCCTATTTTCATTACATTTTTTTATAATGTTGGAATACAGAACAGTATATTCTGGTAGTATTTTTTGTCAACTTAAGACGTACAGGTGGAAATATGTTTTTTTATGAAGAGTTACTTTGCTGTGATATCCAGTAAAAAGACGTAAAAGTTTATTTAATTTATGTCTAGAAATTGTTTTGTTGTAGGCCAGAAAGAATCGTGAAATTGCAGCCCTACAGAGAAAGATAGATGAAGTTCCATCGCGGGCCGAGCTTAGTCAATACCAGCGGAGATTTGTAGAACTTTATAACCAAGGTAACATATGGTTACTGCAATCACTTTTACCTTATTTAAGGTATGACCTTTCATGCAAAATTACGTCAGTTTGTACAATCAAAAGTACAACAAAGGCAGTATCACATTTAATAACAGTCTATAAGTAAATGATATATATATTTTGAGGCATCATCAGAATTGTAGCCCTTTTTGGTAAAGAAAATAAGAATTACAGCTAAGCTTACAGCTACTTTATCTCAAAGCACAGTTAATAAAAATGTCAGATCAATATTATGATAGTAACGATACACTGATGGTGAATGCCATCACATTGTGTTTGATTTTAGTGTGAGGTCATAGGCATATAGCTGCAAACACTCAAAGTTACAGGTAGACAGTCCTATCAGTGGTATTCAGATGAAGTTTTATTTTGTTTTTTTGCACTTTTTACTTTAAATTATATTGTATATGATTCATAAAGATCTAATTCAGTAGATTTTAAGAAAAATACAATCAAAATGTGATTCTTCAGATTGGTATGGTGTCTTGATAATTGTTTGTACACTTGAATTTTTTCATTGCATTGTATCCTTTTTCATGCAAAACATACTAAGGGTAAGAATGTTTGTATAGAATACTGTGACTTCATTGTAATGTGATAGGTTCGATCACAATTTACCGGTAACCGTATTTCAAATATATCCTTACATTTTTAGGTTGATGCTAGGAAATGAAAATCAGGACTGAAATTTACTATTTTGTCAAATATACATGTCATTTTGAAATAAATTTCCTAGATATCATGTTTTGATGACATGAAAATACATATCTTTTTCAAATAACTGTAAATCAGATAATTTAGTACCCTGTACATCTAATGAAAAGAAAATGATCTTTAATAGCATACAGACATTTACATGTGTTTTCTTTTTATCATTTACAGTGGCTTCCACACATACAGAAACAAAACAGTTTTACACTCTGTACAACACATTTGATGATACCAAACTCTACTTGAATAAAGAGGTACTAGTATATAACAGTACTGATCCAAAAGATTGTTTAGAGAAATTATAATACAGGAGATGAAACAACGTTTCGAAACAAAGAAGAAAGTTTTACATAGAATCTTACTGATTATATCAGCAACTTTGTGGATTCCATAAATTTTATTATTATCCTTGTTCGCATTTTACTTCATATTATCAAATTTTTATTGTAAGTTTGATCTGAAAAATTGTACATTTGTTGTGCATGCTGGTAGCTTGGGAGAGCTAAGATAAATATCAGTTAGACTTAAATATCTTATCTTCAGTAATTGATATTGCAGTTTGTTACAGCTAACTGTTGTATACTGTGGTATCATTTTATTTCGCTTAGGGTTAATTTTTTGCGTATTTCGCGCTCGGGCGAATGCGCGAATTTAAACCCTACACTAAACTTTGCCATAAAAGGCTGTTCCAAGTACGTATCCGAATATGCTTATTATCCGAATATTATACACTTGGTACAAGTAGTATTTTTGATTAATGTAGGAAGACTTAGTTACAGTACAGTATGTGTGTTACATGTATTTAATTTTATACATATATGTTTGGGTATAATAAACTGAAGTTTTCATATTCCTTTCCAGCTTAACCTGCTCAATTCCATTTATGACAACTTTTCTCAGTAAGTATAGAAAGAAAAGAAAATTGACTTTATGGTGTTAACTACAAATGGTCTATGAATTGAACCCTTCAGTTGATTTTCTTTTTTTTCATGGTGTAGGGGGTTTGACTAGATATATGAGTACTGTCTGTTTATTCTAAACACATTATCTGATTTATTCCTTTTTAACAAAATGGTGGTCAAAACTCCAGGAATCAATTATCGAGAGAAGTTAAGGTAAGTTAAGGAACTTTGTCTTGGTAATATGTTCTTGTTCGTGATATTATGCAGGTTTTTTTGCGTATTTGTCATTTACTTATATTTTTCTGTTTACATGAGACAGAATAAGAAAGCTTTATATTTGTATTAACAGTTTAGCTCAGATGAGCAGATGAAAGCCCATTAGGAAGAGAGCAAGTGTGTATTATGTATGTCTGTATGTTTGATGTGTATTTTGTTCTTTATATCAGAGCGATGTCTTCCCTAGCCAATAAAGAACAGTTTTTGAAACAGTTTGAACAGATTGTTGAGGGAGTGAAAAGTAATAGGGCAAAGGTAAATACAGTGTTCATATCTATCCTGATAAGTAGACTCTTCAAGATAAGTAAAGGAGAACAGAAAGGTCCATGTTACATAAAGTTTATATTTTACTGGGTAACACGTTTTGACTCTTGAAGCATATTTTTATGATGCACCTGTCAGTGTTAGGCCCCATTTGGGGGTAGTGGCTGTCATACATGGCAGGTTTGACAGAAAACCATTCCTAGCAGTCAGGAATTTGACATAATGGTTATGAGTTCTGGCATCATTATAGATCCGAGGTCATTTGATAAAGCATTTTCCACTGTGGGGATTTTGACAAATTGCAATTGCTTTAAGTTGGGATTTAGACTCCGAAAATGGAAACATTTCAATTTCCCCTTGAGGCAAAACATTAATAGGTGCATGAATTCTAACATAGAAAATATGACCCAGTATGTTAGAACAGTGATTAGGGTCAAAATATCAGAATTATGTCTCCCCCCAAAAATGGGGGAGACATATTGTTTTTCCCCCGGTTGTCCGTCCGTCTGTCCGTCCGTCCGTCTGTCTGTCTGTCCGTCACAAAATCGTGTCCGCTCTGTATCTTCCAAAGCCCTTGAAGGATTTTTATGAAACTTGGGTCAGATGTTCACCTCATCAAGGCGACGTGCAGAATCCACTTTGCGAGTGTGGTGTCTCAAGGGCAAGGTCACACTTGGAGGTTAAATGTCAAATGCCACAAAATCGTGTCCGCTCTGTATCTTCCAAAGCCCTTGAAGGATTTTTATGAAACTTGGGTCAGATGTTCACCTCATCAAGGCGACGTGCAGAACACACTTTGTGGGTGTGGTGTCTCAAGGTCAAGGTCACACTTGGAGGTTAAATGTCAAATGCCACAAAATTGTGTCCGCTCTGTATCTTCAAAAGCCCTTGAAGGATTTTTATGAAACTTGGGTCAGATGTTCACCTCATCAAGGCGACATGCAGAACCTACTTTGCGGGTGTGGTGTCTCAAGGTCAAGGTTACACTTGGAGGTTAAATGTCAAATGCCACAAAATTGTGTCCGCTCTGTATCTTCAATAGCCCTTGAAGGATTTTTATGAAACTTGGGTCAGATGTTCACCTCATCAAGGTGACGTGCAGAACCCACTTTGCGGGTGCGGTGTCTCAAGGTCAAGGTCACACTTGGAGGTTAAATGTCAAATTTTACAATCGTCTGACTCAATACTACCTGCAGCAACTGGCTGGGGGGAGACATATGTTTTTGTTCAATCAAAAACCCATTTCTAGTTGAAAGTTTGAAACTATCTCGTATATTTCAGATTAGTCACTTTGTATTATGCTCTTTATATGAAATACATTTAAGATTGAACAGATGTTTTTCATTTAAAATTCTTACATATGATATAGGAAACAAAATGTTGTAATGTTGTGATGTGAAAGTCCTTGTTTCCACCAGTGGTGCCATCTATCCCTCTGTCATTTTTTCTTGTGGCCAAATCTGAAAGGCACTCCTTTTTAACTGCATAAATTTTTTTAAAGTTATTTTTATCATTTCTTAGGTTGAACGGAAGAAACAAGAGGAGAAAATGAAGAGGGATCAATTTAACGATACTTATCTAGACTTGATAGAAAAACAAAGATTATATTTTAAGACAGTCAAAGAATTTCAGGAGGTATTTAATTGTTTCATTTGTCACATTACATAAAACTCATTCATGTTGGTAACCAGTATTTTCACTTTTATACTTCAGTACGAAATTATGTAATTTATAGATAATTTAGGTAAGCTGATGAAAGCAGTTTAACCGAATTACATGTATACAAATAGTACAGTATTAGATGTCTGATTAGGTTAAACAGTGTAAAATAATCAGTTTGAACATGTTTACAAAATTTCTAAAAACAGCTGACTCGTAACTTTTCAAAAAAATTTAAATAGAGTCATCAGATAACTTTTACATATAGTCTAAATAAAATCAATTATCAAGTGCCTTAAAAGCTTAGATTTAGCCGTTGGGTAACTTTTAAAGATAGACTTTCAGGTGTTAAGAATAAATTAATAGTGATAACTGATTACCTACATTGTTTGATTAATAAAATCAGTTATTTTCAAAAGTTTTCAAGTTTTACTTTATACTTACCCACAGACTTTACCTGATAATGTATAACGTAGTTTGAGTTCTGTTTATCCTATCTGATTAAATATTTTACATTTGTTTCATTTTTCAGGAATGTCGGAGGAATGAAGTTCTCCTATCAAAGATGAGGAAAGGATAATAGTTCAAAAACAATTAATTCCTATGTATATGTAAACATTTCTGCTACATACAGTTAGTTATTTCATAGAGACATATACTAAATAGGACTTAATATCCCTAAAACACAGGAAAACGAAGGAAAAGTGCAATTTATATGTTATTGAAATAAATAAAGTTCGAGCTTTGTGGGGCAACTTGCAAAGTGGTGTTTTTGTTCCTTTGATCTTGTTGGTCAGCAGAATTTGAACATGCTTGCTTTACATATACAAGTAATATACCCAAAAAGTAAATTTGCATTCTAGAGATTTCAACAGTAGGATACTACATCATTGCACACCTGTTTTTATGCTCTCTCGCGGACCTTTTTTTGTCAACAATCCGTTGCTTGAAAGGTAAAATGGTCTTTTTCAATAAGAAAACTGTAGAGTTGCAAAAAATCATGTGCACCGAAGATTGGCTGGTGTGCTTTGTATTTACGTAAAGAATTTTTGTAATGTAGAATTGTAGTTTAGGCCTGAAAACGGGTGAATTTTTTTCAGCATGCTTTCAGAAAAAGAAACTTTCACCCGTTTTCAGGATTTAATGTCCTAGCATTGTCTCACCAAAAGTGCGATAGATTTAACCTGCGTCTGTCTACCCGTCTGTTGGTACATGTCCGTTTGCAAAATATGGATGAATGCATGACTCAGCAAGTATGGAAGTGAGTTTCATGAAACCAGGGCCTCAATTGAGAGGGAATGGGCACTCGAAAATTGCGTTAATATGGTGTTGCGCGCATGCCTTAATTAAGGCCCTGATGAAACTTAGTATTATGGTAGATACTATTATGTTAATAATGCACATTGGTTTCGATATTTGTCGAGCACCTATAGATCTTGATCTAGAAAATCTAGATCCTGCAGTAATTCTGAAGCTACTACTATTAAACGACATAAGATGATGGGTAACAATAAGAAGACTATGCATACAGTTACATTCATAAATCTACGACAAGTAATAGAAGGCATTAAAGAGATTGAGCATACGAGTATAAATTTTTCTCTTTAGCATTTTAGCATGTAGGTCTATTCGTCCATCAGACTGCCTGTCCATCCAAAATATCCCTCAAAAGTACAAAATATCCCTCAAAAGTGCTGAATAAAACTTTGTAGAATAATAGATGGTAAGTAATCTGTTCATGTTCTTTGGGATGAAAATTACGGTTGCTATGGCAACAATTACTAAATGCAACACACTTAAGGATGTATAACTGAAAAAAATATCACTTGTATCTTACCTTTATCTTGTTTGATTTTTATCTCTACTTTCTTCGACCTTTGAAAATGTGACATCAGTAAAAAAAGAAGATGGAGACGGCAATTAAAATACCAGAATATATAACAAGAGGGTCCATGGGACCCTGGGTCGCACACCTGCCAACAACTGCTCAATGGTTGCAAGAGTCAGTGGATGCAAATACAATTGCCAATTGACTCAAAGGGTGCAGGCAATTATGACCATGGGGTCATCTTTGGTAGAGTTTCACTAGATGTCGTGCGTCATCAGGATTGTTAAAGCACAACGTGGACTATAATGGACTGAGCCTCATAAAAATATATCAGGCACGTATACACATGATACCTAACATGTTTAAAGTTTCAAAGCAGTATCTTGAAAAATGTAGAAGTTTGTGCCGCAATATTTTTAAAAAAATTCTGCCGTTATACAAAAAACTAGGTTGCTCTGAACTGAATGTTGGAACACCGTTCCAAACAGGGATTATGTACATGACACATGTTCACTCTATTGCCAGTTCTGCTACTTATTTTAAAATCCAACCATAGATGCAAAAAATATATGGAGAAGACACAAACTATCAGCAGTAAGGCCTATATAGCAGAACTTACTAAGTTCAGAGGGTTGCTGTGAGATGGATCTTGGAGGGAGGAGCATGGGTTTCGAGTGTAACACATACTTATTTTAATTTTTGGTTGTAAGGGTTGCAGAGACTTTCAGTCTTTAAGTAATGTTATTTATAATACTAGAACTTTTATTAAAATACAATGTACACAATTATAAAGAAAAAGATTCATAACGGAAAAATGTGTAAATGCAATCTTTAATAAAATAGAGCAATATTAGCCCTTCAAAATTATTTTTCCCTGACTTTTCACTAACTTTTCTGGATTTTTATTTTTCACTGACCAATTTTCAAAATTCCCTGACAATTCCCTGACCTTGAAAAAAATTCAATTTCCCTGACATTTCAAGTCCCCTGGCAACCCTGCAAGATCTTATATTAACTCAAGTATTGTACAAGTCTGATTAAATTCAAATGAAAAATGAAGCTGCTATTGTGCAGACAAAGTCTAAATAGTTAATTTTGGCACTTTCAGGGACCATAACTCTGGAACCAATAATGCAATATGGCAATTTGAAGAAAGGAACCAAGATCTTATGGTAATGAAAGTGAAGGTCAGACCAAAATTAAGACCACTAGAGTGCAGAAAAGCCTTTATCATAACTTGACCTAGTGACCTAAATTTCAAAGTCACATGACCCAGTTTCAAACTTGACCTAGATATCATCGAGATAATTATTCTGACAAAGCTTGAAGAAGATCGGAGCAAAATTAAGACTACTACAGCAACTACTACTACTACAAGCTTTTTCTATAATTTGACCTAGTGACCTAGTTTTCAAGGTCACATAACCCAGTTTCGAACCTGACCTAGATATCATTGAGATACACATTCTGACCAAGCTTGAAGAAGGTGGGACCGAAATTAAGACCGCTAGAGTGCGGACAAGCTTTTTCTAAAATTCGAACAAGTTACCTTGTTTTCAAGGTCACATGACCCAGTTATAAACTTGACCTAGATATCATTGAGATAAACAATCTGACCAAGTTTGAAGAAGATCGGACCAAAATTAAGACTGCTAGAGTTCGGACAAGCTTTTTCTATAATTTGACCTTGTGACCTAGTTTTGAATGTCACATGACCCAGTTTCGAACTTGATCTAGATATCATTGAGATTAACATTTTGACCAAGTTTGAAGAAGATGGGACCAAAATTAAGACCGCTAGAGTGCGAACAAGCTTTTTCTATAATTTGACCTAGTGACCTAGTTTTAAGGGTGAGATGACCCAGTTATGTACTGACCTAGATATCATTGAGATCAACATTCTGACCAAGTTTAAAGAAGATCGGACCAAAATTAAGACAGCTAGAGCGCGGACAACAATTGTGAACGGACGAAGGACGGACGGACGGACGACGGACGAAAGGCGATCACAAAAGCTCACCCTGTCACTATGTGACAGGTGAGCTAAAACCGAGGATGTTAATGAACTAGAAACGGAGCCATTTAAATGATTATCAGCGCAGATTTTTCTCTCCGGAGAGTAAACAGCTTCCGGTTATGGACTACAGAAATAGGACATGTCGAGAATTAGCTAGTCGGGAAGGAAAGCACGGCTTATGCTTCATTCCTTAAAAATAAAATTCCACCTAATTTTCTGTAAGCTTAACCGTTTGGAAGTTACGTCTCTTAGAAGAAGGTCCTAATATCCGTTTTTCTCTGTTCTCTGAATTTTGTTCCCAGCAGACTGTTTAGCAGTGCAACAAAACTGGCCGTAATAAAAAAAAACCCAAGGGTTTTCCAGGTATTTTTCTATCCACGGACCTTTTCAGAATTCTTCTTTCAGCAGCGTATCCTTAACATCTTTGAATTTTTCTTTTCGAAATGTTTCTGTGTAGATACTGACCACTTTCATTTATTCATCTTCTCTGTTTTTTACTGGATATACTCATAGATGATAATCAAAATTCCTACATAACACAGTTCTGTAATTTGAGCTTATATTTTAACATAAAATTAATTTTGACTGAGTTGGGAGAATGATGTCTTAAGACATCACGTATAAATGGTTTTTAGTTTGATTATTTTTTTGCCCCCGAAAGAGGGGATATAGTTTTTGAACTCTCCAGCTGTCAGTCCGTCATTCCGTTTGAAAATTTTAACATTGCCCATAACTTCCTTGTTAGTAAATGGATTTACTTCATATCTGAAAAAAAAACACGCCTTTGTACAATTCTAGCCACGGACATATATTTATTTGACCTTGACCCCTGAATAACCTTGACCTCGAAGGTCATATAGTCAGAAATACTTAATATTAACCATAACACCCTTATTATTCAACATATTTACAGTAGTTCATGTTTGCAGAGATTTTCCAATGACAGATATTTTTTTACATTGACACCTAAATTACCTTGACCTTGTAGTCAAATGTCAAAAAGTCCAATTGTTTTGAAAAATCTACAATTTATCTTCATCTGGTCCTCTGCTCAAAGGTCAAAGCACCACTTCGGGGGCACTGTCATCTTTCAGTGATAGTTCTTCTAAAGAGTTTGTACACATTTCCTCTTGTTAAATAAAAAACATTTTTTTTGTTGACGTCACCATTTGGTCTCTTCCAACTTTTCCCGAACGGATGACCTAGACATTGTTGACAAAATTTATGTCATATTTATGTTTTGACATGGTTCTTTTATATCCCCAGTAGAATATTATTTTCCCTATGTCACAATTTTATTTAACGCTAACACTTTACGACATAGCCAAGTTTTCACGATTTTTCACGGCAGAAAACCGGTTTTTTTTCTTTGCAGGATGGATTGAGTGTCCGTTGCTCTCTGATCATTCTCAAGTTCTTTATGCGGAAATCGCAAGTCGTAAAACCGTTTTTGCCAATATGCATAAAAAGAGAAGTAAAGCTATAAATTAACTATTGTGTATCCGTTTCGTTGTTTAAAATAAACGTCTTTATAACAATTATTTTAGAAAAGGAAATGTCTTTATTAAGCGAATTCGAGTTTTATCGTCTCCTTCACAATCGCAAGCGAAAGACCAAGTGTAAAGAAACATGTTGTAATCAGCAAGGTAGTCAATACTGTTGATTGTCAAAGTCTCAATGCCTCAATCAGACGTCACATAATGCAAAGAGAGTACAACGCAATAAAAGAGTCAACTGAAGAAATTATAAGATTTAATGCGCGAGTTTTATTGGTTCGGCACACTTCGGACATCTTCTGTAGTATAGAACAGATTTAGTGTCAACATGCTTGCAAAAGCAGACATTTTAATGTTTGTGCTGGTGAAAGGATACGAAAACACAGGATGTTTCAGGCGAGTTGCTGTTTTTAAAAGATCTTTTTTATTTTTTTTTCTTCTTAATATGCAGTTTCGTCATTTGCTGTTTTTGTATAATTTTGAAAAAGTAAGAAAAAAAAGGAAAGTTAATATAATGGATTATTTGCGTATTTGCTTGCGTTTTTCCTGTTATGTTAAAAGAAAAAAGTCTGTGAAACTGGTATCAGGAAATTCGTTTGTACGCGGTATAATTTAAGTTACTGTAGAATTTGTGTTATTAAAGTATTAAACCCAAGCTTCTGTGACACCCTGTCAAGAAACTCAACTACTCTCGATTTCTGCCCATTGCACTGTCGCCCGTCAGGCAAACAATTTCCCTTGTCACTATACAGCGGTTTACTAACTGGTCACATCAAGACCAAGTCCAGAGAACGGCTTGGCCATTCAATCACCTTCAACTCTAGACCTCGTGGCGATCTATATTCCCATAAAAAACGAGTTATATCACTTGTAGAATTTTGCTTTTACTTGTATTTGCATTTCTTTTTGTCTTGTGTTAATATAGAGATTTTATTTAATCGCATTTTCAGCCACTCGACGTCATTGCTATTTTTCTGTTTCCGGTCACGAGCGTCCTTGGTGAGTTATCTTAAAAATAACTTTTTTTATTCTGATAAATGAAATGCGCATTTTCTTGTTGGGTTTGATCAGGGAAATGAAAAACTGCCTTTGGTTTACTTTATACTTGAATACTTGCCACACGTTAGAAGCGGAGACGCTGGTCGAGGGGTAAGAGTGCAGGAATCCTGATTCGGAGGTTGCTGGTTCGAATCCCACCAGAGATTAGAGTCTCCAGTGACATTCCACAGTCCTCACTTTCGGCGTAAGTACTGGTATGAACCAAGGAAGCAGTCATCCCAAAGTTGCAAGAATTTGCCTGCCAACTATAGTCTGACTGTTGGCAGTAGTAAGTTGAACTTGTTAAGAATTTAAAGACATCACGAAACCTCTTTTGGAGAAAACTCTGTTTCCGTTTCATGTCGGTTTGTAAACAATAAATAAAAATCATTGAATAATTTGTCTTAACATTTTGGTTTTATTTGATCACATACAGTCTCATCAAGTTTATTATTACAACGCATTGCACTGCACTGCATTGCATAACATCGCATCGCAACGCAATGCAGAGCAAAGCAGCTCAAAGCAGAACAACATTTGACAGTTAGACATATCACAGCAAAACACAATACAGCCCAAACACATCTCAGATATATCACCTTACATCACATCACACGCACATTATATCACGTCATGTCACATGTATATTTATGCCTTATTCAGCTGATTGCCTAGGGCCCCAGATGAAGCTCCTTTCAGATGATCCGCGACGTACGTGCACTGAAATATTTGCGTCGAAAAACACCATAGAATACTCGTGCACTTCACTTATAAAAGGTATGGTAGGAGTTTAGAGTAATAACTAGCTTGAGCACGAACAATATGTATGTCATTTTTAAATGATTTCTGATAAAAAAGCGGCTCATGTCTGTTTTGTACTTGGTAACATCCTACAATACACGTCTATCATTTTAGTCACAGCGTATGTATTGCATTTTGTGTGGAGAAATACGATTACGTCAAAAAGTAGAACTTAGATGGCTATTTGGTTACTTAGGTTTCAAACAGTGGTTATACGTTTCTGTTTAACTATTATCACTTTCGTACAAGTCTTGGTAAGACTTAGTTATATCACAGTTTTGCCTCAGTTTATATGTTTTGTAGAACAAAATATGTTGCTATGTTTAGCTCAATATTGAAATGAAACATTAACACCGTTTGCTAGGGTTTGCTGAACATATTTGTATTCCTGGTAAATTTTATAGGGTGCCTTCTGCCCGTATAACACCGTTTGCTAGGGGTGCTGCATGCCTGGTAAATTTTAGAGGCTGCCTACTGCAAATAATTATATATATTACAGACAATATGATGATATTATATCAAAGGCACATATATGTTGCTATATATTGCTACCATTATTTGGTTGTATTAAAACGTATGCCTTTAATTGTATTCAGGTTTTCCTCGAGCAATGATAAAGTACTGCCCAGTGGAATTGTGTTTGGAGAATGGTACCTGGTCAAAGCCGTCAATATCATGCGCCAGTAAGATTATTTCATGTATCTTATTTTCAATGGACATATACAAAGCGTACCAGAAAACTTCAGAAAGGAAACTACCATTTGTTTTAAATAGGCATCTACCACAACAAAGTGTGTTGCTGCTTCTGTGCATTTAAAAAAAAAGAAACAAACAGGTTTTACATTGTAATTTGCAACTTTAGTTACAATCGAAGTTTGTGGTTTGTTTAATTACAATCGAAGTTTGTGGTTTGTGATGACACCGCACATTTTTACTTTCTTAAATGACGTAATTTTTTTTCCGGTTCGTTTTAACTACAGACTATAATTCGTATCTAAGAAATATGATTTTGTAATAACGAAAAGTTATTTCCTAATAAAAAAAGAAAAATGAAAATTTTCGATCTCTTAACATATCACCAGTTTCTCTAAACAAACGCTTTTAAAGGTAATGAACAAACTGGAAGTGACGGTATATTTTCTTTTTAACCTCACAACGATTAAGGTGCAAGAGTGGGCCGACGGAAACTTTAGACAAACAATCATATCCGAATGGTGTAACATTTTACAAGATTCATATTAAATACAACTTAGAATTATAATTATTTTACTATTGTTGATTTTAATTCATTAACAAGTAATGCTCAAGCTACTTTTCCCTCCGATGCCACACTACTTGATCAGTCTGAGGTGGAATAGATGATACTTCCAGATTTATTTACACTGAGATTGTTAACTTATTCGCATTTAGCACCTACTGCCCGTTCAAACTATAAATGATATACGTAACTAATGATTCATAACACAATCTAGTGTCCGAATGTTACGAAGAGGGAAGGTCGATGGAATATGTGGGACATAGGATGTGTACTAGTAGTGGCCGTCTATGTCAGCGCTGGGACACACAAGAACCATTACAGACATAGGTAACAGTTTAATGGCTTTTTCCAAAATATTCTGGCTGCATGTTTCAGGTGTGCTAGTCATTATCCATGGTATATGGAACACTAAAATTGTCTTTAACTGAAATAACTATGCTTATGGACTTAGATTACAATAATCGACCGAGAAAAAAAATGGCGCTGGCACTTATTTTTATCCGTTACAACGATTGTCACATAACTATTCCGCACGGTATTGGAACAACTGTTTTATGCACGAAACACTGCATAGCCTACCGTTGATAGTAAGGTAAGAAATTTGTACTGTACTTTCCAGATTCCGCCAGGATGATATGTTCCCTGATTATTCCGTCCAGTTAGCTGAGGCATTTTGCAGGGATCCAGATGGGTCTAAAGGAGCTCCATGGTGTTTCACGACAGATCCGAAAAAGAAATGGGAGTTCTGTGGTATCAAGAAGTGCTCGGACATTATTGTGTTGGATGGGTCATGTGGACAAAAGAAAGAACAAGGTATGTTTCATGAAAAAAAATCAAAAAGAAGATACAAGCACAAAACTTCCTTTGCAAGATATTACTACAAATTAATATATAAGATTCTGTACTGTTATCACTGACTTTCTTGTTTTTGAGTGTCGATACAAATTAATTTGTCAATGTATTTTTGTCTACATAAAACTTATTTTTTAGTTCAACCTCCTGAAGAGAAAGACATTGATACCGGTCCTGATCAGTCTGAAGAGAAATATCCACTCGAGAAGGTTGCGGACACTCTGAAACAGTGCACAAATGGAATGAAATTTAACGTCGAAAAAGACTTTAGAATAATGGGTAAGAAGATACTGGAAAGTGAAGTACGCACTGTTGTGGAGTGCGCATCTCTGTGCACAAAGATGACGTCATGTCGATTTTTCTCTTACCGCCGCTACAACGGCGCATGTACCCTTGTTGAAGGAAATCAATACATGGTGGATAAAAGCCAAGGTTATAGGGCAGGAGTGAAATTGTGCCATCTGTAAAACTAACTACTGCATACCGGACAAAATGAAAGGAGTAAATTTCGCCACACTTCTGCTGTATTATTGAAATACTGGTAATGATAACGGAGCGAGCAAATGCTTAGTTTCCCCTAAAATGTATGATGCTTTTCCGAGAGTTGAGTCTTTTTATCAAGACCTTGCAAATATTTAAAGGGTTTTAAAATGTGATCGTATTTGATCGTTTTTTTCTCGATACTTCAAATATAGAAAATAAAACAACAACAACATTTTGTTACCGTCATGTGTTTTTGAATATTTACCGTTGTTACAAGTACTAGACAGTTTCATACAATAATGATACACGTATATAAGTATTTTAAAAGAGTCATTGTCTATCTAAAGATAACTGCAAGAATTTTTTTACACGGTTCAAAGTTAAACATATCTTACTAGATGCGTTAAACTGTGATGGTTTTTAAAATGTTTTGAAAGTAATTCGACAGCGAATCTATCAACGCTATCTGTTTTTATTTTATTCGTTACTGATGGCAATTAGAAAGGCGTTGTTTCTTCTGAAGTCGAGCCTCTCGCCCATAAAGAGGTAGTTCGGTTATAATGAAATGTAAGAATATTTCAAAAATGATTCACCCGTACAACGGAGTAGTTTGAAAGTAGTTCCTGTGGTGATTTTCCGATGGTATTCACCGACGACCTAAGTGTGGATTATTCCTAAGTGTACATGTATTGCAAATAGTTCCTGTTAACTGGTGTTATTTATGAGCTTCAGTAGTTAATGTTTGAGACTTAAAGAGGAATATGATAACGTAATAAATATGTAACCTGAAGTTTTTCTAAAATCATTCAAATGTCAGCTGGAGTTATTCCCCTTTTGAAGTATTCCAGTGTAATAAATTTCTTAGAAATCCGTAGAAAATGTTCTCATTTCTTAACGGGGCCGCAAAAATGCTGGTGGGTAAATAAACATTAAAATGATAGACATCAATAAATATCTGCAAGTTTGTGTTAATTGTCTTCTGAAGTGTGGTTCAAATTTCATGACAAAATTTCTGTTTGTATGAAATGATAATTCTTACTGATGATGTCAATACTGCTATTAAAAAAATCTGATCGATTTTAACTTGATCGAAATCGTTTTATGCCAGATTTGTTTTTTCCGACACAATATGTTCTGATGTTTTATGGCGCTTGACAATCATGACAAGGGGATATTCTATGATTTTCAAATATATATACCGTTCCTTGACCTAGTGATATGGGCATCGCCTACGGAGCGGGAGGTCGAAAGTTTGAGTCCAGTCAGGGACTTATTCTGACCAGACCAATTGGTGAATCGTTAGCCAAAGAATGGTTACCAATAGCTTATCTGCCTGGCGCAGCATACAGAATGTTTCTATAAAACATGAAAAAAAAAAAAAACAAACGAAAAAAAAAAGCAACAACATAAAACGAAGAAAGAAAAGAAAGATTAGGGCCACTACCGACATGATCATTATTTGAAGTTTTTTTTGAGGCCCCGGACACGGGTAACCTCGCTTATTTTCCCCGTCATAGGTTAAGTAGAGGCCGGGAAACCATCCTCAACTTCCATTACAAGAATAATATCAATCAATTTGTTAATAGCTTAAAATACAATATATGGATATATGGCGGGGAGGGGGGAGAGAAAAACAAACAGAAACAAAACAAGAACAAAAAACAACAACAAAAAACCACACACACACACACACAAAACAAAACAGAAAACTGCCAGTTGCCTCAAGGGCCAAATCTATTATAAGGATACCTAATGATTTACTACTATTTTACAGTATAATTATAAAATTAAAGAATGTAACTAACCATTTCCGTTTTATATATGCTTTGCAAATCAATTAACTAAATTTAACAAATTGCATAATACAGCTTAAGAAGCCTTATATTTCAATAGGTGGAAAACAAGTTATAGGAATACTATATGAAGTGCATAAAAGATCTACAAGTAACCAGTATTTTTGGTATTTTTCAAAATTAATTATTTTACTAAAAATTGACGAGACTAGCGCAGACTTTTTTTAAAGACCTATCAAAGATGGTATCACAGTTTTCCTTTTACATAAAAATGGTGTTCGATTTAGCTTCACGTGTTGGTTTCTTTTTGTTCTGGATAAAAATATTATATATTGTTCGTTTACCTTTCATCTCGTAAAAAATGGCTTAAGATACAATGATATAATGAGGGCAATGATTTCAGTTTCTGTAAGTACTATGTTTATTTTAAACTGATGGAAGCTCAAAACCTTCTGAAGTCCCAAATATTTTAAAAATATTTCTTACACCTGTTCTGTTTTCAAGTTGATTCCTGTCAATGAGATTCCAATCTTTGCAAATCGAATACCTTTATCATACCATGATTTTATATACAAAGGTCTATTACTGCTATTGTAGAGAATGGGCAGTTGTGAACATTCAGTTGTATTCTTTTTTTTTTAATTTTTCAATAATGTCTGAGAAGGCTCTCAGAACATCCTTCCAAAAAGTATTTTTTAGCCTTTTTAATACAATGTCTGTATAGCATTTACCACAATTAAATATCTATTTGAAATCTATAACATTATAAATAAACTGAAAACATTGACTGTTACCTGACGTAGGCATTCTTTTAAACAACAAAAATATCAATCATCTTTAATCCGCCGTCTGAGAAACTTTTGACAAATACTGAGGCTTTAATTCTAGGAGGATTTTGCAATACAAAATGAAAATAGTTTGTTTATTACATGTAAAATATAAGTATCTGGAAGGTAAGAAAGTAAGCATGATGTGTTAAGAATGGCAGTAAGAGTGACTTAACTACTGTAATTCTACCAATTGGAGTTAGCTGCCTTTTATTCCAGTACGAAATACTACTTTCTCTTTAAAATTTAGTTGAACCATTTTTTATAAATCTACATGAAAATTAATTCCAAGGATTTGAGAAGAATAACAGGGCACCAGTTTTTCAAATATTGTCTAGGTTCGTTATCTTTTGGAATGCAAATTATGATTCCTTGTTTTTGTGTTACCGTTATACCATTATGGAAAGCATGATTTATAATATAAATTTACCTATTTCTCTCTTCCAACCCAGGGTGCTTAAAGAAATTTGAAGAAAACCCATTAGAATGTGAGAACGTTGACATTGTCTTACAGAAGGGTTCTGGTCCTTACCAGGAAAGCTGGTCATGTAAACTGCCTGCCCGAGATGACTTTCACTGATGGAAAACGTTAAACTCAACAAACAAAAATAAGACCAAACAAATAAATGGGAAAAAACAACAAAAAACAAGTCAGTCAGCCCGTTTATCAATCATTTTTTGTCGCACATGATAGCTACAAATATAAAACTTCATAGAACTATTGAGTGCCAACTTAGTTGTTCTTCTAGTTTTGCATTTTGTTGCGTGAAGTGAAGGCAGAGTTGTTTCCCTTTATTCAGTTGGAAAACAGCAGATCGAGTATGTAGGTTTTTTTAGGCTGAAACTTTATATGAATGTTAAGAACACTCTGAAATTAGGCTTCAGGGTCTTTGCGTGTCTGTCCATCAGTACGACCATCACAAATTATGTATCTATTATTAGAGCTACAGTGATGAAATTTAAACGATTCTTTAGCTGAAGCTTAAGGTGTGCATCTAGTTTTGCAGTGCTTTTCCGTTCGTCCGTCTGTTTTCTCGATTAAAACATTTTATTGCGCGTATCGTAAAGGGTTTAATCGCTTTAGTGATGAAACTTCATAGGAGTGTTTAGCTTCATTTGAAGTTGTACATCATAGGTTTTGCTTCCATACTGAAATTATAACTATAAATCCTTATTAAATGTATTTAAAAGAGATATAGATAAAGCTTTACGAAATTATGCAAGTTGTTTTAGAATAATCGTTTTTCTATGCGTGTTAAATCGGATGAGAGAAAAAATATTCAAATATGTTTGTGGAATATCTACTTTCTCTTTATTTTATCTCCTGATAGTTCATTGTTTCTCAGGAAACTTTGAGAATCAGAACTCAACAATGGTAGCCGCCTGTCAAACAGACCGTTTTAATCAATACATACGATATTTGGTTTCATGTAATTTATTTGTTTTTATGTATGAAATATATAATGTTACTTAAAATCATTTCTAAAATTTCAAAAAGACAAATATTTATGAAACTACAGGCCTTCAATAAATGTCAAATATATATAATATAGTAATCTCAAGAGTGTTTTGTGGATGTAAAATCTCATTAACACAAGCAGTTTGAACGTACAGCAAAGACAGCAGTTTATAAAAACACTACATAGAGATAGGAAATAAATATCTAGTAAATTGTACACAGAGATATATTTAGGAAATAGATTTTAAGTTTGAGTGATATACCGTCTGATATATCACGGTGTCGAGTTCAGATGCGTAGTAATTTAATCACGAAGGCCGTAGGCCTGAGTGATTAAATAATTACGCATATGAACGAGAAACCGTGATATATACGACGGTAGATCACGAAAATGTTAAAATCTATTTCCATTCTAACACGTACGTATATTTATAAGGGACGTAAGTATGTGCACTATTTAACAGTGGCGTTCTCATTGATGTCAGCGGGCGCGCGCTTGTATTCAGCGTGCTATACTGCCTGATATATCACGCTTAATTCCTTCTTTGTTTATTGTCGGCAAATTGCGGATAGTGTTAGAATTATTACTTATCTTGTGTTGCTGTACTTTTGAAGCAAACTATTCAAATTACGCTAAGATCTCAAAACAGTTGTAAGGATGGACATGTCTAACTTGAGATCAGACACAAGAGCATCACGTTATATAACAAGTTGAAGCAAATTCCCGTTCATTAAAAACACTGTACATAATAGATATATGTTTCTTATGAATTATAAATTTACTTCATTTAGTATGAGTTATACACATGAAGTGTCATAACATGACTTTTAAAGTACTCCTTACTACTCTTAAAAGGCTTTGAAAAGGTACCGTTTCAAATTTGATGAAAAATTGATTTATATAAAATGCATCCAATTTTGTCTACGAATAGACTGATTCCAGATGCATCCTTTACAGAAAGATTCTGTATTGCATAAAATAATTATGTAATGCAAATGGAAGTTCAGCAGAAGAGAAATTGATATTCGAAAATTTCTGACGTCATTGATCGATGTCATTTATTCGATCTTGACTCGTTTTCACCTCTTACCGCTTTTGTAACCACGGAAGTGCAGTTATCTTGAAAGTCGTTCTAGTAAGTTTATATAATGCATTCATATAGGATGGTAGAATTTACAGAACTGAATATATTTTCTGAGCATAAATTTTGTTAACCCTGAATTTTTGTAAATGATTTGCCTTGTATTAATGTATTTGTATTTATTTATTTGTATTTGCCTTAGCTTTTCATTTGGAACAGTCCATTCAAAGTTTAAGGGATTTCAATATCAAAATACAAAAATGGAGCTACCAACAGTATAGAGTCTGGTCAGACTGCACGGATGTGTAGGCTGGCCTGGCTCTATACTTGGTGGCAAAGGCTAATCACTTTCGGTTCCAGCAGGTTAAGGGTTAAGATAGGACATGTTTTAGACAACACCGTATCAACACCGTATCAAATATTATGTACATGTATGTACAAGTATTACAAACGTTATTGAAGTTGTATCAGTGTTAAAATTGACTAAAGCGGATGGCAGTCAAGACAAATATAGAAAACTGAGTGAGTATTGTGATATCTTGTACATCAGATGTAATAAAGTCTTCTTTTACTTGCAAGAGGTATATAAATGTACCTCCTTATATATTTGTAAATATAATTTAGAAAGGGCTAGCCATTATGATTTTTTTGACCATATTCCACTTTACTTAGTGATAGCAAATTTTTTTTTTAAATGAAAATATTAATTTTTCAGTAACACAATAGGTAATGTTGCATTTGTGAAGGATACGTATCAGTGCAGATTTTTTTTTAATTTCAAGGTCAAGTTGACTATTTATATAACTTTAAGTCTTTAAATGCACCTGTCGATTACACAATGTGTTTAAATACATTACTGTTGTAATGCGTAAAAATCAAACAATTCATTAATAGGTCTTTATATCATTGTAATAATGCCCAAACATTTTCAAATAAATACTTGTACACCAAATACTCGAAGACTCCTGGAATTCGAATAGGACTGGCAATATACAGAAAGCGTGATTATGAATAAATTATATTTGAATTCATATAAAAAGACACAGAGGACATGAAAACAAACAAAACATTATATACAAAACATGACATACAAAACATGACATACAAAACATGAAAATAGTGTTATAAAGCAGCAGTATTACTGGAAGTCAGATGTATTAACAGAAAAAGTGCAAAATGTTAATACGTTCGTCGGAATTTAGACCCTTATACTCGTCCATATATTTGCAACGTCTAAGCGTTTCATATATTTGATTGTGGATTTTTAGTGTGAAAGATGATACCTGTTTAAATTTGTCCCAAATGTGGTTTGTAATAAGCTGGAAAAACACGATATATTGTCAAAATACATATAAATTACAGTTATTTCACCAAGTAGATAAGGAAGATATTTATTTACATATAAATGTTAAAATATGCTGACGTTCACTTATATTCTTTAAGTTTATTACATCAAAGGTCATCAAAACGACGTGAAGAAAAAATCGCACATTGCGCTCATTAATTTGTCGGCTAAGGGATGTAACTCTTCATAGCTTTTAACAGAAATGAAATGACCTTCACCCGCAAGACCTGTGAGGTGTAACGTCTGCATATTATGTCCAACTGTTACCACATAGAAAAAGTCTACTTTTTCTTTCAGTTTTCTGGCCTCCATAAATGTTTCGTAATTCATTCTTTGACTAGAATCAACAAAGATTACCGCCATCTTGGCGGCGTCCTTTCTCCCGCCATTTTCCTCATTCATTCCACTTCTTGTTACCCGCCTTAGCATATCTGTAAATGTTTGGTACCGCACTTCGTCTAAATCTGAACTGTGGAAGGCACTGCCTAATGCAATATTTCCCGTAAGACAGTTCTCTATTTCCCGCCCTACACGGAGGTCGTCTGCGACAAGATTAAATTCTGCGATACTTTTTGATATAAACTGTGAAACCGACTGGGAGCGCCAACTTCCAAGTGCTTGAGCGTCGAAAACAAACATCAGATCAGTAGGTCGCATAGGGTGGCACACTAAAAGAGAAAGAAAACATATTTAAAAGAAACATTATCTCAGGAAAATACTTGAAAACATTGACAATCACATACCATATGTAATTAGTCTATCAGTAAACGGCATTTGTATTCCAGATTTTTTTTCACAGTTAAATATAATCAGCGCAAATTCTTTTTTATAAGAAGACTAATAAGTTTACTCTTCAAAAAGTTTTTCATATAAAGTCAAAGGCGTGCCAAAATACTAGTAATAAAGCCAATGGATAATGTGTCTTCATTCGGTTTGCTTGGTCTTGGTCAAAGCGCGAAGTAGATCTATGTCAAAGTTACCTGTCGAGTATTTTTTTTCACAAATTATTAAACATCAAGTTTTTCTCACTCATCCAATGATACTTAGGGGGTACTAGTTGCTGGTCTTTTCTGGCAAGTGATTTGCTTTTGCAGTGTTTTCGTTTATAAAACTTATATCACAATCAAACAAAATACAAAACTGCATGGATACTCACCGGCTTGGTCAGCTATAAACGAGTGCCCCTCAGATGGTGGAACAGTGCACGACCTGGCGGCTAGTTTCAGTTTTATTGTACTCAGAGAGCCAAAGTCGTCGACATGAATAAAATACTTATCCACAGGAACACTGGCCATGTCTTCCAACTCACGTTTGTCAATACCAGTACCAATACCAACAGAAAATATTTGAACACCCATTTTCTTAAGCAGATTTGCCTCCCTTGCCGTCACATCTGGTGTAAGTGATAACCCGTCCGTCATAACAACAAGAATTCTTGATGCATCTTCTCGAATTTCATTGATGTTTCCAAAGAAACCTTCCTCGCGCATGCGCCTTAGAGCAGAAGCCGTGTCCGTTCCCCCACCGAGGTAATTCGCGTTGTTTAGATGTGAAATGAGCTCTTCTTTCTCGAAGTTATATTCTAGTTTAACAATGAACTTAACAACGTCACTGAATGTTACTACACCGACTCGTGTTTTGTTGGCACCGATGTCGAGAAAGTCGATTACGCTTTCGACGAATTCCATTTCCTTGGCGAAGTTATCAGAATTGATGCTATATGACGAATCGACCATGAAGAAAATGTCCGCTTTCTTGTCACTGCAGTCTGAAACAGACGATGATTTATTACGGAAGCCATAATTTTAAACAGCAAAAAGGCTGCAGATTCATTGTTCCGTATCTCTCCCATCTAAGCAGAGCATTTGAAACATTTCAAGTTATTTAGTAAAGCTTTCTTTCAAACTTGAGGCTCCGGACCCGGGTTACCCGTTTTATTTTCCCCGTCATAGGTTAAGTAGATCATTTATCCCACTCTGGATTTCATCTGAAACTTTAAGAATTTTAAATTCTAGGAATAATACTACAAGTCTTTCTATTTAATCCAGGGAGTTTAATATGAAACATAAAGCTTTCCTCATAATCAGAAATAAAAAAGAGCTTTAGAGCTTAATAAGCTTACCCAGTATAAGCACCTCTTCTTTACCTCCTCTGAACTCGGCTACGTTGTCTGTTGTATTCCATTCACCAAACGACTGGTCGTTAGCTGCAGAATTAATCAGTTATGAGTTTTCGTTATTTATTTCGATTTTTAAAGTGAAAGAAAGTACATTTATATACAAAAAAGAAGTGCATTTAAAATACACCATTAAGACACGTCAAAAGTGCTCTTTATAGTGTATCGTTCTCAACAGTGGTCCTCATTTGTTCTAAAAGTTAGACTTTGCTTCTTTCCAAGTTCAGCATGATTTTGAAATTATTAAAGTGGTCTTAGTAGCGGAACTTCACTCTTCTTAATGTATAAGTTAGAGTGTATATTGGGTGTTTTTCGTAAAAAAGAAAGCTAAAAGGAGAGTAAGCGACTGTGGATTTCTTATTTACGAAGAACACCCCAGATACACTCTAACCTACTTAGTGCTCCGCCCATTTTTTCTCACATGTATATAACATAATCAATGATGATAAGTAACACATTACGTCACGCTATCATGTTTTCCATATTTGGACGGTTAGTCAAAAGACTTGTTTTGTGTGAATATTAACTCAAAGGAGGAGTATACCACACGGTCACTGAGCATGCGCAGTGTGTACTTGTACGCTCTTAGAAATTAAGAAATTAGAACACCGGTTTATATCTTATTAAGATTTCAGAGCCAAATATTCTAAGAATTACCTTGACACACTTTTTCATCTATTGTTTTTTTGATATAACTCATATCACTGTAATTGTCGATATTGAAATAGTGTAGTTCATCAGGGTCGCTGGCTATACCGGCCAGTTCATTATGGTCAAGCCTGAATCCTATACTGATGGCGAACAGGAACATGCCGCTATCTTGCATGGATTTTGCCACTTCTTGAGTGAACCAAGTCTTTTGTGAATATCCGTCACTGACTACTATGATTATTTTTGTCGCGTTTTGACGTCCCCCTGCACGTTCGGACATCATGACGTCACGAGTGAACGTCAGAGCGTCACCAGTGTTCGTAGTCTTTCCCTCACCGTAGCGTATTTGTTTCACAGATCGGATGATCATATCCATATCTGAAAATATATACGTGTCAAGTAAATGACCACTCAGATATCAAATATTCAGACGTTTCTGGTCGACTTGAAGTTGTCTTCATTATGGTCCGATACGCCTTACTTGGCATATGGCACAAAATGAAAATGTACATCTAAAGAATTTTCATTGTTATAACTGTTAACATTAACATTAAAATCAGATCTATTCTTTTTTCTCAGTGATGTAAGTTAACGAAGTTTTGCTGACAAAATGAATTCTCCTAGGAATAGCCAGTTTTCTAAGTTTTTGGGAACCAATTCTATGTTGAGGTTAAGTATAGTATTCGGTTTTATTATATACTTATAAATGAAATATTGAGAAATATTGATGAAATAAATTGCGTATTTTCATTTTCCGTATTTTCACTATAAAAATTTATTTTTCACTGCAGTGAAACATATTTTCCGTATTTTCACTGGTGTCTTGCCGGACTACTTTCTTCTACATTCAGCCAATACACGAAATTAAATGGGAACTCTTTCGAATCTTAAGGTCAAAAAAGAGTAAAGTATATAATAAACAGAAAATTCAAGTTTTTTTCATTAAATACGGGATTTATTTTCATCTCGTGGTATGAAAATTATCATATTTCACTCGTGGCTATCGCCACTCCTGAAATATTTATTTTCATACCACTCGATGAAAATAAATCCCGTATTTATAGAAAAAACTTGAATATCCTCTATTTATTACTGTTTAATATTACATAAGGTTAACAGCGTAAGTAATAAAATGACGTCATTTAACGCTAAATTACTTCATTAACCCACAACAAAACTGCCGTAATAGATTTAGTATATTTACCTAGGAATGAGTCGAGGTAAAACTTGGGCCAAACACTATGGCCAAATGTAATAACACCGATCCTCGTTTTATCTGGGCCTGGCCCAATATTGAATGTTTTGATGACATTCTCGGTAAATTTTAGCTCTCGGTCGAAGTCTGGTGGCCATATACTGTACGAAGAATCCAGAACAAAAACGACATCGGCCGGCTCTCCGGTACATTCTGTAAGATATTAAAATGTATTACCTCTGTGTTCTCTGAACATATTTTGTAAAATTTCACAGGTAAAAAAAAAAAGGCCTGGAAGATCTAACTAAGTGGATAGAACTTGTCGATCAACCCTTTTATCATTTGTTTTATTTAAATATTTTTGTATTTGAATGAATGAATGAATGAATGAAACTGTCTAAAAACTTCAAGACCTCTAAAGTAGACATAAAAATGCGTATACTCTAGACATACACATAACGAGAGCGCTTGAAAATGTTTGTTTGTCTGTGTCATAACTAATTTAATTTGATTAAATTGATATGTATTTGATTACGTGGAACTTTGTGTCTGTCTATAAATAGAAATGATGATGCTCGGACTATGAACGTATCCTGACAAGTTGCGAGGACTTGAAAGTAGTGATGAAACCGAAGATACAGACAATACAAGTAAACAGGAAGATAACTGATCTAGTTTATGGGTCAATTTGCATCAAAATACGCCCATATCTACCAATGTTATGTCTCAAATAAACCAGTTTAAATCTATTATTATGGCTCTTCTTTGTAATAAGCCTCAGTATTGTATGATACAAGAAAATGTAATGATTTGATGATGATACCGAGTTTCCTGTGTTTTGAATTGGCATAATCTGTGCCATCCAACGAACCCTATACAAGCTTTTACTTTTTTCATTACAAAATGTTTTTTTCTTCTTCTTTTTTTTGGCAGGACTGTTCAGTAAACAGCCACGTAAGTCTTGAATCATAACAACACAATACGAAACTGGTTATCAAGTGGTACAGACTATTGTTTGATACCAATTTCATTTTCGCTATATACAACTTCCTAGAAATTTTTGTTGTTGATGCTTTTCGAAACTTAAGGTTTTACATGATGACTACAAAAAATAGTGACTAAGCTGCTTCCCTATCTTTCAACGTCTTCCGTATTGAAATTCGAAATACTAAGATAACTGAAGATAACACTGTTATATCAAAACTTATCCTTATTTGTTTCAAGTGAGAACTATAGCGTCCTTATGATTTTATACAAGTATACCCTTTTTTGTTCGTTTAAAACAACAAAAGTACCAACCTTGTCCAAAGAGTATCCGTGCTTTAAACAATATCTAAAAATAAAGAAAAGGTGAACATTTCATTTCTGTCTGAATTTTAAAGATCTTTAAAGCATGCGTTGAGTTCCAAATCTCATTTTTGCCATAACAAATAGTGAATTAATTAGTCACAAAAGAAAACAACTGATAAGCAACAGCAGAAATGAGCAAGTCTTCCCCACGTAGACGAATGACAATTTGATTTTGAGCTTTCCGTTCATCCCTCCTTCCGTCAGTGTGGATGTCGGGATATCACAATTTGGATTTCAATGAAGCTTGAAATGAATAGTTTTTTTAAACAATAAATACCTAGTCAACACGTGCATGCTTATTGACAGTAATTATGTTTGCTGATGTTTTACGCCCGTCCGCTTACAGGTTACATTACAGTCAGGACGGTCAATTATCCTGACCAGATTTCCTGGATTTCCCACCGGTATTAACCTTTCTCTTTGCAGGTTACTTGCGGCTATTTCACATGAAACAGCGGTGGTAGACGTATGACAGAGGCGGTCGGTAAAAATTTGAAAAATAAATGAACAGTAAAATAAAAATAATCTTATGTCAAGAGATCAAATTGTCACAGAGGGAATGACCAGGCTCCGTTCGAACTCACAACATCCGGACTGAAAGGTGAATGTTGTAACCACTGCGCCACCAGGCTGCCGTCAGAAAATTTCTTTCGGACGATTTTAAGAATACGATTTTCTGAAAGGCAATAACCAGCCGAAAGATACATTTTGTCCGGATTTGATAGTATTAAATATGAGTTTGTCAAATTTGTAATGATATCAAGATGATTATGATTCTAATTTTATTCAAATAGCAACACATAAACAAATAAAAAAATAAACATACATACAAAGAAAATAAAGAAAAACAAAAAATATAGGGATAGTTTTGCTTTTGCTGCTGTTTTTTTAATTTTATTTTGGCGTTAGACGACCGTCAGACAACAAATGTGTCAGTCTGTAAGTTTAATCAACTTTGACTTCAATGTCCCGAGTTAAACTGTTTAAGAGGGTAGGGGATACATAAGCCGGGATTAACTGTCAGTCCTTCAGCCTTTTCTGTTTTCCCTGTCTGTATTAGGACAATCACTAATATCATGTCCTTAAAGCAGATTTTCATCATCAGATTCATCATCTGTTCCTTTACCAATGTATCATAGACACAGTGCTTATTTCATGGACCAATTGGTTTGTAAACACCCCCCCCCCCCCCCCCCCCCCCCCCTCATGGGGCTTACCTCGACAGATAACAAAGTTTCTCTGCAGAATCAACGAGGAAATACAACGAAACAATACTAGCAAGTTTGTCTTGTCCTTTTTGTTTTAATGGTTGAAATGATATTTTTAGTTAGGGGAAGAGTAATATGTAAACTTAACACTTCCTCTCTGAAAAAGGCATTTTTTAAACATATTTTTTTACATAATCAAAAATGAAAGAACCGATTAATTTCTTGTAAATTTAGGTTGGTATCTACTTTTATCTATTTTGTTTATGTTTAAAGACAGTCCTTGTTGTCCATATAACAAAGTTCTTTCTTGCCCATATAACAAAGCTTCTTCTCGTCCATGTAACAAAGCTCTTTCTTGTCCATATAACAAAGATTTTTTTTGTATAATTAATAAAGCTCCTAGTTGCCCATATAACAAAGCTCTCTGTTTTCCATATTAAAAAGCTCTTTGATCACCATATAACAAAGCCCCTTCTCGTCCATCTTACAAAGCTCTTTATTGCCCATATACCAATCGATTATTTTGCAAAGTTTTCGTAATCAAATTGAACAAACTTCATTTTATGGCTCAATTTAGTAGTACTTTGTGAAAGGACACACTTGCAATATGTATTGTCAGAATATTGCTTTTGACAGGAGCAGTCTGTTTAATAACATATTTTTCCTTTGTAGAATAAAAACAGCCACAAAAACACCGCCATATACAACGATAACAACAACAAACCCAAACTACAACAACAACGAAAACAATGAAGCTGAAAAACTGTAGTTATTGAAATTTAAAACGCATAAATACTTACCAAAGCAAATACCACCAGATAAAAATCCATAATTATTCTAAATGCTTATTTTTTTCCCAACAAAGTCCGTCTTTGACTCTTGCGTTTACACGCCTTCTAGAGGAAGTTCTCGAAGCGAATACTCCGCACCAGTCATACATCCAAGAATTTTGGGGGCAATTATGAAACGGAAACTACTCATTTAAGGACCAATTAATGATACAATGGCACGGCAAGTGTTTTTGTGGAGGCCGTCATATCATTGTTCTACTCAAAATAGTAACAAATTACAAATATTTATCCGTGTTACAACTTATTGTCAACAATACGTGAATCAAATCAGTAAATATAATGAAATACTCTTTAGTATTTACTGACCTTTCAAGTTGTATGTAAACATGTTTTCGCAAATTGCAACTTTGTCATTTCTCTAAAAATATATACGATTAAACCTTGAACAAACAGAACGTGCACAGGATACATGTTTAAACATAAGAAAACTTTAATGTCTTGAGAAAAATTGTAAAGCACAGTGTGAACATAGAACTTATTTTATCTTAAAATGAACGCATTTCATTAAAACGCAACACATGTAAATTTGCCGATTGAAAAAAATACGTTTTATTTAAGCCGTTGAATTAAAAAAAAAAGATTAAGTTTATGCACTGTACATAATGCGGTCAAATCGTAGAACTCGGACACTCGATCCGGAGGTCGTTGGTTCGAATCAAACCGGGAGTACGAGACTTCAGTGACAGTCGACATTCCAGGCAAGTACTCAACTGAAACTAACAATCAGACATCGTGCAGGTTAAATATTTACCAGCTCAACTGATTACGGTTTGCATTTGCTTGAATATAAGTAGAAAAATGGACCTTTTACACAGACACCCAAAACTATATATTTTAGACAAAAAGTCTTTAGCTTACCTTTAAACTAGATCGAATGTTCTGATCATTAAATTCTCGATATTGCTAATAAAACTGTGAACAATGATGATACATTATTTTTTATTTTAGTTATGTTTACCTTTCGTTAACATGGGCATGTTGCCCATCAACTTATCATTGCTATGCCCCAGTAAATTATTATTTCATCTATATTTTCGTCCCAGACTATATAGCCAAATTTGCTCATGAAAATCACTGGAGTTGTCTTCCTTAAGAAATTTTGAAGGGAGCGAAATTATTTTGAAATCTAGTTGTCACGACAACCAATTTGAAGAAAAAAATGAAAATCTTTCCAGAAACGTTAACCCAAAACTGGACAAATTTTACAGAAATATTTCCTAAGGTTACCATGACTTCAATATGCTTCGTTAAAACTAGTTTCAACAATGTCCGGATTGGTTTGCATTAAGTATTAAAAAAACTATTGTGATAAGCATATGGCTGCAGCGTGTTTTAGTACTTGTGAAAATTCATTGTCGTAGAGGGAGGGCTCAGAGAGAGAAAAAACAACAATACAAGATGCGTTGGGTCCAGGTTCGCGCTTCACAATGACTCTCCACTCATGATTATGCTCTCATACATTCTCTTAAAGTTAGTCCAGTGTGGAAGAACCTAAATGAGCATCTTACTTCTAAACCCTAATTTTCCGGAATAGCAGTAATGTATGTTCTGTTGTCAAAAAAGAATAATTTGAAACTAATATGTTTAAATGTAAAAGTTAATTCACAGTAAGTACAGATAATGTGCGAAAGAAGTAAATTTTTATGGCGGAACTTACTACAGAAAAAGTAGTGTAAATCGATCATTAGTCAGTTAACGTCATATGGCCTGCTAAGGAGACAGACTTTCTTGCTAGCCTTTTGTTAGAGTATAATAAAGTTATTTTAAAATAACAAATTCTAGCATAAAATCGCTTGTTTTTGCCCGTTTTGCCTATGTTTTAACGGGAGCAAAAAGGTGTGTTAACAAGGAAGTTCTCGCGCTCACGCGCTGTTATTACCCGTTTTCAGTTATGCGCATTACAGGGCCTTTGTAAATAATGATTGCCCAAAATCGGCAGTTAATGTAACTTTTGTCTATTTTAGCACGACGTGAGTTCAAATAGCCATACAAGCCGTCAGTGTATACTTTTTTTCGTAAACATGTCTTTTCTAGATCATTTATGCTAGAATAGCGTTAAAGCACGTTTTTTCGTGTCATAACATCTGCAGAATCCCGAGGGATGGTTGGTGCCCGAGCCCGTATATAAATATACAAGGGTTTCAAAAGTGTTAAATGATGCTGCGCTCTTTTTGTATAACTCTTGGGTATTATTCAGAGGGTTAGCTAAGGAGCTTTAAGCTCTTTGATTAAGAATTAAATGAGCTATACACCTCTTTGTTTATTTTCAAAAAACGTTCTATTGTAATTTTTTTTTTAAGATTTTACTTTTCTTACATGACTGTACACACGAACGGACAGTAGACAGACGGGCGGATAATGTGCGACAGATTGTTCCAGGTTATAATAAAGTCCTGTCATGTACGAAGTTACAGAGCGGACTGGAACATCTATGGCAAGCTGTACCAGAATCGTACAAGCAGAGTTACAGAGTGGACACGAATTGTACACGAACGGACAGACGGATGAAAGGTGCGATTACTATCTGCCCTCCTTCATGGGCATTGAAAACATTCCGTTTTTTAAGTATGCAAAGTGTTTACTACAATGAATTGCATATGACCGAATTTTTGTTTCAATCTTGTCCCATCTGGATGTCGGAATGTGGTCACTTAAATATAAGCAGCTATTTTAGCTCTTAAACGTTTTATCTGCAGCACATCTGCACAAAGATACAAAAGGTCCCGTGACAAGTTTCCGTTATACATTCATAGTTTTTCATCATTATTTGCAGCAATCTCTTACTGAAATATCTAAAAGCGAACATAAAAAATGACTTTTAAGCAACTGTAAAGTGCGTAAAGTGTTGTGACGTTTCGCAAGGGGAAGTGGCCACTTCATTTACAAATTTATACTTACAGCCTCTTGACTAGTAGCAACCAGGTTCACAGTGACCTACATCTTTTAAGAGTTTAATAAAGCGATATTGCAATATTACACTAATGGCGCTTTGATGTTTTTGATATATTAACTCGTATGGTACATGCACTAGATGAATTTACTAGCAAAAAAAACGAAGTTCGTTACATGCTCTTCATTTTTTGATAGGCACCGCAGAAAGTCTACATCTGGCATCTTCTCGTCTCTAGTCAAAGCGTGGGAGGCTTCCTGTTTGTCGTTCTAAATAATGCAAGACAGTCGCCTATTATTTTTCAAGAACATCATAACATGCTTGTTTTGTTATGTCAAGAGGTTCAAGATAGTGGCTTATCGCTCATTTGAGTGCTAATCACAAAGGTCAACGATGATACAGTTAAAAAAATTTAGGTTATCTAAAATTATATATATTTTTAATAACACTATTGAAAATTCTAACAAAAGATTTTAATTGTTTAATAGTCATTTGTCATATTGCTGATCACTTTTAGTGATCTGAAATGACAGAAATTTACTGCTACGAGCAAAGTTCAACTGTATATTAGGGTCATAGTTCATAGTTGAACATCATAATATGTGGATTCAATGTAAAGTCACTGGGATCTAAATGTAAATAAATTTTATCCAGGAATAATGCATTTTCTTGATTTAAAGAGCTGAACTCTAAGATGTTGTTAAGTTGATACTGTGCAAACAATGGCGCACAATACATGCCATTATTGAAGCTCCACAATCACCCTTAAATTTCTCCGAGATAACTGATCTTAGGACAATGCGTCTATAGGTCATTTGTCCCTTACCTAATTCAGGTCAGGAAGCAGCCAGTCACTTGTAAAGAGATTGGTCAGTAAACTGATTGGATACACAGGAACACTTTTTAGATGGACTGACCGGTCGTGATAAGACCAACAAAAACATTATGGCCTTCAGTTAGTAATTTTATATAATGGAGCTTTCCTGTCCATGAAAAAGACATAAAGAGTTCCATTTCCTCTGACATTACACGTATTAAATGTGTTACACCTTTATTCCCTGACGAGGGAAGTAACTCTGTAAACATTTCCAAATTGTACGTAGAGTTACTTCCCTTATCGATTCGTCCTTAATAGCAAGATGCGTTATTCTGAGTAGTTTAGCGAGTTTCTGCGACAGTTCGAAGTAACAGTTTTCTTCTATAAATGACCATTTTATCAGTAAGTTTTTTTCATAATATAGAGCAATGGACGTTTTCGGTCACTTACAAATATTTCCAAGGGCTTTTCATCATATTATCAAATAGGATTAAAGGTCCCTTTCCCAAAGATGTCTCAGCTGATTTCCTTTTAATCTTAGTCTTAAATATATGTTTTATCTCCAATTTACAATTAATGTTGAAGTTATAATGCAGTCAAATCAAGCATACAGATATTACTCTGAGGGTCTGTTTCAGAAAGAAAAAGGAACAGCACTGTGTGTGTTATGTGTTTTGATGAATTCTTTCAAGCTATTATAATAAAGTGGCAAACCAGAATTGAAGAAAACAAATTCAACATAACCGACACAATTTATGGTAATTATCCAATATGCTTCAATAGAATTTGACAGAACTCAAAATAATTTATAATAATTATACTTAATTATACATAAATCAACAAAATTGAAGAAAACAGTCTTCTTAGTAGATGAAACTTCCTGCAGTTTTTGTCATATAGGATCTGCATTTTTTCTGCATCACAGCTGTTCACAATAACAAATATCAAATGTATACTTGAAGCATATTCAGTTATTTAATTTGCCAAAAACTGTCTCGAAGGATGCAAACAAGAGGGCCACGATGGCTCTGAATCGCTAATACTTTATTTTCCTATATATTTATATGTAAAACATGTGAATCCTAGAACAGTACCAATATTAAGAACATGGGCGTGATTTTCGCCATCTTTCCAAAAGTCTACTAGGCAATGATACATGTCATAATTAAAAGCCTTGGGTCTTATAGTTTCAGAAACAAGCTTTTCTAAGTATTTCCTTATAATCTCTAAAACAAGTCACTCCCGGGCTCAGGCAATTATAAACACCGGGGACAAAATTTAAGCAATCTTTGTTAAGGTCTTCTAGAAAATAGTCTCTCCAAATACAAAAGCTCTGGGACTTATGTTTTCAGACAAGTAGATTCTTTAAAAGTACTCTCTTAAATATCTCTTTGTACAAGTGACTCAAGGAATCAGCCATTATAAACCACAATGGCAGATTCGAGCATGGAATGGAATTCTCTTAGCAAGTAGAATATCTCAGCCAAATTTCGTCAACTTCTATACATGGGTATAGAAGACGTCGTCAACTTCTATACATGGATATAGAAGACGTCTAAGTTTATATGTTGATAACACTCGACGTCGGACAAAGACAAATCACAAATACTCACATTAAGAATCTTACATTTCCTGTTTAGTAAGAGCTTGTTCATTGTCTGTACTGAACCAGTCACTTGGTTATCATACGTTTGCTTTAAATGTATACACATAAGCTTTACCATCAGATCCAAACCACTGACATTCAAGGGATTTGATTTAATTGGTTTGAAGACAGTTTCACCCCACTCCCCCTCCCTAACAGTCAAAATCATATCGGTCTGACAGTTTACCGAATCATCGTTCCGGTGATCAGCGCCAGACTCTCATTCTTCCCAAGAAACTGCCAACTTTAACACATGGTTACGGTCGGTAGCGGAGTTCGAAACCATGACATCAGTCAGTGAAAGCGACTTGAAGTAAGAGACTTCAACCACTCGATTATGGTACAAAGTACACAAACTTTTGCCACCTGCCAGAAGAAAAAAAAAACACAAAAAAACTCAAAAAAGATTAGTTTAGTACCATACCTTCAACTGAATGTAAAACCAATGTACACATCAGAAACAGAACACAAAGAGAAAACATACTTTGTTTTTATTATGATGCAGTTAACTTTGTCCTTGTAACCACAAACAATATACATTCTGTAACTTGAGACAACTACAGACGACAACCACTCTCTGGCTTGCAGATTTCAAATGAAAAAGACTGACTGACAGATATATAAGCAGTCTCGACAAATAAATAGTTTTTACACAGGCTTGTCTACCTGAAATAAAATGGTCAATCAACTTTCTTTTCAATCGATTTCTTTCAAATATTGGTTCAAGACCGATAGTATATCGGAAGTCATTCAAAACTAGGCATGTATGAACTTTACTGAAATTAAAAATGAATACAAAATTTATTAAAATTTCATAAAACTGAAACCTTCAAGAGAAATTTGAGACTATAATGAAATTATCAAAATGACAAATATCGAACATTTGTCAGACCTCCGTTTTGTCTGGAATAGGAAGTAACTATGTCGAATCCAAACCATTGGGTGTGACTATATATTCTTATTTTACGAGAGAGCTAAATATTCTACCAGTTGATACTATTATAAAATTTATTTGTGTAAATATCATTCTTATTTACATTTCTAAAACATTTCTAAAATCTCTTGTAGCTTAGAAATGTTATAATTTAACTTAATCTCAACGAAATAATTATGTAGATTCATATGCTGATTGGATATAGACCAAAAGTCACATCACATTACATAATATTGTACCAATGATCGTAAAGGAATGCAGAGTTTTTAATATGTATTACCCACACAGACAGAACAAGTGATTCAAATTAAATAATCTGCCACTTGCTCTTGCTTTAATTTGGCATGTGACTTTTGTTACATGCAGTTGGAAAGAGTGTTTGAGACAAAGGATTTTCAGATGGAGAAATGGCTGATAGGCCTTGCATACTTACAGTGTTTTAAAGTAACAATTTTGTTCTAAAACACGTCCTTATTATACAGAAATCTACATCAAGTAATCAGGCTCTTATCTTATTTGAGTATTTACAATCGAATCTTGAGTAGGATAAATCTCTTTTTTTTTCACTGTTTTTATACGATTTATTTCATTTGTTTCTTGTTTATACATCGGCTTGCACAGAAGTATATCTACTCGGTGAATCCATGTAACTGTGTCCTTGTATAGGAGGTGGTGGTGGAGGTACTTTATGTAACAAACAGTCATGTTCAGGTATAAGCTGCATTGTGGTTGGCGTTAATTGGTCACATAATGAAATGTCTGCAGGCACGGTGTGGATATGACAAGGGTTTTGATTTTCTGCACTTGAGTGAGGAACACTTAGATTAGGATTATTTGGTTCAGGTGAATGTATACAGTTTCGTTGATCACGAACGTCTTTTACTACGGCGTAGCGAACATCATTTGCCTTGCATTGATGTAATGGATTTTGTGAAGGCGTCACTTGATTACGACAACGCTCATCGTCAATTGATATCTGCTTAACCAGTTGAGCACTCACAGTTTTTGAGATAATTGCATTCATTGATGCTTCAGTCTGTTTTTGTTGTTGGAACGCATTAGAATAATCTGTACTATCTTCTTGTTCGTCATCTAAACTAGAATATGCTGATTCAGCATTTTGTGGTTTTACATTGTTCCGTCGGAAATGCGGATGATTCTGAAATGATGACAAGTTTATACCCGCGTCACAAAATACAGTTTCAGTCATCAGTGTCTGCATTAGATCTGTTGAAATGAAATATCGTTGTTTCATAGGACGCCTTGTTCTATTTTACCGTCAGAACTTATGCTGTCACGTTGCCTGCTGGGCACTGATGAAGCTGCAGCATCATGAGACAACAGTTGAATCTCTGTGCTTAGTTTGTCGTCCAATGTGGTAGCCTGTCTCACTCTTTTTAGCGGCCTCTCTTCTCTTTTCCTTGCCAATTCTGATATATCTGAAATTGGTTCTGAAAATTAGTAAAGACATTTGTCAACAATAAAAACAAGAGCAACAACAAAACATAAAGAAATTAAAAATGTTTTAAGGAACATGTACCATATTTATTCATTACAATAATTTCAATGAAACATAAAAGCGTTGACGTGTAGAAAAAGGACATCAATCATCATGAAAAGTTGACTTGGTTTCTGAAAAAATATCATTGGATCATCTTCTGTACGAATGTATATAAAACCATTTCAACCCTTTTAGTGGTGCATCTGCTCCTGATCCAACATAATTATAAACCATCAATTATTTTAGTAGTTTCTGACTGACCTTGTAACAATTAAACATATTAATGATATACCTAGTTTAAGGAAGTTAAACGGTTCAATGTGACATTTGTCAAAAGTAATATTCCATTTTATTTTTCTTGTTTTTTGATATCTTTTGGTTATTACAACAACGTTTCAGGTTCATTGTGCCGAGGTTACGATTTAGTGCAAAGGGCATGGAACAAAGAAACGAAATATTGGAAAAACAAATGAACGAACTAAAAATGACCAAAACGAACTTACCTGTAGCAAACAAATGCAAGTGCCATTATGAGGGCCACTATAACTAAACCAAGAAAAATGTTTACCACTACCACGCCTGAAACAAAATGAGAAAATGTTCGTGTATTTACAATAGTACAAACATTTCTATCACATTGAGAAAATATTTGTATAATTACAGAAGTATATATATTTGTGTCGTTTTGAGAAAGTATTTGTGTAATTACAGTAGCATATATATTAGTGTCGTGTTGAAAGAGTATTTGTATAATTACAGTAGTAGATATATTTGTGTCTTATTGAGAAAGTATCTGAGTAATTACAATAGTATATAATCTATGTCGTACTGAGGAAGTATTTGTGTAATTGAAACAACTAGTATTTTCATTTTGTGTTGATAACATATTTGTGTAACTGCAAAGTAGTTATTTTTTGTGTCATTTTGAAAAATTATTTGTGTAATACAAGACTATATTTGTGTTGTTTATAGAAAACATTTCAGTATTTACAAATGCATTTTTGTTTGTTTAGCACTGAGATAATATTTGTATAATATAGAAGTAGTTATACTTGGTTGGTATTGAGAAAACATTTGTGTCGTTACATGTAGTGTCTAATTTAGAAAACATTTGTGTATTTGAAAAACGTATAAAACTTGTTTCGTATTGAGTGAATATTTGCGTAAATTACAAACGTAATTATGTTTGTGTCGTATTCTTTTAGTTTTTAAACGTTTATGATACGTAAGAATATTCGAAAGGTACAGGTAAAACCAAGGTTTTGAATCTTATCAATCGACTATTCAGTTGAGATTCCCCTATTTAGTATGAACATACATTAATTTTGCATCTATCTTATTCAGTATCCCGAGATAATAACATTGCAGCTGCATTAATGTACTGCTGATTTTTACTTTGCTCTGGAACAGTTCAATAATACAACTTTAATACCAGAATCAATTTCCTGCAGCTGACGTGCAAACACTTTTATTCAAGGAATATCGGGTGGTAAATCATAAAATGTTAGCAACTTCCGATCGTAAGTCTGAAATGCCTTAAAGGTCTTAGGTCTCGAGGTGGAATCGGTTAATTATTAAAATGATTTATTCATAGCTTCTTGTGAGTGGTTGTATAGAGTCAATAATTTTATGGCGTTAACGTAACATAGGTTTGGGGTTATATCGTTTGGCTGGCATTCAACTGATATAAAGTCAGGCGTATGGCTTCTATTCTACAGCAAAAACATACCTTAACAAAGCTTAATACCACTCGTCTAAACTGAGTGCAATGTAATCGTCATCGATTGAACGGATTTTTTTCCATAGATGCGGTGCTAGGCTAAATGGGCACATATATCTTATAAAGTGACATTATCAATTTTATTAAGTAAAAAAAGTAGATCTAAGATATTGCCATAGTTAATTTGTTCAAACCAAATGTGAACATTTTGAAAATATATATTTAAATCACAAAAAAGAAAATAACAAGTTAGTAAATGAAATATATTCAGTACTTTTCGATGATTTATAATGAAACTGTGCTTGCTTATTGTCGTAAAGTGTGGGTGCTTGACTTTTAGTTGTGTGAGTACCTGAAAAATTGTAAATGTCGTTAATGTATGAAAAATAAACCAGGTTACCCTTCCGGGGCCTCAAAAAAATAAATTCTTTTATTTTCAAATGAACGACCAACAATGGAAAAATCATAAACAGCTTAGTACTGAAAGATTATTGATTCAAAATCCTCAACTATATATGTTCTGACAGTATAATTTGAATGAAAAGAAAATAGTCCAGTTAATATGGACTCTATATATAAATAGTTAAAATGTAAACAAGTGCAATGATTTTTTTAGCTAAACAGATTCATGCTATTACTTTTAGTACTGAAATAACAAGCAAAGTAAGTTAGTCAGCCAAAACGTTAACGGTTAGTTAAAAGAAAACTTTGTATATTTTAAATATTGTGCTGTTGTTAGCCAAGGCATCCTGGCAAACATGTAACTGCAAGTTTGCCCTTTATTTTAATAAATATAATACGATTATCTCATAGTAAATGCAGACGCCTCCTCTCTTACCAGCCTTAATACAAATATGTACGCTGCGGTGGCTATTTCGCCCACTATTCACACACTAAAATGAATGAACCTAGCATTGATACTTGAAATAGGTATAACCGGAACTAAACTGCGTTTGTATTTTCTCGTTTCAATCAGAAATTAGCCCAAGAATAAAACACATAGTCTAAATATGGAGTATTATATACCCATACGCCAGTTTTCATGAAGTGACTAGCTTCTGTAGAAAGTTAGTTATTGCAAAATCTAGATTTATGGCAGGCATATACACAGATCAGGAAAAGAATTCTATTTTAGTTACACTGTCCTCTTTACTATATTTCAGCATTACAGGTTTTATTAACTCGTGCTTTACAATTCGTTTCAGTATCAAGATTTTCATTTCGGCGACAGGATAGACCAGATGGACGGAGTGTTAGTTTGTTTCAGCAACCAGATAATCAGTCAGACGGAGGGGCGGGCGGACAGACCGAACACACACGCAAAAAGACAGAAAGGAGATGTCTGATGTAAGTAATCAGTTGTAACTGTCAATATAGGCATGAACAGAGCTAATGTGTTTTGGTTATTACAGGATCTTGATTTTACACACAGCGTGACGGACGGTCAGTGAGTAAACTTATATTCACACCCAGTCCAGAGACATAGATAGATATAGGAGGACTAATAATAATAAAGGTATGTAGATCATATTATATGAAAGGAAATGGTTATTTGAGATGAGAGCTATGATGATGTGCAGGAAAATCATACGTAGAAGTGTAACCATACGCCATGGGTCAAAGGAGTCTTTGTCGTCCTTCGCTTCTTCTTTCGGTTCCACTGCAAAAGAAATTGTGACTCAATAGTGTGTAAGACAAAGTTTTAACGAACGCAGTAAAGATGTTTTTAAGCGAGCTTCTAGTGAGTTGAAAAAATATATATAAAAATAGTGACAAGTATCAAATGCTTTTTATCATATGACCGAAACAACCATGAAATGGGTTACACCGTTGCCATATTCAGTTTGAAAAAGAACAATTGTATGATAATAAATTACCAAAATGTCAGTTTACAAAATAAACAGTCATTTGGTAGAAAGAAGTAAATGCACAATGATTCGTTTCGCATTATATTACACCTGTGTAATTTCATCAGAACCAATGTTTGTCAGAAACAAAACATACGCGTCTAATTTCCGTATATCCTTGTAATACAAAGTAATTTTAATGCAATTCCAAAACTGAAAACAAAATTCAAATGAAATGCTATTACATGTCTTGATCATAAAGTTAATTTCTCTTGAAACGAAAGAAAGTTTATAAAAATCGCTTCATTTAAAATGACACTTTCTGCCAAATAATATCAACAGAAAACTTCTAAAACGGTAGCCTGAATTTTATTGTAAGCATTGATAATAAAATATTATATTTGCAAAATATAGAAGTGATCTACTACACGATCTACTATTTAATAAAATACAGACAACCGTGACAAAAAGTAGAAGCGTTCTCTTAACGAAATGGGCTAATTGTTGAGCAAGACTGGAGGTCTGTTTTAAATAAGATTTTGATTACTTTAAGGCATCACAGAAAAGAAGTGTATTTTTCAAACTATTTTTTACCTTCTGCTTCTCCAATGCTGCTGTCGTTGATTGGCTGATCCTCTGGAAGGAGAAGACGCTCAGTGGTTGGTTTTACGTAAGCAGTGGATGACGTCATTTGATATTGTGGTAGGGTATAGCGGACAGTGTACACGGCCGTGTTACGCTTTTCGCATTGTGAGGCATATTGCTCATACGGTTCTTCTGTCGACAAAGGTGACTTTACTGTAAGATATAAAAGATATTACTTATCACTGTATAAATCCCCTTCCATAATAAAACGACTATAACAAGTGCATTAATAAGTTTTCCCAGTCCATATTAGATATTAAAATTTTATTCATGTAATTTTCCTTGCATAGTAAAAGGGACATTAAAAATCTGAATCACAAGTTTTTCCTTCCATAATGAAAATGGACTGTATGAATAATATGTTTTCACTTCCTTAAAAAAGGAACTGTGACAAATTTGATTCAGAAGTTTTCATTTCGAATTATAAAATAAACTGTAGATCTAATGATTTTGATGCAAACACTTTCCTTTCAGAATTAAAATGGACTGCAATAAATTGGCATCTCTTGTTTTCTTTTCTATATTGAAACGAATGTGATACATTGAATCGATCTTTTACAAAATACTAGCGTAAAAGGGCTGTAACGGGACCAAAATAACGAACAAAGAAATATAAACTTTGAAGATTGTCTTTTAAAGAAACTGCCTAGGGAGTTAGAACTAGACGGATGTTAAGGCAATTATGAAATAAGATACCAGTGATCAGCCCCTAAACATTGTTAGGAGCTATAAATGTCTGTAAAGCCAATCTGATTGGATGTGTTCAGGCTTGTTACCGCAGGTGGGAAGAACAAATTAGGGAACTTTAATTTCATCAAAGATGCTGAATTTTTCATGAACTTACGTAGGTTTGAATGATAAACGGCAAAACATTTTGCCCAGCATTACAAGTTTTCTAAACTTATTCAAGATACTATCGAAAGAACTGTCTGTAGTACATATAGACATTAAATAAATAGCCCGTCTGGATAGAGATTCATGTGTACAGAATATAGAGTACTTAAGCGCCGACTTGTAACGTTCATATTAATATATCAGTTTTGACTGATGAGTAATTATAATTAAATGCAATTTTCAAAATGATTGTACAGTATGTGTTAAAAGTAAGTACCGGTGTTCAGATTCTGGCGTATTCAGATTTTAAACTTGCGAGTGAAATCATGGCATTTATTGAATACGTCGACTAAGAAACAAGAATCATTGTGATAATATAGCAATCTAAAATATGCCAACTAAAGGGGAAGTTAAGTTTAGTTAAGTTCACACTAAAAATCAGCAATATCCAACCAAACAAACTTTAAGCATGTTCTCTATGTGACACTCCTCATCATATTTTTACATCGTTTGTCTGTGACGTCATGACAGAACTAAGAGGTTAAGTAACTTGATATATGTAATATGCTTTCTCTCTCTCTCTCTCTCTCTCTATATATATAATTATATATAATTAATATATATAGAGAGATAGAGAGAGGGAGAGAGGGATAAAGAGAAATGTATATTATATATATCCTTACATAGAAATACATTTGCTTTTAGTCTTCCTGTTTTAAACAGATAACTCAGCATATTTTTGAAGATGATGAATTACTCAGAATTACTAAGCCCTGGAATATACATTTCAAAAGAATGCAAATTCTACTTCTGGAAATTTCATCTCGTACACATTGCAGGTTCAATGTCTCTGACAGTAATTCTCTTAATCCCCAATGAGTTTTACAAAAACGCACAAATAAATTTCCAAAGCTGTTTCCTTTTAAATTGGCATTTTATTAATGGTATCATGTTTAAATCTCTCATTAAAATGAAAAATCTGTTCTACATTATTTTGGAAGAGTAATTCTAAATCTCATGAAAATAATTGCAACTGTTGAAGCGGACCCCAAAAAATGAAATTTGAAAATGAACTTTTATGAGTTAGGTTAAATTTTTATTCAGGCATTATAATGCTAAAACCGTTTCATGAATTTTGTTGTTCAGACTGTAATATGAATCTACCGTGTGTGTCAGAACTAATCTTGTACCGTTTTTGTACTTGCCGACTAAAAGTAAAACTAACCGTTAATTTTGTCAAAACAGACAAAATATGACTGGGCCTACATCAAGACCTTAATTTCGTCGTCCTTTTTGGAATATGAATTCTTAAGAAATTAGAAAGTCTGTTTTGTTGCTATCTAAACTTGACACTTTGGTCTGTGTGTAGGTTTCATTTTAACACAATGAAGTTTCAGTATATAAGAGTGAAGAAAAATATGCTCAAGATATTTGTACCAAATTATACAATTGTCTTATTGTTTGATCAAGCCATTATTTCAGCCAAATGGAACAAGTCATTTCTTAAAAAATCGATAACTGCAAACACTAAAGTATAGATATTTATCTTATATTGACAAGAACTTGCAACACAGTTGAGCGATAAACGATATGCATTTGACAGGCAAATTTGAAAATCAGTGACGTTTGAATTTCACATCTACTTGTATAACTGTATATCTTGTTATAGAACAATAATATGACAATGGAAAGCAATGGAAGGAAAACTTTATCATTATTATTATTTTATTCGGGATTAGTTCTTATGAATAAATGTACTAACTGTCTAGAATTCTGTGCACGTTATTTATCACTGTCCACGCGGTGAAATGAGTTAAAAGAATTTTTTCACAAAAGATCAATTCAAAAGTCCTCTGATGTAACTGAAAACAACCGAAGACACAAGAGCGCATTAGGTAAGTATGGCATGCTAAAAATTGAATTCCAGGTAATCAAAATTGCTTTGTATCCGTGAGACAATTGATGATAATTTAAACTACAGTCTATAGAGCAGTTAGTGCAGTTAGACAATTAGATTAATGGCTTGTCTGTATTTAGATCCTTCTGAACGATGTGACACTAGCGTTATTTAATGTCTGCTTGAACGCCTAGTACTCATTTGTATGAAGAATTTTATCAGACTGTAAGCTGATTTAAACATTATCGAGACGGTCAAGTTTAAAAGACTGATTATTCATAATCTGACAGAAGATCATATGGATTATGGCTGTTCAGATGTGATAGAAGATCATATGGATTATGGATGTTCAGATACATATGGGCCTGTTTCTGTCTTGCGTATTAAGACTTAGAGTATTTGATTAAACCAAGCATTCAACAGAAGAAAAAGCTGTTGATTGTCTTATTGTAATACCTTGTAGTTGCTCAGATGAATATTAGACCTAACTTAACTTACTTTACAAATCTTTGTACTTGAGAAATGAAAGGCTGTGCAAAGTTTAATGTCGGACATAAACTATGTCAGGATATTCTGTTTTTGGAGAAGATTAATTTAAAAAAAAGACACCAGAGTTTCGAGTTATAATCTAGTCGAAGGCAAGCGAAATAGCCATTAGATATTTGAACCCAAATATATCATCGTCTGAAAACATGTCAGATACAGAAAACCATCAGTGATGTTTGATCAAGCCATTGTCTCGACCAACGGATATCGGTCATTTTCTAATATATAGAAACTGATTACAGCAATAGCAAAATATATTTAAACACTTTCAAGAATAATCGTCACATCTTGAGAGAGAGGATCTCGTTATAAATACGGAGAGAAAAGTAGGCAGACTTCCATAGAGAAAAAGTCAACTAAACAAAGACACACTCACTTATACTCGTTTTTCTAAAGTGGTAGCCAAGTTGAACATCATCTAAAAGCTGAACATCTAATCTTGTACGAAAGGAATTGCGTTTTGGTTCAAGATGAATAAATATCTTACCAAGTCATATATATAATTCTATATATTGGCAGATGCGAATGGAATGGTTTGCACTCATTCTGTTTTGCACTGTTAACAAATTTGCAAGCAAACTGGAAATCCAATGACTCATAACCATCGTCGGATACCCGCTGTATATATTCCGTATACACTCCATTATATTCCGTCGATAAATATAATGTCACGTAATGGACCAGCCGTGGGAATCCGACGATGCCTCTAAACGTACATCTGCGTTTTTGGTTTTAGAATAATATATCGGTAATTGACATAAAAGAATTTGCAAAGGAAAACATAGAAGGGATGAATTACATGGAAGTAAGTATTACGTTACAATGTACTTAATTAGAAGAGCCATGTATATTTAAAATGGTTATTTACCACTTATCACACATTCTATTAGACGAAATGAGTTGACAAACATCGTTAAATTGACGTTACTTGACAAAAACCCAATTCCACGGGTTGTCTGATGGAAATGAAAACGACCAAATACATAATATCGTAAGCTGGAAATTGAATTTCAGGGAAGCAAATAGGCACTGTCTGTTTATAACAAATCACCGCGTATGTCGAGACAAGATAAAACTAAGTGATAAATGAATACGTTGATGCAGATGTAACAAGTCATTTTTTCTGCTGTGCAGGAACTGCTCTCTCTCTCTCTCGAAATAATTCTTAATAATAAAGTCAAGTATGCATTGGAAATTTGTTAGTGAAATACAAACATATATTAAACTGCAATTTAACTACAAACACGTGTTTGAGAGTGTTAATTAAACAATGAATGAAAACATCAAAACATCTCTATTTGTGGGTAAACAAAAGTCTGCCTGAAGCATTACATGTGCAGTTATCTGCAACATGTAGCCGCAGGTGGGTGTAACTGAATATAACCTTAAATATCACCAAAGATGTTAATCTAATCTTTATGATGAAATGAACAATATTTGTTCAACAAATGGCATGGAGTTTTTGATCAGTCTTATGTTAATTGAATAACAATGTTAAAAAATTGTCTTGTGAAACAACAACAACAACAAAGTTCTTTTGAATCATAAATTTACTAAAGGAATGTAAAGGACTGCGGTTAAAATGATTTGATAGAAATGTTACCAATCGACACATGGTGTCAAGTTTATTTTATACGCAGCAAAGTTATACAGAATTAATAACGTCTGTTCGGCAGTCTCATTGAAAATATGCAAGACAACACAATAAAAATAAAACATAGCCTCCTGTATATGCTTATGCTTATTCTGTTTATTATAGTGGAAGAATGTATTAAGAAACTCAAAATTTTACAGATACTTTGTTTTGCAAATCAAACAATTCATCTGAACGAAAAATCAAGTACTTCTCAACAACAGAAAATACAAATGCTTTGTAATATTTTTGAATGAGATCAGTTTTAGAGCAATAGCAGAATGTTTGAGTGGTAATATGTAATGCTTAAATCTTAGCATAGGTCGACAGTATTCTAATTTGATTGACACATGCATGTAAGAAAATAATCTGCAATCATCATTTAAAGATTCCATGTCTGTTAAAAATGTTTTTTTTTTACTATTTTTTCTCACGAATGTCGTGGAAGTTTTCAAATGTCCTAATAGACATCTAACTTAAGTCACATTGTAATTAAGATTTAATATGAGACGAAATAAGTCACGCCAGTGTCATATAAATGTAAATAATATCAAGAGAAATATTCAAGATCTGTGAGGGAAATGAAAGTCCCAGATAAGTTCTATCACCTGCGGCAGCACGCCTGGTTAGTTATTATCCATATATGATTATATACAACAGACACTTGAATTACTGTTTGAAAAAAAAAATGCATTAAAAAAAAATAGAAGATTTTCTTTTACTTTTTATTTGGACTTAAAATTTATATTCGAACATTATATATGTACATTGGATTGATACTTTTATAAACTTGCAAGTGATTGATTGAAATTGAGGTAAATACTTGTATTATGTCATCCCATGTATTCTTAACGAAGGGAAAAGGGGTTTGTAGCGAAAAACCACAAAATAGTAATGTTTTATTACATTTCATTATGTTATCTTACATATTTTTTATAATATGGTAATAAGTTATATGTACATAATTTGATTAAAAATATCATTGAGGTTCAAATATATTTGCAAAATAAATCGCTAAACAAGTGCACATAATTTCTTTAGATGTGACATACAAAGATACACTTTTTGTGCCTTGATTTGGTTACATTTGCAGCTTGAAAATCACACCGATTCATTTTTTTTCTTCTAAAAATGCAGAAATATGTTAAAAAACTACTTGGACAGGTTCTGACTGCCTGACTTTGCTCAGCTGCACTACTAATATCTACAGATTAATAATAATATCAACGATTTATCTAAAGTGCATAATACAATAAGTATGCTGTACAGTATAAATGTTACGGGCATTATCTTTATCAATAAGAAAAATATTGATTTCTTTTGATCGATACAGAACAACTCACGATTTTCTGTGCTGAAATGTGTCAAAAATAATATATATTAAAAATGACTTTTTCCTTTTCTCTGATAATTTTACTGGTGTACACTTTGTATTATTTTTTGATATCAATAAATAACGGATCAATACCAAAGGAACTGAGAGCAAGAATATATTGACTCACTTTACAGTAACGAGAACATGAAGTATCTGCGAAACGACCGTGCATTATGCATAAAAGTTCCACGGATTGAATCTTGCCAATAAACAGGGACAATAAAAATCAAATGATGCTATGCTAAAGACTCTGTTTTGCTTACAAATGTGCTATGAATATACGTCCAACGAACATTCGCATAATTCAATCAAATACATGCAATTCAACGGAGCATCACTAATGGGGTAGCCATGCTACTTACAGCGAACAGCATTTTTATCATTGCCTTTTCTTTTTTCAAATCTTTTGTATCTTTTTGATATTTGAGTCCTTTATAAAAGACTTCCCATTACATATGACAAAGTAAAAAACTCCAATGTACAAGCGCGAATATATTTATCATAGTCATGTAACATGTCAAGTACAGAAACGTTGAGTGCTGTATGACTCAGACCTTGTTTCAACCAACGGCAATCGGTGTTTTACTTATATAAAGAAAATAATTGCAACAATCACAAAAAATATTGATACATTTCCCATGGCATGATTCGCAGCTTAGAAATAGTTGATATTTTCAACTTTTCAGAAACAAATTTGAGAACTCGATTACAAATCAATGGGATTCAAATTCTCATAATCTCAAATTTGCATATTACATAAACATTTAAGTGAATATAGACAGACAGAACTGTTGTTTTAGATGAATTTTATAGATAACACATAAGGCATGTTCCATAGATAAGTAGACGAAAACTACTTATATCTGCATAATAACTAAGCTAGCATTTTATGGGATGAATCAGGTGTAAATGAAGAAGACTGAAGGATAACAAATAAAGGCATTATTATATTACAACATAGCTTTTCAAGATGCTTGAAATTGAATTTTGGAGAATGAATATTTCCTCTGCCACCGAGGCTAATAAACCACAGTATTTGTCGAGACGAGATAAAACTTTATGTTGAATGGTTTGCTATGAAACTTACAAGTCGTTTCCTATTCCAGACAAGCGTATATGGTATACATTTTGCACTTTGGCAGCCAAAGCATATACATAACTAGATGGGTGTTCGGTGGAACACTTGTGTCGCCCTTGGGTACTCTGTTAGAATAACTAAAAAGGTAAACAAGAGCCTGCTGAAAAAGACAGCATGCTAGTCAAAGTACAACAATACCTGTCCACAGACAGCATGCTCCACTTTTCACATTGCTTGATTATTAATTATAAGCCAAGTTAAACAAGAGGCCCAAGTGAAAAAAATTTGACTGGGGCAGGGCAAGTACCTAGTCATACAAGATGAAAAAAAAAATTTGGGTCAAGTAGTTATGTATTAAAAAAAAAATTTTTTTGGGGGGCCCGATAGTGGGAAGTGTGTGTGTGTATGTGTATGTGTGCGTGTGAGTGATGGGAAGTGAAGAACCTATGTAAAAAAAAAAAAAAAAAAAAAAATTGGGTCAAGTGGGCGGGTTGAGGGTGGATGGGGAGTCAAGTACCTATGTATTAGAATTAAAAAAAAAAGAACCCGGGGGCGGGGAAGGGGGGGGGGTGGCGTTAAAAAAAATGGGTGGGGTGGAGGGCGGACTGGTTTGGTGATCGGATGGGGAGTGAAGTACCTATGTATTATAAAAAAACCAAATACAATTGGGCCCGGGGGGTGGGGTTTGAGGGTGGATGGGGAGTCAAGTACCTATGTATTAAAATTTAAAAAAAGGCCCGGGGGTGGCTGGTTGGGGGGGGTTTGATGAGGGTGGATGGGGAGTCAAGTACCTATGTATTAAAATTTTTAAAAAAGGCCCCGGGGGGGGGGGGGTAAAAAAAATGGGGGGGGGTGGCTGGTTGGGGGGGGGGGGTTGATGAGGGTGGATGGAGAGTCAAGTACCTATGAATTTAAAAAAAAATTGGGCCCGGGGTGGGGGGGGGGGTGACTGGTTGGGAGGGGGGATTTGAGGTAGGATGGGGAGTAAAGAACCTATGTTTTAAAATTTAAAAAGAAAAAAATTGGGCCCGGGGGTGGAGGGGGGTGACTGGTTGGAGGGGGGACGGGTCCCCATGCAAAGGGGATGGTGTTGGGGGGAGTACTTACCCATCTCATGAAGACATAATTATTTAATGAAATAGAAAGCTGTGAGTTTGGCCTTGAACACGAACAATATTGTTTTATTCCCAACGCTTACTGATGTTTTATATATATAAACTAGATGGGTGTTCAGTGGAACACTTGTGTCGCCCTTGGGTACTCTGTTAGAATAACTAAAAAGGTAAACAAGAGCCTGCTGGGGTTGAGGGTGGATAGGGAGTCAAGTACCTATGTATTAAAATTTAAAAAAAAAAAAAAAATTGGGCCCGGATGGGGGGGGGGGGAGTAAAGTACCTTTGTTTAAAAAAAAAAAAAAAAAAAGGCGGGGGGGGGGTAAAAAATGGGGGGGGGGTGACTGGTTGGGGGTGGGGGGGGTTGAGGGTGAATGGGGAGTCACGTACCTATGTATTAAAAAAAAAAAAAAAAAAAAAAAAAAAAAAAAAAGGGGGAAGGGGGGGGGGGGGGGAGGGGTAAAAAAAAATGGTGGGGGTTTGAGGGCGGATGGGGAGTCACGTACCTTGTATTAAAAAAAATATTGGGCCAGGGTGGGGGGGGTGACTAATTGGGAGGGGGGGGGGTTGAGGTAGAGGGGGGGAATAAAGTGCATATGTTTTAAAATTTAAAAAAAAAAAAATTGGGCCCCGGGGGGGGGGTGGGGGGATGACTGGTTGGGGGGGTTTGAGGTGGGGGGGGGAAATAAAGTGCATTATGTTTTAAAATTAAAAAAAAAATTGGGCCCGGGGGGAGGGGGGGGGGTTTGAGGTAGGATGGGAAGTGAAGTACCTATGTTTTAAAATTTAAAAAAAAAAATTGTGCCAGGGGGGGTGACTGGTGGGGGGGGGGCGGATTCCCATGCAGAGGGGACAGTGGGGGGAGGGGGGGGGGAGTACTTACCCATCTCATGTCAGTTAATATTTTATTTCTAGGCTTAAGAAGTTTTTTTTCCTATATATAAGTTTAAGCAAAATCAAGTGACCCCGGGGGTGGGGCTAACTGTGACCCCAGAGACATGGGTACCAACAATCTTTGCAGGGGTCTTGCTGGTGATCAAGTATTCCAAGTTTGAATGGAATATCCTTGACACTTTTTGAGACATGGTCATAAAGAAAAAGGTTAACAAAGAAATTTTAACTTGAAAAAGGGGCATAACATTGCAAAAATAAATTTGAGGGTTATCTGCCCTTCAGAAATGGTGTTGTCTTAAGTGATACAATTGTAAGCATTACAACTGGAAAGTTTGATAAAGAAACATTAAGAAATGGCATAGTTATAGCCAATGTTAAGTTTTCATGACAAAATCCAAGTACAAAAAGGGGCATAACTCTGTCAATTGCGACCTTGACCTACACATTTTGGCATCATCATGACCCTGTTGTCGTAAGCAATATAATTTGAAATTTTGATGTTGAAATGTTAAGAAATGGCAAAGTGATTCCCAACGTTAAGTTTTCATGACAAATCCATGTATAAAAAGGGGCATAACTCTGTCAAATATGACCTTGACCTAGAAATTTTGGCATCAACCCGACCCTGTTGTCATAAGCAATACAATTTGAAAGTTTGATAAGATAATGTTTAGAAATGGCAAAGTTATAGCCAACGTTAAGTTTTCGTGACGGACCGACGGACCGACGGACAAAGCTGATCCCTATGTATCGCCTTTTCTTCGAAAGGGCGACACAAAAATATAAGTTAAAGTCCGAAAGTTTCAAAGGAACATCGAGTCTATAAATAACCATTTGGCTTTTAGACATAGCTCGAAGAGTAATGATTATAGATTAATAAATATTTTAGAACAAGAGCTCCGCGGAGCGGCGCCAACGCTCGTCTGTTTTACATGTCGACAACGGGGGCCATAGTTATGATTTTTATACACTACTCCTAAAGGAGGTCTATATACTTCTGACGTTTCATGTCAAGATGTTGATATTGTTCTTATTGATACCTTTGATCATTCATCTGAATAAGCAATTTTGACAAAAATTGTAAGTTAAAAAGAGACATAACTCCAAAAGTATAGCTTTAAGAATAATACCCCTTGTATCACAACTGTCCCTTGTCATGATATGCAAGCAGCCCAAGTTTCATACTGATACTTTGGATAGTTTTGAAATCATTCAACGTAATATGCAATTTAGACAAAACTTGTAAGTTAAAAAGGGGCATAACTCCAAATATATAGCTTTCAGAAAAATGTCCCCTTGTGTTACAAATGCCTCTTTTCATGATAAGCAAGCATGCAAAATTTCATATGGATACCTTTCAAATTGTTAAAGTAATGGGCTACATTAAAGATTTTGCACGACGACGACAACGACGACGACGCAGCTGTGATAATAGCTCGACTTTTTCTTCGAACCAGACAAGCTAAAATCTATCCTTTTTTAATCGCACATAAACGTTGTCAGACGAATTGAATTATCCACTGTTACTAACCTGTGGGGTTTTATTTCACGTCTTAACTTTGAATTGCTAGGCGGTTGGTGCCGTTCCGTACGGGTTCGAATCCCACTTGAAACTTGAATATTTAGATAGGTTTATCTATTTTTGTGAATTTTAAATCATTTTTTAACATTACCTACAATATATACAACAAGTCAAACAAATTAAATCATCCTTTGGGACTAATTTGTGGGGTTTTATTTTCATCAAAGTAGTTGTATTTTAAAGTCTCTGGAATTTGAATCTTAAACTGAATTATTTATTCTAAGACCTATCGTAATATGCCAGCTTAGATACATAAAAACATGTATATAAAAGTATAATAGTATGAACAATTCCATCAATTTCCAGGTCGTTACTTTCATGTTTTTGCAAAACGAGGTAGACAGAGAGTTATCATTATTCACTTCCGCTGACTGCACTTTGTTTTCAAGAAGTTCTTCAATGAACTAAATTTCTTTAAAATGAAAGAGTCAATGCAAGTATTATTTTATCAAGAAAGTTGTTTTGTACCGTACCTCTTTCTTTGACAGATTTCGTCTAAGCACCATTTTATTTTTGGTGAAAATGTAGACGAAAGAAAAATCAGGTTATCTGACCACCAGCCAACGCTACTAACATTAAATTTGTGATAATTATTAACTTTTAAATTTCCTTTATGGGAACAAATGAAGAGTAGTTGTATGCGATTTGCAGGACAAATAGATATCAACACAGGCATTAGAATGACTCTTCCATTCCAGATGCAAAGAACAAATCTGTGCACTCGTTTTTGTTATGTATTGCTATGTGTTTTGCATACAAAGTTGTAACTCGATGAATTTTGAACTCATATCTACATATAAGTTCACATATCACGAATACATTTGTTATAAAAATACAAAGAATGATAAGTCATCTTCTTTGAGATAATGTGACGTGTAATAAAGGGTTTTTGTTGTAACACGCCAAGATAAAGATAGTTGTTTTTTTGTTTGAATGATTACAAATCAAACATTTCTGTTTATACCGATGCACATTGCTTTAAAGATAAATTATCATCGATTCATTTAAGCAGTCATTTTCATCTTACACAATTTTAATAAAACGAACATATAATAGTACAATCATTTGAATTTACAAAATAAAATTATGTTTACAGTAATACACTGCACAAAAAATGTTTTATCTGCATTAAGTGCTGCGTTAGCATTACTTAAACACCAGTATGATAAATTATGTAACACCCAGGCCATAAACTCTGCTCAAACATGATACCGTAACCTTTGGGTACTGGATACTGAAATGCATTCCACAACAGACATCGGTTCAGATAAACAAGTTAAACATATTTTATATCTGATACCCTATTTTAAAAGAACTTATAAAGATGGAACAATACCTTCAATTGACATTTTTTGCGAGTTTGCCTGGCTATATTTTATAATTCAAAATAATACGTCTGGATAAGTCGATTCAACCTAGAAAAATCGTTACAGAAGAAAAACCAAACTGAAAAAGAAACCGATTAAATGCGTACTTATGAAATTACTTAATAATGATAACGTTTAGCGAATGATGTCATCTTTTTTATTGGAGGTAAGAACTTATTACGGAAATTTAATTTAAATTAAGTATACCGGTTTCCTTTTCAAGACTACAGTCTAACTACAACAAGACTTACAGGAACAGCAACCTGCCGGGTAACCAAAGAAACTCTTGCAAGAGAATTTTACTTCCTTACAGAATTTGTCTATTAGAAGATTAATTATTTGTGCCCAAATTCATTGCAGTCTGTGAACTGAACAAAGTACCCGTAAGTCCAGGGGTAAGACCATTATATTTCTTTTACCTATCTGCATGGCTGATATATAAATAAATTTCCAAAACTGGTGTGTATGAAAAAATACTGATCTAGTATTTTGTACCCATAGGTTACTGCATGTCTTTTTACAGAACAAGTGTTTCAAAAATTTCTTACCTTTAACTTTTGGATTTTTATGCTTCAGCTGAACACCACAGACGAAAATTAAGTTCAATTATAAAATTGTAGGAGTTGCGCACAAAAGCAGTATTAAGTGATATTAGACAAAAGGCAAATGATCGCTACAGCACTTGATAATAATCATTCTGTGCACAAAAGCAATATAAATTTAAATTTAACAAAGGGAAATAACTATGCCAAAATAATGGAATCGCAAAAGTCTAATAATATGAATTGTGGCACTCGATAATAATAATTTTTTGAAAATTTGGTGAACACCATATGAGAATTATGGGGGGGGGGGGGGGGTCTGTGCACAGAAACAGAATTAAGTAAAATTTAACAAAGGGCAATTACTATGCCAAAAATAATAAAGCCATATTTTCTGCGTTGCGGCACTTGATAATGATCATTGTGTGAAAGTTTGGTGAAAACCGCATGGGAACTGTAGGAGTACTTGCGCACAGAAGAAATATCAAGACAAAGAAAGGGCAGTAACTCCGCCAAAATATTCGAATCGCAAAAGTCTGAGTACAGTGATGTCTCATTAATCCAGACATTACTGTTCCAAGTGCAAGTTCCGAATTAATTTTCCGTAGTAATGAATCGGACCCCAACAATGCAGTTTTCAAGAAAACAAGAAACACAACTAGACTTGTTTTATATATAGACTGTTTAATAATTGCTTATTTTCATATAATTTTAAATCAAATTCTAAAACATAGCATATAGATACAAGTAAATAAAACATATTGAAATGTCAAAGTATTATAAAGCACATCTAAAATAAAATGATACTGTATTTTTTAAGAGCACATTTTACAAATCTTACAGATTCTGGCATCTATTTCAGAATCTAAGTGTTCCACATTTTTCACATCTAATAGCACTTGTTTTCAAAAACCTTCTGCGATATGTTATCTCTCTATGTCTTTTGTATATGCAATGCGGCACTTGATTGTGTGGAGGTTTGGTGAAAATCAAAATAAGTCTGTAGAATGAGTTGCGCACAGAAGATGAGCCGGCCAGATGGACTGACGGACGGCATAACGGACGGACAGTGCGACTACTATATGCCACACTTCGGGGGCATTATCACACGCCAAAGCAGAAAACACGAACTTAAATCTTGTTCTTAGAGCAAAACTCAAAAAATTCTGATTGACGCTCGATTCACTTTACCTTTGTACGTTTTACATCAACTCACAGGAAGTAGAGTACTTGAATAAGTACAATATCTGTTATTTGTATTGTCTGAAAATTTTCAGTTCGTGGGACAAAGCACTGATTGATTTGAAACAAGCGATGCTTTCTTCTGACGTGTAATTTGACAGAAAACTCATATGTTATAGAAGGCAACATTCAACGGCGTAAAATACACAAAATAATATCTGAAGTAATTTATAAACCGTCTGAAAAACTTCTCTTAGGAAAAAGGCGTACTAAAGTTCATTTGGACAATACATCTTTAAACATTTCAAGCATGTTCGCATTTAAACACGAATAAAACTTATTCCCTAATCTGTTTTTCAAAATTCATATAATATATATAATTATTATTTATATTACATGTATATGTTATTAATATTGATAAAATATTCAGATCAAGTTCCTCCGAGTTACAGAAATGACATGTTAGTTTCAACAGTTTGGTGTTCTTGATAATTTCGTTGCATCTTGTCATAAGATACAAACTGTTATTTGTCACAAATTGACAAGGCATATTCAATTTAGTTTAAAAAAAATGTTTTTTGTTGGTTTTCAAATAATATCATTCGCTTTTGACAACACTAGAATGACTGTGTATTCAGGTTCACAACAGTATTCTGGACAAACTTACTGTTTTTTTGAGTTATTTAGATGTCATAAGCTAATTAAATAAAAGAAAGCGTCGTTATCTCAGCCTTCTTGATATCATAGGTTATCATAAGTTACACAAGTTAAAATGAAACATGACAGGTACATGGCATCGACTGTGTTCATTTGCATTTTAAAAGCAAATTGACAAGTTATAAGTGAGCGCATGGAGCCATATATTCAGTTCCTCTTTTTTCAATTAGTCTGTCTGATAAAGAAATGGCCCCAAAATTTGTACATCTGCATTAAAAAAACAAGGTAAACACTCGTGTCTAAAACAAGAAAGACGGATATGAAGGCATTTTGGAAATTAAATACAATTGACCAACTCTAAATATTGTGTGAGGTTGTAATTTTGTGAGGTCATCTGATTGAATGTTATCAGGTTGTTCGGGAAAACAGATTAGGGAAATTTTAGTTCATCAAAGGTATTTATTTTGCGAACTTATGTACGTTCGAAAGATAAACTGCAGTACATTTTACACATAGTGGCATTTTTTCTCAAATTATTTAAGCTATGATCAAAAGAAAAGTCTACAGTACAGTAAAAAAAATTACCTTTTATAGCAGGTTGGGATATAGATCCATCTGGACAGAATGCAGTATATTTTAGCGTCAAAATGCCATATTTTAACTCAAGAGCAAGGAACACTCAAAATAATAGTACCTGTGTTAAACGGCAAAAATATGTTCAGATTCATTTGTTTTCATCTGATGTATGCAAATTTTAAGCATGCGAGTGAAAGCAGGCATTTGCATTGATAACGAATTTGTAGATCAGCAAGAATCAACGTGACTTTATAGAAACCTGAGAATGCAGACTAAACAAGACATGTGCTGGACCTTTCTGCATTCGCCTCGCTAACAAAAAATATCGACAAAATCTAATTAAACAAACAAGAAGCGTGTTTCTTATGACACACTTTTCCTTTTTTGTTTAATTCAATGTCTGAGTCACGACCAAACTGACTGAAAGTTCATGTAAAAAACTCGATCACAATTAAACATTGTTTTTACGCAAGACTTAAATAGACATAAGTTTGCATTTAGTCTTCCTCTTTGAAATAGATTACTTTGCATATTTTGAAGCAGATGTATTCATCAGAATTACACTGCTCGGAATATTTAATTCAAAACCCTGCAAATTCTCTTCCAGCAAAGTTTCTCTCGTGCATTTTGATAGGTTCAATGTCTAAGACAATAATTCACTCAAACCCAAATTAGCTGTACAAATTAAACAACCCTTAACTTACGAATTTTCTTAGACCGTTATGGTAGTATTAAATCGCTCATTAAAATGTTCTCCATTATTCACAAGATTAATTCTATCTCTTATAAGTATTTCAACAAGACAGCCATGATGGCCTTATATCGCTCACCTTAGTATGAATGCTTTTAACAAAGTTGTTACGGACATGGTTAATTGACCCCAGATGACCCATATTCCAACTTGACCTAGCAATTATCGAAACAACATTTCTGACAAATTTCCAGGATATTTCGGCTGAAAATGTTACCTCTAGAGTGTTAACAATGTTATTTATATATATATATATTTGGGCTCTGTGACCTAGTTTTTGTTTCCAGATGACCCATATTCAAAATTTAGCTACAAATTATCAAAACAATCTTTCTGACAAATTTTCAGGATATCTGGACTGAAAAAGTAGCTTCTAGATTGTTAACAAGATTTTTTTGTTTTGGGGCCATGTGACCTAGTTTATCCCAGATGACCCATATTCGAATTCGTCCGAGGAATTAATGGGGCATGCATCCTGACCAAGTTTCATGAAAATGTAATAAAAAATGTGACCACTAGAGTGTTAACAAACCAAGTTTGGATGGACGACGGACGACAGACGACGGACATTGATCAAGCTTATACCTCACCATGAGCCTACGGATCAGGTGAGCTAAAAGTTATAAAAAGATAATATGAATAACAAAATTTGAAAAACATGAAAAGTTTCGAGTGATAATCTTATCGAAGAGAAGGAAAATTACCAAAAGATATTAGGACCTAGATATATCAATCTCGTAAAACATGTCATGCAGAATAAATAAGCTGGCGAAGGAAAGCAGAAAAGGGATACGATTTTATACTGTTTTTGCTTTTCAGGAGTACTTTTTAAGTTTCAATGTGTTAAATTAATAAACTTAAGTACACTTTTTGACTCTTACTAATAACTTGCCATGCATTTGTTGAATGAAATGGGATGAATACTTAATTTCATTCACATGAAATCAACTCCATAGTTTTCTTATGTAAATGAAAACGACCAGAGACATGATAGTGCATCAAGTAATTACTTGGATGCAGAAAATCGAACTCCGGGGAATCAAATATACACTGTATACACGTGACAAATGAAAGCAGCAACCTACAGTAAATAAATAGCCTCTTCCCTACGGTGTGTCGTTAGTGAACGGTGTAGAGTAAAACCTTCGGTAAATAAAACCTTCTGAAACGTGTCTAATGCTGGCTGAAACCTCCATGGCTTTTGTAATGGTTTAAGAATTATCGAGATCGTCGACTTTAAAGAAATGATTATTTATATTGTAATTAAATGGATTAGCATTGGTGTTCGGATTCAGTGGTTTCTGTTTTGTGTGGGATATTCAAATTTTAAGTATTTAATGGAACTCAAGAACTCGCACTTGTTGACTTCATGAATCAGTGCGACTAAATGTTAAATAAAGAGTCAGGCAGACTGCATTATTTTTTTCAGGAAACATTCATTTGAAATCAGACATACAACATGTTCACTGTGACGCAGTATCACTCCTTCAACATTTTTTTCACTGCTTAATTCGGGACTAAGTTGAGGAACTCAAGTAATAATTTGACTTAGACTTATTAAAACTGAAATTTTAATATAACCTTCCGAGATAAAGCATTCGAAAAGGAGGAAAGCAAATAGCCTTTACATATTTGGACCTCAATAAGTAATTGTCAGAAAACATATCAGATAAAGAAAACCATGAGTGATGTTTGATCAAGCTATTGTATCGATGAACAGTATTCGGTCTTTTTCTTATATAAAGAAAATGATTACATCAAATAATGAACAATGAAATGAAATATACCGATACACTTCCAAGAATAATCATCACAATCTGAGTGAAAGAGGATATCATTATTAATCAGGAGAGACAATCAGGTAGACTTCCACAGAAAGAAGTAGGTATACTTGCACAGAGAGAGGTAGGTAGACTTCCACAAGAAGAAGTAGGTAAACTTGCACAGAGAGAAGTAGGTAGATTTCCACAGAGAAAAGAAAGTTGACTTCCAAAGAGAAATGCAGGTAGACTTCTACAGAGAAAAGAAAGTTGACTTCCACAGAGAAAAGTAGTTAGACTTCCACAGAGAAAAGAAAGTTGACTTCCACAGAGAAAAGTAGGTAGACTTCCATAGAGAAAAATTAGATAGAGTTCCACTGAGAAAATAAGGCAGTTTTCTAAATAGAAAAGAATGTAGACTTCAACATAGAAAAGAAGGTAGTTTTCCACAGAGAAAAGTAGGTAGACTTCCACAGAGAAAAAGTAGATAGAGTTCCACTGAGAAAAGAAGGCAGTTTTCCAAAGAGAAAAGGAGGTAGACTTCCACAGAGAAAGAGTAGATAGAGTTCAACTGAGAAAAGAAGGCAGTTTTCCACATAGAAAGGAAGGTAGACTTCCAAAGAGGAAAAGTAGATAGAGTTCCAATGAGAAAAGAAAGCAGTTTTCCACAGAGAAAAGTAGGTAGACTTCCACGGAGGAAAATTAGATAGAATTTTACTGAGAAAAGAAGGCAGTTTTCCACAGAGAAAAGGAGGTAGACTTCCACGGAGGAAAGTAGTTAACTAAACAAACCAGAGTCACTAAAGTATACTCGTACTTCTAAAATAATAGCCAAGTCGAACATTTAAATCTTTAACGAGAAGAATTGCATTTTGGTTTACTGTGATTTCTTGGATTAATAAATATCTTACCAAGTCAAAAATATTATTCTATACATTGCCCAATGAAAAGAAAGTGTCTTTACAAACTAGAAATCCGATGACACTTAAAGTTCACCTCTAAACATACATCTGCATATCTAGCAATAGAATAATATAAAACTGAAAAAACCGTTTTCAAAGGAAAACAAAAAAAGGATAAATTATTTTTGTGTGGAAGTAAGTATTTTGTTTCAATGTACTTAATTAGAAGAGCCATGTAAACTTGCAATTGTTATTTACCACATATCACACATTCTATTAGGCGAAATGAGTTGACAAACATCGTTAACTTGGCATTACTTGACAAAACCCCAGTTCCACAGGTTGTCTGATGAAATGAAAACGACCAAACACATAATATTGCAACTAGTAAAAGATTCTGGAAATTGAATTTCAGGGAAGCAAATATGCACTGTCTGTTTGTAACAAATCACCGCGTATGTCGAGACAAGATAAAACTAAACGATAAATGAATACACTGATGCAGATGTAACAAGTCATTTTTTTCTTATGTGCAGGAACTGCTCTCTCTCTTGAAAAAAAATTGTAAAATTAAAGTCCTGTAATCATTCGAAATCGTAAATTTTAGTGCAATTGAAATACACAAATGTTTGAGAATGTTTTTTCAACTGCGAATCAAAAGAAATTAAAGAAAAGATTTAAGGTATACTTCTATTCGTGGGTAAGAAACAAGCTGCCTGCTCATCTGAATTACTTATATCTCCGGATATAACGATTCAGCTGAAGTGCATATTGTAGAAAGTATCGTATAAATGTTTCCACCATTGTCTTTATCTATAAAGAAATGATTTCTTTTGATCGATACAGGAACAACTCAGGATTTCTCTGTCTAAAATATGTCAACAATGGTCAATATTAAAGCAGTGTTTTTATCTTTGTCTTTCAGCATTTTATTGGTGTACACTTTGTGTTCTTTGTTGACATAAATCAATAATTGAATAAATGTACTGAAGAACAAAAATAGACGGAACCATTGACTTCCTAAATACGACATACTGAAAACAAACAAAGTGATAAAATATGAATTATAAAATGAAGTTCTGTATCTGACAAAAAGATGCCTTTCAAAGTTTATACTACAGGATGTTACTTGGACAAATGTTGTGGCAGCAAAATGTGATTCGTGTTAACAGTTGCTTCGATTTTTATTCTGCTGAACGATCACGTGTAGCCGTTCTATACTTCAGAGAAATGATGTAAAATAGGAAATCTAGAATAGATCATAACTACTTGTCAAAGACTAGATCTTATGTATTGATCAAGTAGATTTTAATTCTTCTGAATAAATATACGGTGTAGTGTAAAACAGGCGCAACAATGACACGTAAGAAAATCATTTTATCGATGCAATAAATTCACCTTACAGTTTGAATTAGTAAATAAAGTTTCAAAACCGCAGTCAGAATACAATCTTTTTGTATCCATCGATAAATGAATGATCTATTTCTATTTTCAGAAATGACAATTATTTCATCTACCTAACAGTAGCGACAAAACGTGTTTAAATAAAGGTGATATGTTTGAGAAAGGACCGTGCATCGTGCATAAAATTCCCATGGTTTGTATCTTGCATAAGAACTGTAAAATTTAAGAGATAAAAAAGATATAATATACTAGAATATTACAGGATTTATAAACGTGTTACGAGCATGCTTCTGATGAACATTCCCATAATTAAAACACTTAAATACAATCCCATATCTGAAAATCTGCAGGAAGGACAAACGGTGATACATCAACTAAATAAAAAGAAGCTACGACCACCTGCGTGCTCACAAGCAGATCTCAATTTATTACAAATATATGAATGTTCAGTGTCTTTCTATAAATTTAGATGCTCATTAGAAGCACAATTGTGACTGGATCTTTAAATCTAATTTATAAATATTCCATCACCAATTTTACTCCTTTACCTATACACGACACATTTTACTCTAACATTATTGTTGTGAAGTTGACAAAGATGTTTTCCTATTTTCTTGAACAATTCACCAAGTAAATAAAATATTTTACAACCATATTCCTTTCCATCATTGTCATCTTATATTTCCTGAATATAGGTTTTATATATATTTCAACGGAGCATCACTTACGTGGTAGCAAACATCAATCTTATCCTTGCCTTTTCTTTTTTTCAATTTCATATTTAAGTCTTATAAAAGACTTCTTATTGTTAATATAACACATAGTGGAAACCCCCAATGTACAAGCGGGAATATATTTATCATTGTCATGTAACATGTCAAGTACAGAAATGTTGAGTGATGTATGAGTTAGACCTTGTTTCGACCAACGGCAATCGGTCTTTTACTTATATAAAGAAAATAATTGCAGCAATCACAAAAGATATTGATACATTTCCCATGGCATGATTCGCAGCTTAGAAATAGTTGATAGTTGTTATTAATCTACAGAAATGTCGGTCGGCTAAACAAAGTCAGTAATTTATCTTGTAAGTGACAACAAATTAGGTACTAAGTCTGATATGTAAATATTCACACAATCAAATCCAGGCATTGTAGTGATTTTAAGTCGCGTGCTGTAGAGAACTTTTTGTACACCCTGTTCATGTACTGGCGACATTTCAGGAACAAATTTGAGAGATCGATTACAAATCAATGGGATTCAAATTCTCATAATATCAGATTTGCATATTACATAAACATTTAAGTGAGTTTCGCAGATAATATAGACAGGCAAAACTGTTGTTTCAGATGAATTTTGTAGATAACACATTTGACATTTTCCATAAATAATAGAAGAAAACTACTAATATCTGAATAATAACTACGCTAGAATTTTATGCGACAAATCTGGTGTAAATGAAGGAAATGAAGGAAGGAAAACAAATAAAAGCATTTTTATATTACAACATGGATTTTCAAGATGCTTGAAATTGAATTTCGGAGAATGAATATTTCCTGTGCCACTGAGGCTAATAAATCACAGTTTTTGTCGAGACGAGATAAAACTTTACGCTAAATAGTTTTCAATGAAACTTACAAGTGATTTTCTATTCCAGACTATCCTATAGGTTAAAATATTTTTTTTATTATTTTTTTAAAATACATTTTTGCACTTCGACAGCCAGGGGATGTTACTTGAACAAATAAATTAAAGTCCAAAATTTCAAAGGAACATCAAGAGTATCAATTACCCTTTGGCTTTTAAATATAACTTGAAGAGTTCAGATTATAGATTTATGTATATTTGAAAAAAAAAAACATCCGATTGATATATTGACACTGTCACACATCATGTTGGATACAGAATTACATGAGCATTTCGAGTGAAGACACTTAGTCTTTTATCGATCAACGGTAGTCACTCATTTTTCAATGAACAGAAAATGGTAACGTCAGTCATAAAAGAAAATATTATACTTTTCGATCATGCATCACATATTAGTGATAGATAATATCAATACAGGCATTCCAGATGCAAAGAATAAATATGTGCATTCGTTTTTATTATTTATTCTTGTGTATTTTGCATGCAAAGTCGTAACTCGAGAAATTTCTGAACTCGAATCTACATATAAGTTCACATAATATATACAGATACATTTGTTATACTGATACGAGTAATGATCAAAACCGAACTGAAAAGGAAACCAACTGAATGCGTACTTTTGAAATTACTTGTGAATGATGTTTAATGTTCATTTTTTTCATTTTTCATTTTGCACATAATTTAGAAACATCAGTTTAGCGCGTTTAAAAAAAATACTGATCACGTGACGGACATTAATAATTAACTGTCGCTTGCTTTGAACTTTTTGTCTTATACTCTAAAATCATAAACGGGAAGTGTCAATGCAAAATGTAGGGAACTGTACAGTACATGCAAATATTTCAGAAAATTTAGACTAATATATAAACGCAGTACATTCTTAAGGACACAAAATGCCTTTTTCTTTAGTAGAAAAATAAATACAACTAAATAAAATATGCCAAAATAGAAAACACGTACTTGAATCTTTTTCTCAAATCAAAACTCGATAGAAAAGATCTAGTAAATTCTGATCCACGCTCGATACTATTCACCTTTGCACGTTTTTCAGCAATCATCCTTTCAGACGAAGTGGCATTTTTGAATTGTAGTTTAAAAACTGCGTTATGTGATATCTATAATTGCATATTGTTTCATGTTCAGTTAACACGAAATCTTACGTAGAACAAGGCACTGATTGACACATTTTGAAACAAGCAATGATTGCTTTTGTGAAATTAAACAGAGAAGTATGTTATAATAGGAAATACCAACGATTTAGATACACAAACTAATATTTTACAAGCAAATGACAAGTTTTATGTCAGTGTATGGAGCCACATATCCAGTTCCTTTTTTCCTCAATCAGTTCAATACGATTGCCGAAGAATGATCCGCCATGGGCCCAAAATATGCATTAAAGACGACAAGGTCGACAAATATGTCTAAAACACACTACCAAGATTGTAGGATATGAAGATATTTTGGAAATAAAATAAAATAGATAATTACCAAAATCGAAGTTTTTATGTTGTGAGGTCAATTTGATCGAATATATTCAGTTTGTTCGGGGAAACAGATTAGGGAACTGTAAGGTCATCAGAAGTGTTCGGAAAATTAATGTTTTGTGAACTCATGTACGTTTGAAAAATAAACGGCATAACATTTTGCCTAAAGTTACATTATTTGTCAACCTTTTCAAGTTACTATCCATAGAACAGTATACAGTACAGTGATACATTAAATAAGTAGCCCGTCAGGATATAGATACATCTGAAAAGAATGCAGAGTTCTTAAGCGTCGACATGCAGTATTTTAACTAAGGAGTGACAGTTTAGTAGAATTACCGAGAAACATTTCCAAAACTATTGTTAATGTTTTTAACGGTCAAAATTATGTTACTGTTTGGCATTTTCAAATTTTAAGCTTGATAGTGAAGTCAAGCATTCGCACTTGTTAACACCACAGTAGATAAGCAGGATTCAACTCGACTATATACAAATTTGAGAAGACATATGCTGCACCTTTCTTCGCCCGCTCTCTTAAAAGCAAAAAGCATGAAGCGTGTTTCCTTTGACATACTCTTCATCCTATCGTTACATTTTTATCAATGTTCAAATCACGACAGAACAGAGTTATTCAGGTAAAATAACTCAAATTACAATAAAACATGTTGTTTTTACGTAAGACTTAGACATACGTTTGCACTGAAAAAGATTACTTTGCATTTTTCGAAGCAGACATATTACTCAGAATTTCAAATCCCGGAATATATAATTCAAAACCGTGCAAATTCTCTTCCTGGAAAGTTTCTCTCGCGCATTTCGATAGGTTCAATGTCTCAGACAGTAATTAACTCAAACTCCAATGACAGTTACCAATTTTCCAAGGCCGTTTCTTTTAAAATGGCTTTAAATTATTTGAAATGGTATTAATTTCTTGTTTGAATCGCTCATTAAAATGTTTTCAATTATTCTGAAGATTATTATTAACTCTCATAAATAGTTAAAAACGTTGTAGCAGACAACGTAAATGATGAATTTTGAAAATGTGAAAGGTTAAACTTATGTTTAAAGCCTTTATTGATTTTTATAGTGTAGACCTTGATGCTTTTAGTATACGAAATTACAGTATGTGTTGGTTTCATAAAAACAGACAATATGTGACTTTTTAAATGAGTAAGTCAAGACTTGTGTCCGTCCTTAATTTTCAAATCGTAGTACTTAAAATATCAAAAGCTCTGTACTGTCAGTATAATTTTTGTAACTTGAGGTCTTGTTTTTTATGCTTCATTTGAAGACTATTGAGGAGTTTCGAGTGATAATCTTATCGAAGTGAAGGAAAATAATAATAAGATATTTGGACCTAAATATATTAATATAAAAAAAGATGTTAGACATAATAAATAAGGTGGCAAAGGAAAGCAGACAAGGGATACGTTTTTTTTTATACAGGAGTAGTTCTTAAGTTTCAATATACTAACTAAATAAAATGATGTACACTTATAGACTCTTACTTATAACTTGCCATGCATTTGTTGAATGAAATGGGTTGAATAATTAATTTTCTTCACACGAAATCAACCCCATAGTTTTGTTGTGACGACGGTACTTTTAGTGGTAATGTACCTAAGGTAGGTAAGAATTTAGTATCCAGATACCTACTTCCGGTGTGTGGTGAGATTGGCGGGAAGAAGTCCCTGGGCAGATTAACCGAGACGCCATTGTGAACAGACGTGACTGCAGTTAGCACCGTTGGTAAGTCCCGTCCTCACCCTGACCTCTTAAGGTAATTATCTGACTGCATTTAGAATAGGAAGCACTTCAGTTTTCTTATTTAAACAAAAACCAACAGAGACACAATAGTGCATCAAGTAATCATTAGGATACAGAAATCTTATTCTGGGGAATCAAATATGCACTGTATACCCGAGACAAATGATGTAAATTTAAAGTACGATGTATAGTTCAACTTATAAAGCAGTTAGACAAATAAATAAAAAGCCTTTCGGGATATAGGCTATTCTGAACGGTGTGGCTAAGTGTAATTTAATGTTGGTTGTTTTAATATGTGGCGTTGTATCTGACCCAATGTTGATTAAGAATAATCCAGATAGTGAAGTGTAAAAGAATGATAATTTATAATGTGATCAAATGGACTCACTCATGTTAATGTTAATTTACAATGGTTTCTGTTTTTGTCTGGCGAATTCAAAATTAAGATACATAATGGAGCTCAAGCATTCGCACTTGTTGACTGCTTAGTTGATTTTCATGAATCATTGCGGTTATATAGCAATCGAGACCTGTTGAATAGTCAGGCAGGTTCTTGACTGTTTTTGTAATATCCTGGAAACATTGATAAGAAATCAGACCTAGCTAAAGAAACAGCATATTCATTGTGACAGGCTATCTCTGCTTCAACATTTTCTATATGCTTAAACCATCACAGAGTTGAGGACGTCAAATAATGATTTGAAACTTGTGTCAAGTTAGACTTACACATACTTACATATTTATATAACTTTCCAATATAAGGTAAATAATATGTCTCCAATAAGACAAATAATTGAGACAAATTTAAATAGTAAAGTTTTATTCGATACGAACATAAAAGATAAAGTCTCTATTGTTATTTTTCATTAAGACATACATTCTCTGACGTTTAAACTGGCTGCATCAAGCCTATATCTATTTTTCTCTGTGTACGTTAGAAATCAAGGGATGTGCATAGACCATAGTGTAATGTCTGACATACTTCAGTCACATGTGTTGTTTGAGGGGAATCCTGTTTACGCTATCAAGGAGTTGCTAGTTATAGTGCCGCAGGAAAGTAAATAGCCTTTACATATTTGGACCAAAATATATCATTGTCTGAAAACATGTCAGATAAAGAATATCATGAGTGATGTTTGATCTAGCCATTGTATCAATCAACAGTAATCAGTCTTTTTCTAATATACAGAAAATGATTACAACAATTAAATATACTGTCACAATTCCAGAAAAATCATCAAAATTTGAATGAGAGAGGATGTCGTCATTAATCCGAAGAGTAAAGTAGGTAAAGTTCCATAGAGAAAAGTAGGTCATTTAAACAAAGCCAAAGTTACTAACATAATTTCGTACTTCTATCATAAAAGGAAAGTCAAAGACTAGTTTTAAACGAAAAGAATTACATTTTGCCTTAATATGATTTGCAGGGTATGTAAATACCTTACCAAGTCAAATATATAATATTATTCTTTGCCAGATGCAAAGAAAATGTCTTTGCACTCGTTCTGTTTTGTATTGTTATTAGATTTGCAGACCAGTTGGAAATCCGATGGCACTTGAATTTCACATTTACACGTACATCTGCATTTCTGGTAATATGATCATTTAAGTAATATTAAAGTTGTTGCAAAGGGAAACACAAACATAATAGGAATAAGTTATTTTATGTGGGAGTATTTTATGTTCCTAGAACTTAATGGGACCTACGATGGTAATTAACTACTTACCACACATTGTGCTAAGTAAAACTGAAGTAACTTGACGACTTTAATTGACAAGGAACTAAACGACTATGGACATAACATGGCAAGTTTCTAGTAATAAGATGCTAGAAATTCAAAGAATTTCGGGGAAGCAAATATGCTCTTTCTACTTGTAATAAATGATCACCGCCTATGTCGAGACAAGACAAAACTAAATGATAAATGAATATAATAATGTCGAGATCTTGGAATGAAATAGTTGAACTCTACAGTTCGGTATGCATAAAAAATCGTAAGTTTTAGTGAATATTAAAATGAAATAAACCTACAAAATTGTTTAAGATTTTAAATTCAAATGGATAATTGAAAGTATGAAACAAAGATCAGAGATTTGCTATTATTCTAAAAACATTTATACTTCTGTAGTTAAGATAAAGACTATCTGAAGTATTGTATATACAGCTCTCTATAATCAGGTCTGAAGCCGCAGGTGGGCAGAACAAATAATAAGCTGAAATGTCACCAATGATGTTAATATTTGAGAAGGAAATGCATATTTGTACAACAAACAGCAAGAAGTTTGTCTAATGTTGAAATTATCCTAGTACAGACTCCGATCAGTTTTATGGTAATTAACGGATAAGGAAATGTCTGCTTGTAAAAGGAATTCGGTAGAAATGTTTCTTTTCTAACCATCACATCAGATGCTAAGTTTATTTTATACTCTGTAAACAATGGTAAACGTTCGGTCGGCGAACCCACTAAAGATTTGCAAGATATGTTTATCTTGTTTAATAAAGTATTAGAGACCAAAAACGCAAACTGCCAATTAATAAGCACATACTTGGTATGCAAATTAAAAATTAAATGAACGGCAATCAAGCACTTCCTTACAACAGAAAATACAATTTATCTCGGACACTCTTCTGGTTCAGCTAGCTCAAAGGAGTAGAATGCCTGAGTGATAAATTCAAAAGGTTTAATCTAGCAATGTTTTAGGTTAGTTTTCTAAGACGCTTTTAGAGAACATTCTGTAGCCACAATTTAAAGATTCAAGTCTGTTAAAAGTGAAATATTTTTTCTCATTTACATTAAAGATTTTTTTAAAATCCAACTATTGTGTTAAGTCTTGAAAATACTACAAAAAAGGCATTTTATTGCTACACCGTATGCCATATCTTTAAATTTAAATTCGTCTGAGTTTTAGGCCAATCAATGCATTTTATCAACTCGTATTCTTTACACAGGTCAAGAAAGTTTACAACATAAAACGCGAACTGATATGTTTTTATAACATTTTAGAACAAATCGAAAAAAATAATTTTAAAAATGATAAATAGTGTACTTCTTGTGTAATTTATCAGCTGAAATTTAATTGTTGTGAAACATGTAAGGTGTGTTTCAAGCTACTCTTACATACCTTAATCCACAATACGTACCAATGCAAATGCAAAAATGGCTTATAGCAAGATTTTCTAGTGCACTGGCCAGTCATATGCCAGTCAATATTCTATGTTTAGTTGACGCTTTGAATAAGAAAATGGTGATCAGAATTTAAAATACTCAGCAAAATGAATGATAATTATGTTACTTTTTCTTAGAATTGAAACAATTATTTGAAGATGAAGATCCAAGAGGCGAGGCAAAACTTAAACGTATTAATAACTAGTCTCCACCGTACATTCTGCTTAAACATCAATGAGTAATATCTCACACAATGACACGGAAATCAAAATGATCTCATTCAATAGATGCAATTTTAATGCCATTTTCCTTTCATATATTTTCAATTTATATTTCTGAGTGTGACTCGTATATATAACATACCAACAGAATCGCAGATATGTGGTGGCCTTGCAGTCATCAACTTGTATATATAACATACCAACAGAACCGCAGATATGTGGTGGCCTTTCAGTCTACAACTTGTATATATAACATATCAACAGAACCGCAGATATGTGGTGACCTTTCAGTCTACAACTTGTATATATAACATACCAACAGAACCACAGATATGTGGTGGCCTTTCAGTCTACAACTTGTATATATAACATATCAACAGAACCGCATATATGTGGTAGCCTTTCAGTCTACAACTTGAATATATAACATACCAACAGAACCGCAGATATGTGGTGGCCTTTCAGTCTACACTAATTATTTGTCTTTGTCATCGCTTTATTAAATGAGCATATTTCAGATCTCAAAGGGTAATCAGTCTAACTTCTACAAAATATATTGATACACTTTCCTAGACATGATTCGCAGCTTAGTGATACATGATAGAAGTTATTCATCTACAGAAAATGTCTGTCGGCTGAACAAAGCCAGTTATTTACCCCGTAAGTTTTACCAACTGAAAATATGTTAAGTCTGATAGGTAAACATTTCTAGGATTAAATTTTGGCATTTTAGTGATTTTCCTCGCGTGTTGTATAGAAAACTGTGTTCATCCTGTTCATGTGGCGAAATAATAGAAACAAATTTTAAAACTCGATTACAGAACAACGGGATTCAAACACTCAAAATCATAGATAAGCGTACGATATATGCAGTTAAGTTAGTTATGCAAATAATTTCGATAGAAACAAAGGGTATTGTGCAGTGAATCCGGTGTAAAAGCATTATATAACAGCAAGAAACTATTAAGATATTTGAAATTGAATTTCAGAGAATAAAATATATACTGTCTACTTGTGACAAATAAATAACAGACTATGTCCAGACAAGAAAAAAAAACAATAACCCCCCCCCAACTTAATACTAAGTAGTTTGCTAAGGAATTTGCAAGATATTTTATTTTCCAGACAAGCTCAGCTGATTTGAAATAATACGTTTTACACTTTGATAATCTTAACACATAATTGAAAAGTAAGTTAAAGTACAAAAGTTCCAAACTGCAAGTATTCGTTAAGTTTTAAAACCAAACGTGAAGAGTTAAAGGAAAATATTTATATATATTTGTAATACAAAAATGTATTTTTATGTTTTAGTAGTAAATTAGATAAAAATATACAGTCAGACAAATTAAACAATAAATTGTGACCAGGTCTATGTTTTGTTTTAATCAAAATCTGACAACGAGCTCACTGTGAGCTTTTGTGATCGCCCTGCGTCCGTGGTCCGTCGTCAACAGTTTGCTTTAAACAAGATCTCTTCTAAACCCCTTACTAGTCAAAGTTGATTAAACTTGTAAGTGATATTCCTTGCGTGAGGTTCTACCAACTTCCATCCCTGCAGTCTCTGCTTGCTATGACATCTAAACATTAGAACTTTAAAATCTTTCTGTCTTAAACCATCAAGCCCATATAGCACTGACATTTGGCATTTAGCAGTGCCCAGAATACCACTACCAAATTTTTTAAAACGTAGGCCCTTAATTGACTTTATCGATACACTCTTTAAAAATTTCTTGTCATTAACCTGTCCTGTCTACCTGTGGGTTATATCTGACTCCACACAGGGATTCAGGTGTTTTACAAACACTTCTATTGACAAATCTTTCAAAAATGCCTTGTCAGAAACTTTTGAAACTTTGCATGCAGCATTGTTTAGTTCTTTCTTTTATTTTCATAATACATTCATGACAATGCAGCAGTCATGTGAGCAATTTAGGGTCATCATGACACTATTGTTTAATGTTTCTTACTTTTAAATATTAGTTGTAATTATTTTTACAAAGCCCATGATAAGAACCTATCTTAGATACACCGGAATTTGATTTAAGAACAAAAAATCACTATATGGACATGGCAAGACATGGAATCTTTTGAATCCTAATTCTAGACATCAAATTAAGCTAAGGTTACTGAAAGTGTATCATTTGTTATATATAAATCGTCAAATTTCTGTTTGTTGCTTTCATATGTATTTGCAATACGGTGTTAAATAATAATTCACATTCGCTTACTGCCAAGAACTTTTTCCGTAAACTAAAATTCTCTGAAAATAGAAACTAACGCATCGGTTACTTCCCTTCAGTAAAGTGATCCCTGCCACCCGATATATCATGTGATATAGCCAAAAATAACGTAAGAAAATGTTAACGTTTAAAGTTGTTTTCCTTTCTCAAATTAATGCACTTCTTTTTAAAGCTAAACAAAAAGGGGGAAAATACTTTGTTAAAAATTCATACATATAGGTTCATAGCTGTAAGCAAGCTTTAAGCTGTACTGAAACATGAAGGGGAGATCACTGCAAAGGAGACTGAAAATAGAAATGTCAATATAATAATTATTAAAAGAAAAGTCTAAACAACGTCTAAAAATCAACTATACAAGAATTTCGAGTACACTGGTATGATACTGTTTGTTTGTACTAACAAAGCAAAATTATAAGTAAAGTATAACAGAAAATAACTCTATTATGTTTTCAAAAACATATACCAAACAAGTTTGAATTTAATGTTTAGGTTTAAACTGAAAATGGAAAAATGAACATGAAGATTGATGTATCCCAAAGTTTATCATAAATATATGTATTAAGAGTGTTGACATGTGCTTTATTTTCATATTTTAAGCATTTATCTCATTTGGTGAGTGAATGCACTGATATTTAATGTATGTCTTAGGTTTTTGGAAAAAAATAACAACTAGATGGGTGTTCAGTTGAAGACTTGTGTCGCCCTTGGATACTTTGTTAGAATAACTAAAAAGGTAAACAAGAGCCTGCTGGAAAAGACAGCATGGTAGTCCAAGTACAAAAGGGGGCATAACTCAACTAAATGTGATCTTCACCTAAAGATTTTTGCATAATCACAGCCCTGTTGTCATAAGTAATATAATATGAAAGTTTGATGAAGAAATGTTAAGTTTTCGTGACGGACGGACTGACGGACAGACGGAAAAGGCGATCCCTATGTCGTAAGCGATGCAATTGTAAGCATTACAACTGGAAAGTTTGATGAAGAAATATTAACAAATGGCATAGTTATAGCCAATGTTAAGTTTTCGTGACGAAATCCAGGTACAAAAAGGGCCATAACTCTGTCAAATGTGACCTTGACCTAGAGATTTTGGCATCTTAACGACCCTGTTGTCATAAGCAATATAATTTGAATGTTTGATGAGGAAATGTAAAGAAATGGCAAAGTTATTGCCAACGTTAAGTTTTCGTGATGGACGGACCGACGGACAAAGCGATCCCTATGTATTGCCGTTTCTTCGAAAGGGCGACACAAAAACACCATATTCAAATTTCAGTTATCGAAACAAACTGCAGTCTACTGCCCTTTCAATGTATTAATTCATTGATAATGTTGTTTTGTTGCGGACATTTTATTTCTTTATCAAATTTAAGAGTTATGGGCAATTTCCTGTGAAAATGTACATGAAAGTGTATCTGCAATCTTTTCTTTCGAATATGCTATGTCATAAAACATGTCAGATGCAGAATTTTATGTCATTGAGTGTTTAGCAATAAAGCACTTGTATCGATCAACAGCAATCGCTCATTTTTCAATATACAGAAAACGCCGTCAATCACAAATATTACATTATATTTTTTCGACCATGCATCACAGCTAAGTGATAGATGATATCGTTATTAATCCACAGATGAAAGTTTTTCGGCTACACAAACCATCCATTCCAGGCGACAGAAATAATTTTTGCGATCGTTTATATTTTATTATGCCGGTTTTGTATGTGCATTTGTAACTTAATGAATTTTGAACTCGCATCTGCATTTATGTTCAAATGTCGCAAATACAATTTTTATAATGTTACGGAAATTATAAGTCGTTTTCTTTTAAAAGAAAGAGTCACCTTAGAGTAAATTATTTATTGTGTGTATCGTAGCTGTTCGCCGAGAAGCAATGAGGAATAATTTCTGTTCAAATCGATGTACATTCTATTAAAATGATAAATGATGGTCTAATCATTTAAAAATCGTTTTCAAATAAACATGTCTCATCATAATAATATGAATCTACAAAAGGGGATATATACTACGGTTTTAATTTTTATCAAAGTTGTAGCATTTTCTATGATAATGCATCCTGCTGAATGTCAAACGGCATGAACGTAGCCTAATTTTGTAAGGTCATTGTCAAGACTACAATCAAACTACAAAAATATTTATACGAACAGTATTAAGCCGGATAACCAAAGGACTTCTTTAATATCTTGCAAGAGTACTTTACCGTCATATGGTCTTTTACTTTTAGATGGTCAATTGGTCTGTATCCTGACATTAATCTGTATCATGTTTGCATTCTTCTTAAAACGATGAGAACGAAATTTTGACCATGCTTTGTTTTTTTTTCATTCTACACACAGATTAATTAAAGACAGTTTTGGGGCTTTTATTAATGATAACTCTGAATACACCATTCACATTATTCATTCTAGAGGTTTGCAATGCACTTGTTTGTATTCAGAAAAAGCTCATTTTTTTTCTTATATCCCTTTTAGAGGAGTCAATGAAAAAAAGTAGTAAAAACGCGCATAATACATGCAAATATTTATGCAACTTAAGACCAGATGTACAACCGACATATTCTTAAAGACACAAAATTTGTTTTGTCCTTCGCCAAGAAGAATAACATAGCACACTATCATGAAAACAGAGAGAATGCGATCATGAAATTTTTTCTCAGATCAAAGCTAGATAGAAAAGATCAGGCAAATTCTGAGCACTGCCGAATGATAACTTTGACACCGTTTCCGGTTCAAGTAATCTCAGAGGAAGTAGAGTTTTTTGAGGTATTTGAAAACTAAATTATCTGTAGTATATTTGTTTGAAAAATAGTAGTTTGTATGAAATTTTTCGGAGATTAATTATTATTGACTGGCAAATTTTGAAACAAGTGATGATTGCTTCTGTTAAATTTAGCAGAAAACACTGTCATAAGAGGAAACATCATCGGCTTAGATATACAAAACTGTTTAAAAGGCCGGCTGAAAATATATATGTAAGTAGAAGGTGCAGTTAAGTCAGGTGTTCAGTTGAATAATACATGCTTAAACGTTTAAACAAGGTACGCCTTTAAATATAAATTGAAATCACACCTTAAACATTTTTTCAAAATAAATATCTGAAAAAGAAATATTTTCGAGATTGTCTCAGTTACATAAATCATATTTGATTTCCGCAGCAAGTGTTTATTTATCACTTCATTGCATCTTAACTCGACATAAACCGTTATTTTATTTGTCACAAACAGACAAAGCGTATTTATTTCTTTCACATTCATTTTCAATCATCCTCCTGCTTTTGTTGCTGGCTTTCAAACAACATCCTTCATTTTTTTCGACATTACTAGAATTAATGAGCATTCATACAATGCTGTTTTTCGATCAAAATATTGTTTGTGTTGAGCTTGTACGAAATATAAAAGAATGTAAGTCTCATAATCTCAAAACTTTAGCGAATTTTACGTTACATTGATTTTGAAAGGTCATAACCCGATAAAACCAGTGGTATACCTCATGATGGCCACGGTCCTTCAATATATTTTCAACATTATTCCGGACAACTTCCAAAATGCTTTATTTTTGTTTTGTTTTTGTCAACTGTTGTCAAGCATATTTCTTGTTGACTTTGCCTCACAGAAAGGTTGGGGGAGTTATGCAACACCTAGTGTGAAACCCTAAAAGAAGGATTATGAAAAAATTTAACTGGAATGCTGTATTGTCACAAAACACTGTTAACTTTAGTTTTTAAAAGCTTTAAATGAAATTACCTCATCGAAAACATAAGGAAATCCACTGACCATTATTTTCTAAATTAAGGTCAACCATGTCAATTATTTACCCCATCAATGGGCTAAGATCATGCACGAAATCTATTTTTGGAAGCTAACAATACAATTCCTTAGTCTGAGGTGAAACCGAATTTTGTTAAGCTGAAATTTGCAACAGTTATGAAAGACGAGTCATAAAATGGAAGTAAATAACTCTCAAAATTTCCGAAGTGGAGTAGCATATAATTTATTTATATTTTGTCTATAAAATTCAAAATATTGATAATGTGTAGAAGAATAAATGTTCTTACATTTTGTCTCAGGGCATAAACACACATAATGAATTACTATACACCAAACATTATACAACACGACTAATATAAAATACGTTCTGTTAAAGTTACCCATTGTACTAAGAAATTACTGTTAACTTTGATATTTGATATAAGGTAAGGATTCGTTCAATGTCGTTTATATGACTTTTAAGGAATTCGAAAGCTCCAAAACAAAAACATAGAAAATAAATAATAGATACAAAAGAAATTGTGTTAACATGCATTTTATAAGCAAATACCGTGTCTACGACAGAACTTGGAGTCAAATCAAATTACCCATTTGCTATCTGATCACTTTATCAATGGTAACCTAACATATATCAATGAAATAAACGTAGGAATTACTTATTTATTAAGACTTTATATAACACTGAAGAGCCATCAACTACATTTCCATTAACAACTGACAGATGATAACCTACAAACATTATTTTGTCAAATGATGATTTACAGAGAAATTTCTTATGATCTATGATGATATGCAAGTTTGTTTTCAAACTAACCTTAAAAATGGTCCTAACGCAGGCTTAGAAAGAAGTATTTTCCAGTGCACAGGCATAGAATTATTTAATATGATTCTTAAGTTCGAAAATACCATATGCACATGACCTGATTGAAAAATAATGATTACAAATGACAGTTTAGCGCTTTATATCGACAAGGGAAAAGAATGATCAATGTTTCTAATGCCAAAATAAAATAATTAGATTTAAGACATATTGTAGAGTACTTGAGAGAAGCTCTAACTGATGTAGCAAAATGCTACATAAAAGTAGAAAAGTAGAGTTAAGAGAAGTTCCCAAAGATGCAGCAAAATGCTACATAAACTTGGAGTTAAGGGAAGCTTCTAATGACGCAACAAGATGCTTCATAAACGTGGAGTTAAAGGATGCTCCAAATGACGCGGCAAAATGCTACATAAACGTAGAGTCAAGGGATGCTCCAAATGATGCAGCAAGATGATAGATAAACGTGGGAATAAGGAAGCTTCAAATGATACAGCAAGATGTTACAAAAATTTAGAGTTAAGGGATGATCTAAATGACGCAGCAAGATGTTACATAAACGTCGAGTCAAGGGATGCTCCAAATGATGCAGAAAAATGATACATAAAAATAGGAAATAAGGAAAGCTCTAAATTATGCAGCAAAATGCTACATAAACTAGTGGTTAAGAGATGCCCCAAATAACGCAGCAAAATGCTACATAAACGTGAAGTTAAGGGATGCTCCAAATGATGCAGCAAGATGCTACATAAATGTAGAGTCAAGGGATGCTCCAAATGATGCAGCAAGATGATAGATAAACGTGGGAATAAGGAAGCTTCAAATGATACAGCAAGATGCTACATAAACTAGTAGTTAAGAGATGCTCCAAATAACGCAGCAAAATTCTACATAAACGTGGAGTTAAGGGATGCTACATAAACATGGTGTTTAGGCATGCTCCAAATTATGCAGCAAAATGCTACATAAACTTGGTGTTAAGGGATACCCCAAATGATGCAGCAAAATGCTACATAAAAGTAGAGATAAGGAAAGCACCAAATGATGCAGCAAAATGCTACATAAACTAGGAGTTAAGGGATACCCAAATGATGCAGCAAAATGCTACATAAAAGTAGAGATCAGGAAATCACCAAATGATGCAGCAAAATGCCACAAAAACTTGGAGTTAAGAGATGCTCCAAATGATGCAACAAAATGCTACATAAACGTGGAGTTAAATGATGCTCCAAATGATGCAGCAAAACGCTACATAAACCTCGAGTTAAGGGATGCTCTAAATGATGCAGCAAAATGCTACATAAACCTCGAGTTAAGGGATGCTCTAAATGATGCAGCAAAACGCTACATAAACCTCGAGTTAAGGGATGCTCTAAATGATGCAGCAAAACGCTACATAAACCTCGAGTTAAGGGATGCTCTAAATGACGCAGCAAAACGCTACATAAACCTCGAGTTAAGGGATGCTCTAAATGACGCAGCAAAACGCTACATAAACCTCGAGTTAAGGGATGCTCTAAATGATGCAGCAAAACGCTACATAAACCTCGAGTTAAGGGATGCTCTAAATGATGCAGCAAAACGCTACATAAACCTCGAGTTAAGGGATGCTCTAAATGATGCAGCAAAATGCTACATAAACTTAGAGTTAAGGGAAGCACCAAATTATGCAGCAAAATGCTACATAAACTTAGAGTTAAGGGAAGCACCAAATTATGCAGCAAAATGCTATATAAACGTGATGTTAAAAGAAGCTCCAATAATGCAGCGAAAAACTGTATTAATGTGATTTTCTTCCGCCGACAAAACCTCACATTTAGCATTTCACCTCAGTGGAAAAATGACATAAAAATAACGATATGTTAGATATCTTAATTGGATTCAATAAAGATAGCTGAAGTGGTTCGTCAGTAACCTGAATAAAAATCCTCAATAATGTTTTAAGGAGCTCTATATTGAGCTATAAAATATTAAATCATGTTTTTTTTTTTCATTTTTAGCTACATTTCTTAATACCATTATGGGAAATATTAGTGTTTTAACAAAACAGTCTTTTATAATGTTGCCTTTACTTTGACCTTTTCCTACTTACCTTTTCATTTCTGCGCCGTATAATCGGACTTATTTTGTAGGTACTTTAGTTCTATCAACTTGACAAAGTTTATCAATTTTTTTATCGAAATTACGAATAAAATCAACAAACAAAAACAGACAGTCCGTAGAAAAAATCTGTTATTTAACTACAGTTTAAATTTTAGAGGTTTAACTTTATATTCAGTAATTTAGTTATGATCATGAGTACACAATGCTTTACAATATACATGTTTGTTCAATCAAATACCAAAAATGCATAGCTTTAAGGCAACATATACAGAAATGTCGTAAAAATGCCAGTCAAAGAAACCTATTTATAAGTGATGTGTTATTTTGATCTTGTATCGAGCAACGGCAGTCAGTCATTTTCTAATACAAAGAAAATAATTGCACCATCATAAAGTATATATTGAAATACTTTCGACAGCAATGACAGGTGATAGATGAACTTGATATTAATCCGCAGAAAAAAGTAGGTCGTCCTAAAAACTCATATTATCCGTATAATCGCCGTTCGTACATTAAATCATAACGGAACTTTGTAATTCAGGACACTTAAATAGTGGTAATAGTGGTAAATAGTAAATGTAGTTTTCAAGGAATTTTGTATCAGTTTATGGAAAGCGTTCCATAACATTACCAAATGGAAACGAAACTTTGAAAAATCAATTAAAACTATCGAGGTCTACATCATCAGACAGATGTTCATAAGAAATAAACGAACTGACAAAAGTCAGTTTTTGTCATACAAAAACTAGTTAACCTGAATTCATAATCAATTTGATTTAAATGAAAACGACCGAAGGATATCGCATAAAAGTAAGGTATCGCTACAAGAAGCTATTAAGATCTTGGAAATTTAATTTCAGGGAATCAAATATGCCTTGTCTACTCGTGACAAATAATCACAGGAAATGTCGAGACAAGATAAAACTAAATGATAGATGTATAGCTCGCTATTGAACTAACAAGTCAATTCTGTTCTTCGCAGGAGCAACAGATTTCAATGCATGGCATTCAATATCTATTGTATGTCTGAGAAAAAAACCTTCAAAGAAAATATAACATCCTGAAAAACGTAATTTAATTTTTTCAAAGTATGATTATTTTGACAAAATAAAGACGTATATGATATTTATGAGTGATTGTCCTGATATCTGAATTAATTCTAATAATCAAAGAAATCAGATTAAATTTGCTGTTGTCATAGAAACCTTCTCCAAGACGTTACTTTAATATCTCCTTTTATTTGGCACATTGACAAATTCTCAATTCCTTGCAGTCGAAATTCGATAATAATAAATGCTTGCTTCAGAAATATATAACATATATATAACACATTGAATATATATACTCGAAGGTCAGCTGCTATTTGTGTTGACCGAAATGATAATAAACTATGCTAAAACGATTCGAACCAACAACTGGGTGTATAATTCACACATTCTTTAAGGCAAACCTTCACAACATACCTACCTGAATATGACAAAAGGAAACGACTTCCTCTGTCTTCCCCTGCAGGAAATGGATAATGAGTGACGAACACAGAACCGCAAGATCGTATTCTGACATCAACCTGCCCTGCTTTACAGAAACTGTTCATCGTCTGCAGACCTGTTTCGCATAATGTATACTGGAGCTGAAACGGACATAATAAAACTGTAGAGATAAACAATGTCAGAACAGTATATGTTGTCACAAAAAGAAAATAATATTCATGATTAACTTGATTTATTTTCAAGAACTTACAAGTGAGCATATATTTTAGTGCATTAAGAGGCGCTATGTTATTGTTAACTGCATATTATAAGAAATCGAAGTATAAAAAGTTAATATTATAGTAGGTAGAGCCTGTTAGGTTGAAATAAACACTTTGAAAACATTTGTTAACGTGTATACTTAACATTCAAGATGAAAAATATTTTCAATTTTGTTTATAAAAGAATGGAAAAGGAAAGGCAAGCAACTTGCAGCTGCTTCAAAGTTACAGCAATATTTGAATGTCGAATTCATATCAGTCAAGGCTTAAACTTCAGACGATCTAAAATGATTAACAAAACAATAAAACAGGACAAAAATTAAATATCAATTAAAAAACATAACTACCTGTAAAAACTGCGAATCACACACGTGAGACCCTTCTACAGCATATGCCTCATGCACAATAACCTCTATTTCTTCATTTTTCTCCTTATCGCGGTAAATCGCCCAGTAGCAGCCAATTGAATTACCCACAGGATTGTTCGGATAACCTTCGTTCTGTAGAATACCAAAACGAGGCTTCTGGTTGATAAATGTACCGTTGCATGTTGACCTGACAATACTTTCTGTGGAACAAAATTTAATTTAATAAAAGCTGTACTACAGTATGTGCCCTGAACACACTAACCTTTAAAAAAGGAACATACAAAATGTACGTATTAGCTTGGAGTTAATTGCTCTTTCACCGACATGATATTTAGCAAGACCTGTGCACTGGATGAAATTAATTTTTAAGACAAAATTTAGCTTGTACACAACTAGATTAGTGGTATTTATATGTTACATGAATAAAGTTTAATATTTTAAGACTTAATCATGCCGTAATTTTTTTCGCAGAAGTGCTACTTATTGCTAGATAAATGTTATTGTCACTGAACAATATATCGATTTACAACATTATTTACAACATTCGTGTTGTTATACTTCCCACCAAAAAACTCAAAAATATTCACATTTCTCTGCATTTGAAGTAGAATTATATTTTCATACCTCTGACTATTAAGTTTTGACATCAAGTAACTCACATAACGCATTGAAACTCTACACTTAAAAAAAGGTTGGAGCCATTGTTAGAATTTAAATTTCAACTACAAAAATACAAACCGCTGGGTCAATGAACCAGGGCCTGAGTGCACAGAGCAGTTAGTTTACAGTCTACACTCGTTAAACTTTATATCGAATTGAATCATTGATATCTGCATACAGCAGCACGCATTACTCTTAAAAAAGAGCCATATAGACCTAGGTCTGGAGCAGATTATATTTAGAAAGATTAATGCCCGGCTTCATGCACTCTTAGAATGGTAAAAAGAAGGTACTGTTGAAGATATTTTTTCAGGTATATATCAAATGATGGAAAATGTCCACACATTATAGGTGAATAGTTATCAAAATAAAGCATTGACGTTGATAATGATAGTACAAATTCGCCATCTATACAATTAATTCGTAGATTACCCTTATTATGGGCTGGTTTGTACAAATCTAAGTGGATATCTCAGCTCGCACTGACCTCATTTACTTGACAATCTTGCAAAACAATCAACCTTAAGCGTAGTTATGTCTACATTATGTTCCTTTTCACGGTTATTATGTACATAGACGATAATATTAGGCGTAAGACAGTCATTAAGTTACCGTTGCATCTAACCAATCATTTTATATACAATTGTATGATTGGAGTTAATGATTTTATGATTAGAGTTTTATTTAATCGCTCTACAACTGGAAACTGCTCTTGCCACTCTTTTGATAGAAAAAAAAAACTGTCCAGTATTTTAGCAGAGTATCAGTGTTGTGATAAAGTAGCGATGCAAGCATGTTTAACAATGATTTTGATTAATTTGTCCTACTGAGAAAAATTTAATTAATAAAAAAATTCAGCTCTTCCGCCTTTTTTTGCAACTGCGTGCTTCAGCCAAAGACTGTGAGACGGTTCTTGAAAGCAGCTGCAATATCTATTTTGGGATATTTTTCATAAATAATCTATTTGTAGGTAAAAAGAAATAAAAACTTGAAATTGCTATTTTTAATCAATATGATGTCCATAGGGTAGTGACATATAAACCTTTAGATTTCTTCGTTTTGATATATTTCTCACTTTTTTTCTTCCAGATTTGACGACAAAAACCACCTAAGGATCACACTTAAATTGGCTAACTTAATGATTACAGAGCAAGTGTGACTAAATTAGCATTTGAAAAGTTTCCCTCCAGCAAATTACTGGATTATTATAAAACGAGAAGAAAGTGTTCCAATTGTGTCAAAGAAACTTGTAGTTAAATTGAAACGCGAAGTATCACCATAGGCAGGAAACATTTGCTGGATATATCAATTTCTTTTCAAAGACATTTAAATTGTTGACGAAGAGTATACACACATTTGTTATACCTCCGCAAACGAAGTTTGCAGTGAGGGGAGAGGTGGGGGGAGTGTACTGGAATCACCCTGTCGGTCGGTCGGTCTGTTACGTTTGACATCTTTACCTTGCAGGCATTTCAGAGTTATTATTGTCCCATGAAGTTATACTTTTGTCATGTTTGACATTTTTACCTTGCGTCATTATCTCCTCCTTCAGTTTTCAAATGATTGAAATGAAACTTTTCAGGAATGTTCACTAGGCAATGTAGATGTGCAAGACATTTTCTGATGCATAACCATGCAGGCAGTGCAGAGTTATTGCACCTTGAATCTTTACATTTTCCCATGTTTGTAAATGATGTATACCTTGTGTCGCAAATTCCTCCTTCAGTTTTCAACCAAATCAAATGAAACTTAGCAGAAATGGTCATCAGGCAATGTAGATGTGCATGACATTTTTTGATGCAAATCAATGCAGGCAATGCAGAGTTTTGTTTGAACTTACTCTTCCCTATTTTTTACTAATACATACCTTGCGGCACAAACTCCTCCTTCGTTTTTCAGCTGATAGAAATGACACTTGGCAGAGATAGTAAGTAGGCAATGAAGATGTGAAAGACATTTTTCTAATGCATATCTAGCCAGGCAAAATTATTGCCCTTGAACTTAGACTTTTTGTCACGTTTGACATACCTTGTGGCACAAACTCCTCCATCAGTTTTCAACAGATTAATCAATTACATGTGTTAGCATTAAAGGGGCTGTGCTCCAGATGACAAAAAAAGAAAGTTTTCTTGTATTATAAATTTCTTGTAATATTTATGACTAATGCTTAAAAAATAACTTACTGACAAAAAATAAGTCAAATAATTACATTATAAATTGATTTTTTTCCCTTTCAAAGTGCTATACCGTAAATATGTATTTATGTCAAATCTGGAGTACAGCCTCTTTAAAGCTCCTACTATAGTAACTTTCTTTTGCTGTTGAGTCAATGCGCAGTTGCGGGGGTATTTGTCAACTTCAGTGATTGTTCTAGTTATATTTGTGTTAAATTCGCAAACGAAAATTCCTTAAAATTTAATAACAGCTGTATAAACAATAATCAGTAAAATTCGACATACATTTATATTAAACTTTAAAGCGTTAAGTATAGAGACATATCTAAACTTTGTTTGTTGCCACAACATTACGATATCTAGATAATTATATATAACATCGATGCAACTGTTTTTAGAAGATCAAGAATATCAGCCTGTTTTAGTTTATTTACACGCAATCAAATTGTTTCTTCAAACTGCAGTGGTATTTACCATTCTGTACTTGCTGTAGAATCAAAATTGACACAAAGCCATAGAAATGTCATTGCCAGAACGTTATACATCTTTTCAGTTGCAAAATAGTTAAATCTATTGATTCCGGAGAGTGTTAACAAAATTTCTGTTGTTGAACTTCCCAAAGGAACTTTAAGTTTAAAACAAGGAATGTTCCAAAACATTTTCTGTAACAAAGCCTGAATTCATCTTCAAATCTCCTAGGAACACAGCATGTCTTATCAGGAACAAAATGTTTTCAAATTTTATTGCATAATTTCTTTTTATCTAAACGTTTTCGAAAATTCGAGGAACTAAACAATTACAGCCATGAACCAGTGCAAAAAGTAGGTAAGCAATGAAGACTTTTCTATAAAAATCATCTATCACTTTATAATCCAGTGGAAATATTATTCACGCTATTTTTTTCCACAAACAAGACTCTAGAAAGAACGAACATAATGGAAGAATAAATTCACGATCTACACAATTTATGTCTATGTTGACCCAAATTAGAGGCTCACTTAATAAGATAGAGCAGCTTCCATTGACCCCTTTTGCCTGAATGCAAAAAGCAATGTAACAATGTCCATAAATGTTTCTTTCTTGTGTTTTAATGTATCTGTATGATAGTTGTAGCTACAAAGTATTCATTACGATAGCATTATATGTAAGTAAATGTTACAAATAAATTTTCGTTATCAGAGTAATGACATTTGACATTTCTATCAGTTTAATACGTCCGATGCTCCTCCCGTTCTACCTTCTATGTCGGTAAAAACAATAAATTTGAATGAACAAGGTCAACCGCTATAAAAAAAGATGGACTGGTTATTATAGCATGATTGAAAATTCTACTTATCCTTTTTTATTTTTTTTTAAAACAATTACTTAATTCAGGTTTAATGACATTTATTAAAGTTCTTGAATGTTTATGTATGCTGGTTGTAAAAAATCGCATTTGTGAGATACATGTTTGGACAAATGCAGAAATCTTCGGGTCAATGAAGAAAACATTTGAAGAATTACTTGAAAAAAACTTGAATGGTATGTCTTTATTCATTTCTGCCTGTGAGGAAGAAATAATAACAGAATATAATAGTCAGAGAGCCTAATATAACTTTCTACTTGGATCTGCATTTGTAACTTTCAGAAAACACGCCAAATCAATTACTGGGCAAAAGCAAAATTTCAGACAATCTTTGACTAAGATGATCTCAACTATAGTGTCATAAAATTGTTTAAGATAACGGTAATCGTTTTGATCATCTGCCTGGATTGGAAAATAAAAAAGCCTCAACTGGCTCAATATCCTGGTTCAAATGTGCCCATAGCAATACGAACAACTCAAAATGCAACTGCGTTTACTTATTTCGGAGACTAAGAAATTTTCTTTTCAATGACAGTGACCTAGCGGATTGTGATACATTTTTCATTTTCTAAGCAATTCAAGTTTTGCAACTGGCAGACGAATATTTATAGCTCCATCTTTTCCATAATTGCTTATTTTCCTCATGTTGATTTCCAAGATCAGTTGATTCCTTTGTAAGCCTTTACAAATGTGTGACATTGATTGAAATTGCAAAATGTATAAAAAACAAATCACCCTGTTTTTATTGGCGGGAATTCTATCATAACGTCAGAATGTTGAAAAATGGTTTCTAACCCTGAAACCAAAAAACTGTAATGTTTTCTGCATTTTAGATACGCACAAAGGTTTAAGGATATACTGTTTTTTCCACGCAGTTCCATTTGTTAAAACGTTAACGAACAAGTCATATTTTAAAAACAACTGCACTAAAAGTGTTGTACAATATCATATAATTTTGAATCAGAAGTTAATGTTAGCTTTAAAGACTTCAAATTTTGAACAAGAGGATCTAAAAGCTAAAATCAACTATGAACATTCCGATTGTTCAAATGTTGCAAGGTTTGCAGAAACACCGGTTTTTGGATATCTTGTTTTCATTCTAAGCATAAAAGTACTTCAGTTCTTCAATGAAATATATTACCTTGAATTATACGTAGTAAAACTTGCAGACAAACAAGTCTAAACTTAATTGTCAGCAATGCTTACCGTCATTAAAATTCAAATAAATTCGATTCTGACGTCAGCAAGTAACTTAATATTAGCAAGACACTAATAAATTACAATTTTCATAGTCATTTTGGCATACGTTTTCCCTTCTTTTTTTCTTATCTTCTGAATTAAGTTTGAACCAGACCTTCATATTACGAATTCTGATGATCATAACTCAGTATTTAAGTATGGCATCCTGGGTGTAGTTACTATTTTCCTCGTCAGAATTTGATACTTCTAATAATTCTTTATTATATCAGTAAGATGAAAACTTTTGTTTGCTGATAGCTGTTTTAAGGAGACAGTGAAAGCATGCAGATTATCTTATGCACTTGTTGTGTATAATGGTGTCCGATAACCAAAATTGTATTTACGAGCACTCTTACAAAAAAAAATCTCACGAAGGGTGTCGCATGAGCGACATGCTAACGCATTTAAACTACATTTACTACGTTTAAATGAGACTTAATTTGAATGCTAAAAAAATCAATTTGTTTTGCTTTTCAAGAAAATACTAAATGAATTTCTAATCTTTATTAGATACCGTTGTATAAGTTTTCTACGGAATCCTGTTGAGGCCAATTAAAATGTCGCCGTCGCGCTTAGACGCACGACAACGCGATACGATATTTCAATAAATGTCGCGTCGCACTGTCTAGGGTCGTTTCGCGTTTTTGAGCGTCGCGTCGCGTTGTCTTGTGTCGTTTGGCATTTTCGTGTGTCGCAGTAGAGGATCAGACACGACGCACGACAATGCGATACGACATTGTAAAAATGTCGCGTCGCGTTGTCGCTTCGCATTGTCGAGCGTGGTATCGCATTGTCGTGCGTCGAGGCCTACACAAATGCAGAACGCGAAGGACGATAAACGCGACTCGACATCGCGACAATGCGATACGACGCACGACAATGCGAAGCGACAATGCGATATTTCGCATTTTTATAGCGCGACAATACGAAACGAAAACGCGATATTTCGTTTGACATTGTCGCGCGTCGCTTCACATTGTCAAGCGTCGTATCGCATTTTCGCAATGTCGCGTCGCGTTGTCGAGCGTCTACCTCTAAGCGCGACGGCGACATTTTAATTGGCCCAAACAGGATTCCGTAGGTTTCAATCCTGTTTCTTTCAAACGTGTTCTGTTTTCGGGTTATCTTCCAAAAATCTAGTCGGCTTTTGTTTCAATATCAAAAAGTCGTTAAACACACTGTACCTATTCCAGTCTCCCTGATAATGGCATCATCATCTGAAAATCAAATACTTACTATCAACACATAGGTAATCCATGAAGAGATTCTGCTGGCGGAAGAAGCTGTCATTGCAAATAGTGTCCGGTATCCCAGCCCTTAGTACTGACAACTGACACGTTCTTTGTCCCTCGCACGATCTGTATATCCACTGAATTACCTCCGCAGGGCATTCCTGTTGCATACTAAAACACTTAGTCCCTATTAAATGAAACACATATCCTCGACGGCATTTGATCGAGGGATTATCCACACTGCAGATATTCGTTCGACAAACAGGTTTTACTTTTTCTGAAAATATTACAAGATTTACTTTTGGTACATAGAACTAAAAGAGCCACCGTAACTTTTACAATTTACACAGTTGATTCTTACTTACATAATAATTTATATTATGTGACATTGTCAAGAAGTTGAATAAAATTTTTTCCACAAAACGACTTAAAATAAAAAATAGAACGCTTTAACCGTAAGGAGTACTAGATTGATATACCAGCTGACGAGTTTGTTTTCAAAATTGTGTTTACTATGAGTAATGAACACAAACACACACACGTAACCTACCTGGAACACACTGAAAAGACGTGAACACCTGTTGTTCAGGATAATTCTTGCAGTAGAAGAACAGCTGTTTTCTAAGGTCAACTAAAGAGCACGAGTTCAGACCATTACAAAGACCAGTTACAAAACTACGCTCCATAACGGAGTAATTGTGTGGCATGAGCCTCACATCCACCACCCTTATCATCTCATCGTCATCACAGAACAAGGCTTTACGGCCAGTTTCATCACATGTGTTTATGTGATACAGCGGTAAGGATGAATCTGTAAAAACATTTAATAGATGTGTTAAATAGAAAGAAGTCTATGTTCTACAAATCGCCAGATAATACATTCTAATATAGCTATTTATTAAATTTTCTATTATATTTTACATTATACGAATTTATTTCGAAAAATAAAATGTTTGGATCGCAGCATGCTGCAAGCTATGATCATGTCCTTTTATGAAATCGTAAATTTCGTATGCTCCTAGCTCAGAACTATATTCCATGCAAATTAAGGAATGTTTTGATCTTATATTGCATGTAAAAGTGTTCGTCTTCTAATATTTCAACTTTTAAAATATCGATTCTTTTGTGTTTTGTTTCAAAACAGCCTTTCAATGGAATAAGACATTTAATTACTACCATAACAGGTCTTTAGAGAACTGAAACATTGTTTTATAATAAGCAGTTTCCTCCTGTTAAATGTATATTGTCACGAGCTGTGAACAAAAGCTTATTAATTCGACGAGAGTTTCTTAATTCGATCTCTCTACAGAGTGTCAAACTTTCTCAGATGTCGTCATTAATAGACCTTATCCACGTAAGAAATTATGGGCCTCCGTTTCTCTACTCTTTATGCTCAAAGAATAAGGTTACTTTGAGAAAAATTCTGCGGGAAAATCGCAGGCTGTTTCCTAAAGACGCGCCTTCTACTGGAGAAAATGGCAAAGCGCCTATTTTGTTACTATTATAAATGGTAACTTTGCCTTCTAACTAAGTCTCTGCAATATAGCGATTGTCGCTAGGGAACGACAAAATGGCATGCGTGTTGATGGTAAAACGCACTTGACTTATTTTTCTTATATAATATCTAAATAATGACGGCGAGGGTTTGTATTTACAAATGACATATGAATATTCTACGGTCAACAATGATAAACATTAAACAATAATCCCTGTCTGTCGCGACAGCTTAGCCCAAACAAGAGGGTTGATACTTTTTCGAAGAACTCAACTGTTGGTTTCATGATAAGTTAATCCGACGGCAGTTTTTTACTTGCTCGAAAGATGTTTGGTTAAAACACCGACACAAAAAGCTTCCTGCGTCTAAATGTCGTTATTACAATACATACGACGCGGATAGAGATTCCAATCGGCAGCTTACAGGCACGGAGAATTGTTGCTTCGTTCCGACTGGTACAGGGACACGTACACAAAATGGATTAGTAGGCACGGGAAGTGTATCGAACTTCGAGCCGATTATGTTGAGAAGGTGTAAAGATAACAACATGTAGTGACGTTTAATTGGTTTTGACGTCGCGATGACGTCGTGTTTTGATGTCGCTATGACGTCGTGTTTTTCTTTACCGTGCTCCAGGTGTGTAATACGTATGTTATAATATGTTCCATGTAAACTACAGTATTGTATGTATTTTGATTATTTTTACTCACTTTGGTGAGAATGTATTATTTTTTTTATCTTCTGTGGTATGTATTATGTTTTCTTTAGAAATGTCAAAGTTATTACCAAAGTCTACGAACTTCCCGAACAGCCCTCGTATTCACATTTCGTAAAGAGTTATCTTAACTGCTTTAGGTATTTTGTAGTCAAAATATAAACAGTTATCCACTTCTCTCAATAGCTTTTTCCTGCAATTGTGACCAGAAGTAGTACCATAATGAATAATATAATTGTGGAAGTCACGTTATTAAAATTATGGTAACAACAACAGACAGTAACATATATTATCCTAATGACCATGTTTCTGACAGAGAAAACGGAAAATTTCATTATTATTTACAGTTGATTGTAACTTTATCCTTTGTCTCCGGATAAAATAATAATTATCACGTGGGACTGGGAAACAATCTGCCTTGGAATGGAAATATACACAAGATATGTTTGCCTATTACTTAGATAATATATGAATAGTGGCGATGTAATAATACGTCTGGTCAAGGAGGAAACTTATTTATCGCGGACAAGATGTTTGGTTAAGACAAACATCACTGAAAATGAAAATAAGATATTAAAGATAAGATGCCCATTTCGTCCGACAAATGGGTTAGGCCACGTACCTGCAACTTACATAACCTAACGTAATGAAATGACGTCATGTTTTATAGACGAAAAAAGGTTATCCTAATTAAACTGGTCGAATCAATTAGTACATTTAAATTATACAATAAACTGACTGAGACGAAAGTTAGCATAAACCATATGAATTTTTTTTATTGCATATTTTTTTCATTGCATCTAACCAGCCTGTTTGTTTTTTTCTACAATCTATCATTTAGCTAGATTTTTTAAATAATCTTATATTCCCAAAGTAATTACAGAAAAGTTTAAGCATCTTGAATGCAGAAAAATCAAACAAATTACTTTCCAATGCTATGACTTCTGTAAAAGCTAATTTGTACCTCAATTACGCTGATATATCACACAGAGTGCAACCACTTTAATTTAGTCTTTTGTACTTATGAGGGCCTGCATATATTATACTTTGTCTTCAAATTGTTAACATAGACTTAGGTCATTAAAATAAATTGGCTGTAAAATCAATTGATACAATTCAGTACGGAAATCAAGATTGTTCTTTACGGACAACATAATCTTTAACGAAATAGGTTTGTGCGAAAGAGATTCAGCAAAAATGATACTAGACTTGTTACCTATATCAGGGCGGCTTTAATATGAACGGAACAGACAAAATTATACAGTACTGTAGTAAATTAGTTTTGTGAGATATGTCCTGACCAGTAATTTAGGGAAACCTTCTAGTACAGTTTATGAAGTTGGTCTCAGGAAAACGCATCGCTTAAAACATAATATTGTCTTCGGTGCAACCTGTTAATTGCAAATATCGTTTTAATGAAAATGTTTAAATGGAGAGAGAAAAAGAAATGAGTCATTTTTTTCGGAAGCCTTTCCTTGTCCTTGTAAATATGTTTCCTTTGCTGAGGTCACCTATCTGTTTGTGTTATTCTATACAGTTTCAAATGAAACTTCATGCCCACATGAACTAGCAATGTTACATTAATCCAAATATCAATAACCTTCAAATCATATACATCAATTGTTTTAAACCAAATTTAGTTTCTGAATGATAAAAACCTACAGGTAATTTCAAAGCTTTTATGACTATTTCTTGATTGACTGTTCAGTAACATTAATTCATTCACAATTAATACTAAATTTCAAGAATTATGTTGATTCTTTCAGTTTCACGCGGGCTTTTGCTATTTTAAACGCATCTCAAAAGTAAAAAAAAACACCCTTTTCGTAAAGACAATACCCCTATCCCCATATGTAGTAAACTCGATGTGTATAGCCAGCTGTTAAGTGCATACCAGCCTATTTTTGTATAAATATAACCTATGTTAACTGTATAAGTGAAACAAGTCATTGGCTCCAGTGGTCTAGTGTTGGTTTCTATGCCGGATGACCTGAGTTCGAATCTTGATCTTTTCAAAGATGCACTGCATCTTTTTTGTTAGGAATTTTCATGCTCGTAAGATGTAGGGTCGTTCGGGAAAACCCCTCCTGGACTAAGAAATAATAACAAAAATCTTTCAAGATTTCTGATATAAAAAATAGACTACACCATTTGTTATCATTATTGATGACTTTCTCAGTAGGGTGTGTTATTGACCAGTGCATATCGGCCTATTATTGTATAAACACAACCTCTGACAACAACGTCATGGAATTAATTCTTTGGTTCAGTGGTGGGTAGTGTTTGTTTTCGATGCGAGAGGACCCGAGCTCTGGATGCTTTTTTCCCCAAGATGCACTGAATCTTTCTGTTACGAACGTTCAAGTCGGTAAGACGGTACATAAAACTTCAATAACTGAAGCTATTTCAGGACTCACAATTGTATTTCTTATTCTGAATTCAATTTATTGCACAACCTTATCATTAACCCTTCTAATTTAATTCCCTTAATTCCTGTTATTTCGTTTCATTTTCTCCGATCAATAAGACGTCCAGAGTCAGACAGGGACTTTAAAAAATTTATCTGTTTGAATCTTTATTCAAACCTTAGCGGGTTTTTTTTTATTTCAGCAAGTATATCACACTTTGTCAAAACTATGGTTTTTTTTATTAAATGCAGAACAATAAAGGTTTACTTGAAACTTTTTTTAAGTTTGTATTACAGAGATACAATTGATAAATATATAAATAGTATTGAAACTATTCAGAATGGTATATCATTGGCTGAACTATACAAAGAACTAGAGGATTTGATTATCTATAATGCACATATATTCCTTCATACAATTGCAAGGCAACAGATCATTTTGACCTTTAAATGAAATTGGAAAGGACTAGAAAAATAATAAAAAAAAAACCACTAGGAAAATGTTTATTTTTTTATATCTAATGGACGAACCTCTAATATTTCAGAGTTATGAATTTTTGACATTTCATTTAAACGGATGAGCAAATGTTGAATTATGAAAACTTAAATCACATACTTCTTAAGATAAAGTAACCAAAGGAAAACTTTAAATAGTTAGTTGCATGATAAAAAGGAAAACTTTAATCAAATGGGATGAAATGAAAAAGGCTATTTTCGTGTTAACTCTAGTTTTTTATATTGCTTTTTATAAATAAATTATTTGACAGTTTAGTAGGTTTTATACTAAACTATGGTCCGGAATCTTTTGGATATGTGGAATGTGAAGGCAAATGATATTGAATTAATAGTTTTTAGAAAGATTTAAACGTTAGAAATTCAACAAATTTAATTTAAAAGATTTATATAGCGAACTCGGCAGACCCCCGCTGAAAATCGCAAGACGATAACACTAATTAGATCTTGGCTGAAAATAAATAAATAACACTGGTGAAAACTCTTACATGTATACTAAATTAGAAACTGATGCCGACAGTAATGTTTCATAAAGGGATTAACATGGAAAGTCTACACTAGATGGTATAGAAATGTCTAACATATCCTTTCGACGGACACGGGTTTCAAAATAAGCTTAACTTCACACCTGCTACCATATAACTGCTGTTATATCGCTGATCTATCCCCCTTCGAATTGCTTTCGGTTACACTGTACTTTCGTTTTGCTTAAATAGCAAAGGTAGGTCACGTGCATGAGTCACCCTGTGTAAATAGTTGCACACGAACTTTAAAAAAAAATCCCACTTTATTCTCATTTTTACCACAGTCTGTGACATCTGTGTGTCTGTGCTGTGTTTATTGGCATTTGGTCATTTAAAAATAAGTTTGCATCAGTCTTGCAAAGGAAAGGTACGCGCAAAAAAACCAGTTTGTGAGACTAGCTACAATAGGAATTTTCAACCTTGAAAAAACAACGTCCCCAGTCTAGTTTAATCAGCTTCTAAGATGTGCATTTTAATACCTGCAACGACCATATTTGCTTAGTTCATAGACTGGCATGCTGTTTTTCAAATTTTATCTCGACTTGACATTTAAAAGCTTCGTGGGTCAAAGTTATGGATCGCCAAATATGCCCAAAAAACGCAAAATACGTTTTAATACGTTTTAGGTGGGGAAATGATACGGTTAACTCAGAAAGTAAACAAGAGTAGCTTAACTGTAAAAGTATAGTTCTACTGTACTAAAACACGAATCCTTCACATCTGTAAGCAGCTTTGCTACTCAAATATTTAAACAAAATCTATTAGATTGTCTTCATATAACTTATATAAATATGAGTTTAACCAAGAGCATTATCCCGAAGCTATAAATTCAAACAATTTCAGAGCAGTCATTGACAGAATCCTGACTTAAATTTAATAATCTCGAAAATAGAGAGTCGACATTGTGGAAGTATAAAAGTAATAGAAAGAAACGTTTCTTTTAAGGAACGAATGTAACAGTGGATGAATTTCACTTTCAACTTGTATGTCCATATTAATGTTATCTACGAAGAAAATATTTCAAACTATATTTTTGCAAGTGCCGGACAGTACTACAATATATGAAAAATTATGAAGAAGAAGAAGAACTTTATTTGTACTTAAACCCTAATAAGGGTCATTTACAAAGCATCAATATAACATAATAACAAATATACATTGCAGTGCATGGCAAGATGGCGAGATATCATATTATTTTATGTAGAAATTATTTTCTAGCAAAAGTAAAATGGTTAGCATGAATTTGAGTACTTGTTATCGCCTTTAAATAATTACCTAAAAATATTTAAATCAATAGGATATAGAAATATTGAAAGTATAAAAGTATAAAATAACTTTCACATGATATCTCACCCGGGAGAGGCAGTGTAATGCAATTCTGACAATTTAACATACATACTATGTTTTTATATGATAGGGATGATTTAACGTTGATGGATTGTTCCTAGATCAAATAAACTTTATAAAATCTGTTTGAGGTATTTACCCTTTCAAAGAAAAAGTGATAACCCAAAAAGATTCATATCACTATTTACATGCATTAACAACAAGCATGAGCGTGCGCCCTAACAAAACGAAAAGAAACGAAACGAAAAGTAGGGCACGGCTTGATAATATTAAACTGCACAGAACAAGTATACATAGCAAGATCCATCAACAACATCACTCTCAGCAATATATGTGGAACAAATTAATAGAAAATACAACAAAGAGTTTTCCGAACTTAAGTAACATTACAAAAAGGAAAATATTATTTATGTGTTTTTGCATTATCATACTACAAAAAAAAACAAAGGTCAAATTGCATTGTGTGATTGCTGACGTAAAATGAAACTATGATACACAAAAATACTTAAATTTTGTATTTCAGAAACATTTTCAGTGGTCATTAATGCAATAAATTTGAAATTACTAGGGTGGTTCCAATAGAATTTTTTTTATATATTTCTTACGCAACTCTTGATACATGTTGCATGTAAGTACAAAATGATATTCGTCCTCTAAAATGTTACATAGCGGACATATACGTTCATTAAAGGGGACACATTCAGGTTTTCTCCATCTACCTGATTCCACAGCTAATCTGTGAGAGGACATTCGTAAACGATCTAAAGCTATTCTATATTTACGGATATTGATAACATCTAGATATTTACTAAAATCAAAAGAAACTATATTTCTATAAAACAGAGCTCTTGTGGAGTTTTCTAATCTATTATTAAAATCAATAAGCCATAAGTCTTTTATTCTTTGCTTTAAAATTAAAAGAAAATATTCCTCATTTTCAACACCTTGGTTTAACCATACATGATCAAATCCTAATCTTACAAGATACCGTTTGACGTTTACTGCCCAGTTTGTTTTGTTTGGGTCATTAGCAGCGTCGTTCATTAATAACATTAAATAGGCCTGGCTTATATACTTTGAATCAGGACATCTACATATCTTTAACCAATATTTTATCACATTATACATTCTATACGAAATTAAACTTTGTCTGCCAAGTTCACCATAAACACAATCGTTTTGTGTGTTTAATTTAACGCCTAACAGTCTTTTGCAAAAATTAAAATAAGATCTTTCTAGTTGTGGTGCTTTATAAAAACCCCAGACTTCTGAAGAATACATCAAAATTTGTTATTATGTTATATTGATGCTTTGTAAATGACCCTTATTAGGGTTTTAGTACAAATAAAGTTCTTCTTCTTCTTCTTCTTCTATGAAAAATTATGTCTCTGAAACAAACACCACTTGTCAGAGATAAATTCATAACGCTCTGCTTTTTTTCTGACATTTAAATATTTTTTAGTGTACTTACGTATAGTACCGGATGGTATTAAAACAATGAATCTAGCACCTCTACGCGTGAAGTATGGTGTCGATGTGAAGTTTCTTATATTAAAGTGTTTCATGCTTTCATAATATCTTCAGCTACATAAGCGATAAACATGGTTTCCTATGTAAAACGTATGCAATTTATATCTAACTGTCGTCTGTTTTCCTAGTGACCTTCATTATTTAAGAGAAAATGGAATATTACGTCGTTATTTATAACTTGTAATTTTGTCTTCTGGTTTCAACTACATAAAAATGTCACTAGGGAACAAAACAGCCCTGACAGTAAACAATACAAGACATATTTCTGCCTTTTTCTCTTCTATGTATGAATAATAACGCCGTAGTATTTACATTTACGAGTGACATTTGAATATTTTCTGGTCAAGAATGAACACGCTTTTAATAAATATTTATTGGTCCAATATCAAGATTACCGAAATCGAGTTATCTGAAACAAAATAACTTGACAGAGGAACAGGTTGTTAAGAATACCCGTGTTTGTCACAAAAACTAAAAATGGACTCCAATTTTTTGTGAATGGAGTAATATTAACCTATCTTGTTGTATTGTCAATTTAATGCAGCTCACGAACAGGAAATGTTAGTTATGCAAGAATCATTGCATTGTATACTAGAAATTTTATATTTGGCATGAACCGTTGCATTGTTGGTATCACTTCACATCACACTGTGTCGGTGGCCATAGCAGCGCGAGTGTGATTGTGTATTACATGAACATCTAGTAAACACATTTTATCAGGCTATGGTCATACAGATAAGAAAGTCTTGCATTTTATTTCCTTTTCCTTCTTACAAGTGGTCACTATGCATATGTTTTAACTTGATCTATCTTCAAGAGATAAGTATTAGTAACGTGTTATTAGTAATCGTTATTTTATGAATGCTTTTTATGTTTGTTGAACGATCGGTTCATTGTTAAGGTACGTAGAAAGACTTAAATAAATTATACTTGTTATACATATAATGCTAAGTGTTTTCCAATGATATTGTTTTGTGTTCTGTTGTCTGGACTTGCAGTTGTAGTCTCTTACATACCGTCTTGATTTAGCGCAAGACCTTTTCATTAACTCCTCTACAGAATTACGATCTGCAGATAATAAAATGTACATTACCAGTTTTTTTTATCTTAAGCTTGCGACAACATCAATGACCCATCAGAGATTCTTTTCTCTTTATTCTTTTGATTCTTTGGTCGCTCACTCGAACAACAAAACATTTTTATGAACACTTTGATTGTATCTCATATTCCCAGTAATATTACTCTGGTTTGAAATGTAATCTTAATGGCTTTAAGTGTTGCTGTTGTTCGATGTAATTACCTATCAAAACACGCAAACACCGTACCTGAATCATTGTTTTTATCATTGCTAAAACACTTTGAAATAAATACAAATTAAACAAGAGCTGTCACTTGAAATTGACATATGTCCCCAAAATGTAGCTTTAAAATGAAACTGGTGTAAATATATAATTGGATATGCCTGTGGAAAAGAGATCAGACAAAAAATAGAGCATGAACTGAAGGTAAATGGTAAAGTAATGTTTTTCTGCTTCAGATTCTTATATGAAGGTTGAAGACATAATTATTCAATGAAATAGACAGCTGTGAGTTTGGCCTTGAATACGAACAATATTGTTTTATTCCCAACATTTACTGATGTTTTATATATAAATAAAAAGGCTTGGTGACAAACATTCTGGTTTCAATAAAGTCCCCCAAGCGGTTTTTGAGATGTAGCTTGGACAAGATTTTAATATAGAAGTTATAGTAAAAAATGACTAAGGGCCCATAACTCTGCCAAATATAATCCGACCAGAAACTCCTGACTATCTGCACAGCTCGGTTTCGTGACAACATCCTGTGTAGTTTCAATGAAATTCTCCAGTTGTTTTGGAGATGAAGCGTGGACAAGATTTTAATATAGAAGTAGAGTAAAAAATGACTAAGTGCCCATAACTCTGTCAAAAATAATCTGAGCAGAAACTCCTGACGATATGCGCAACAAAGCTTGGTGACAAACATTCCTGTGAAGTTTCAATGAAATCCTCTAAGCGGTTTTCGAGATGAAGTGTGGAGAAGACTTTAACATAGAAGTTGGAGTAAAAAAAGGACTAAGTGCCCATAACTCTGCCAAAAATTAATCGAGCGGAATCTCCTGACGATTTGCACAATCAAAATTGGTGACAAACACTCCTGTTAAGTTTCAATGAAATCCCTCATGCGGTTTTGGAGATGAAGCGAGGACAAGATTTTAGAGTATAAAGATAAGTGCCCATACTTCTGCCAAAAATAAATCGAGCAAAATCTCCTGACGATATGCACAACTAAACTTGGTGACAAACACTCCTCTTAAGTTTCGGTGAAATCCCTCAAGCGGTTTTGGAGATGAAATGAGGACAAGATTTTAGAGTAAAAAAATGAATACGGACGGAGGGACGGCCGGCCGGACGGACAGACAGTGCGATTACTATATGCCTCCCTTCGGGGACATGAAAAGAATTGGAACAGTCCATAAGAGACTGGTTTTCTTATTGTTTCTGATAAAAACTTTTCCCCGACAAATTCAATCTCCCTTCGCAGTCAACTTCTTGTTTGACCTTGGCCATGCAATTAAGGATGACTCGGCGTTTTTAAACAATTTTCTTTGTCCTTGAATAAGGTAATTTCGAGTAATCTTTTATGGAGGAATACTGCGGACTATTTCGTATTGTTTCCTGTAAGAAAATGGGAAATTGCGTTGACTTCTGGTCTCTACGACATAATTGTCTCTAGAAAACAAAGAACCTCATTCGTCGTAATTGCAAAAAGCAAAAGACAGGTTTCTGTGTATGTCTGTTAAATAATGAATGGATAATAACCACGAATCATTGCATTAACAAATGATATATCTACAGAAATATTTGTAAAACAAAAAAAGTAAAACGTTCACCTCGATTAAATTAATGATACTACAATTACGGTCAAGTTTTGTAAGAATAAATCTTACTGCTAAGCTACCTTAGGACGACGTATGGTTCAATTCTTCAGTCAGTTGTTTTGGTGAACAGAGCTTAAGGTCTACAAACAAAACGTTTATTTTCAGCTCTATGTCAAACGTTCTATGTCGCTTATTTGCAAGACGTTTCATGACGTTTTCAAACACCTGATTAATTTCTAGGCCTTTAATTTAAAAGTAATTTGCAGAGACTTATACTCATATTGTGCTTAATAATATATGCTTTTCTGTAAGAAAAGTTTGACATTTCGACAGTGTAAACTATATGGAGGGGATCTGAAAGGGTCAGTGCACTGCTTGAAAAACTGACTGCTTCAAGACACATGGTAATTTGAAAAAGGGAGCTCGGCCGAATATAGTATTTAGTGTAAACTTTTTAAAATATATTTAGCGTCATATCAAGTTGACTCGGAGTTTTCAATAAAGTCTGTCTTTGCTCGATCAAACTTTCTGATTTCTTCAAAGAAGTATTTAAAAAAAAAAACGATTCCATATCGAAAAAGACAAGCCTGTGCTTAAGTTATAAGTGAAAAGCTTAAACCAGAGGACTGTGTTTCTCTCTTATAAAACCTGAATAATAAAGGTAAAAAATGCATTTACAAGTCATATCTGAACAACGATTTCTTGTAAAAGTGTTCGTCTTTGATAACGTCAGCAGAACTTTATAGGAAGAATTGGTTGTTTTGTCAATTTTGTGAAGTTTTTTTTCCCAGACAGACTGATCGTAATCAGATTACGTTTATATGATTAGGGGTTTTAAGATTAATTCAGTTTTAGGATTACGTTTTCCATTGTAGACAATAAAAAGTAAAAACTTGGTGTCATCAATACAAAATATAAACTTTTTTTTTCAAATATTTTGCTGTACCTTTATAAAACACAGTCTTTCATTCTTAACCTTTTTCGTTTCTTTGGAAAATGTTCTGCATATACAATTATTTCTTGATTGACTCATTTAAGGTATTAGGTGTACTGTTTAGCATCCGTAATATACTCTTACATATACAGTATACAAATATCTCACAAATAAGCATTAAAACAACTCCATTATTCAAGTATAAAATGATATGTGTTTTTCTACGTTGTGTTGCCACACCTTTATTATAAAAAATAAGCTGCTTATTTTCATGGCGACAAATTATGAAAGCGAAAATAGTAAGACTTGTTTTAAGCTAAAATGTTACAACCTGACATTAATTTTACAATTGCTATAATGCGACAGTATCTCACTAACATAAGGCGCAAAATTACCAACCACTTACCAAGCAAATCAGAACATAAACACAAACTATTACCAATAAAATTGGTATGTTGTATTGAAATAATAGCAGGTCAACCAGAAATCTTATTTCTTCAACATTCGTTCAAAGCTTTTCTGACACTATCCAGCCAATTACGTTGGAGCTGATTTTATCTTTGTTTTATTTAAGCCTCATAAATTGCAATGCCAAAGTTCATATAGTATTACTTTTTTTGATTTCCCTTGTATGTGTCTCTTTATATACTGTAAATGGAAAAAGAGCAGTTTTATTTTAAATTTTACACATAATTTGTCAAATAACTTAAAACTGTGTAAGTAAAAAAAATGAAAGCAGCCATCAAAATATCGCCACAAATCAAAAGAATAACCCTTCAATTATTAAGAAGCCGTTTTCCATCTTTGTTCTATAGAATTATTTTAAACTGTTATTTAGAGTTTGTAAAGCCAGAGCAAAGTTTTAGTCTTCAATCCTGAATGCTATCTCAATGCCGAAGACTTATATTATAACTTATAATTCCGCAGATTAATTTGACGACATCTGATTGGTTAAGACCATACGTATACAATGCCGTATATACCGTGAGCAAAACCTCTATATACCGTGAGCATGGCGGCTCGGGTTATATCAATTCGACCAGGCTATACGAGGCCGTATACCCCGCCAAGAATCTATATTACATATGTGTAAGAAAGGTCGCCTTGTAGTGTGTAACTTGTATATATGGTAATTTTGTCTTGTGGTTATTGCATTCATATAATTGTCACTGAGAAACAATAAGCTTTAAGTGTCGTTATAACTGGAGCCACGTAATAGGTTCTTGTCTATCTTTATTACGTAAGATATGTATTATAACTACAGAATTTCCAGTGACATTTGAATAGAAATGTCTTGCCAGGAAAACCCAATATTTGTTGCTGTCTATTAGGCAGATACAAAATGTTTGTCGTTGACAAAAGCCGGATTAGTTTGGAGAATTAACTGATAGTTTTGACAACGTACACTATATATTATTTGCCAGTCTAATGACATAAGAAGATCAAGTTGAACTTTTTTTCAACTTAATAAAATTTTTTACTCAAATGTACTTACTAGCCGTTTGATATTGGCAACCAGAATGCAATTAAGGAGTATTTTAAAAGGGTGCGAAAGCTTTACTTAGTTATCTCACCCCAAATACAGTTTGCTATTTAACTCCTTCAGTATAAACGACGTACACTCGTTGTCTATCAATTTTTCATAACTGATTACACTTGAAGTCGGTGTTACATTCCTCTCCTTAATTTTAACAACCATACCCAGCGTTTTAGCTTCACGCATTATGACCATCTCATATCTCAATTATAAAAGCTGTATTCGGACTTCATCTGATGTCACGTGATTCTGCTTATTTCACATAGCCTATTTCTATTATTATATCCGAAAATGAATCTTTCAGTAAATGTACAGTCTGGTTATCAGAAACTCAAAAGCTTTCAGCAATTTGTTTGATATATACCGTTTAGATTCTATGGCATACAGAAGATATTTTAAGATATAGCATTTGAATTTAAAGCATCCTATAAATTTCTTATATGCATTGAACAGAAGGTGTTCGTCGACTAGCAGCTTTATTCAGTTTTGCATGCTTCAATATCCAACGATATTGATCTGAAATGCGAGTATCTTGATAGATGTTCTTTATTGCAGTGAGGTAACTCTAACATAATCGTTATAGCTTAGTTTAAGGCTGATACCAGATTGTATTCTAGTAATTCTGTCTTTTAGTCGTGACACAATATAATTAATGGCACTAGAGAACATTAAACATTATGCAATGTATAGTTAAAAGCACACGAAATATTTCTTCCAGTCTCTCATATAAATCACTTTAATAATACACTTGGAGCAATGTTTTTGAAAATAAAACTCATTTGAATACAAATATTTTGTCAAAAAAGAAAACAAAACAACAAAACACTTTGCCATGGTCGATTAAACGGAGACAAAATGTCTGTCGATATATGGATGAGCATACATTTGGAGGAGGAATTCATCGTTTTGACGGAGCATTATATGTTTCTCGTGTCAGACTGTGTAAGGCTAATATCACTTATTTGTGACCGAATGGGCTGTTTCTATTGACATTAAATTTGAAATCAGATATCAAGAAAACGTTAAATCGTGCAGCCAGATGGTAACTTTAATCAAATGCAAATATGTCGAAGTAATTGTCTATAATTTATCTATTGAACATACACATTAAATCTTTAAATAATGTCAGTTCTTAAGTAACGTCTAACATCCTCTGCGAGTTATTTATTTTGAGCGCCAAGAATAATTCGCGAAACATCTTTTTTATCTTAAAAAGCAATTCTGATTTCTTCGCAATAGCAATACCCAGAGATACCATATTATTTCTTTTTTTTATTTCGTGTTTCTGTTTTCGTTTCGTAATCACGTGCAGGTAACATTTTTACAATTGTATACGCCATCACTAAGAAGATTTCATGAATTAAATGTTGTTCAACGTCTGACATTTATTTCACTAATTTTGTTCATTTCTTCAGTTCTTTTCTTTTTTCTTCAATCCATAAATACATAACTGTTTACCTCTTGTACAAATTAGAGTGTAAAACATAGCTGGTCATTAAAATTTTAAACCTTTGTCTAAATTCTTTTCATAAGGAAATCTACGGCTTAATTAATTTTCTAGCTTTGAGGCGAAGAATGAAATGCCTTTGACAGACGAAGCTTAATTTCCGAGATAAACAGTACAGAATGTCTTTTAGCAGAGAGTGCTTAAAATTCGAAGAAAGTACATTTATTGGATTTACCGTATTGCATCTATTATAGCTGGCTTAAAGCGACTGACTCACAGACGGGCCGACGATGAAAAAAAAAAGAAAATGTTCTTACATCTTGAAATTGTTGCTGCATTTGTGAAGAACATATTTAAACTAAGTTACTGATTTATTTTTTGATACAGAAAAAAACATCAAAATATAAAGTTTTACACACATACATAGTTATAAGAGGCGTCATTACAAGTAGGCGTTGGGGCTCAATGCTCTAGATCGTCGCTCTCTATTTTACTGACCAAAAGGTCGTGGGTTCGAATCCTGGTTTTGTCATTTTTTTCAGTTTTCATGGCGTATAGAAGCATAATATTATATTATTTTTCCGTAGTATATTAAATTCTCTTAAATTTTAAAGAAAAAAAAATTTTCAGCAAAATTCTGTGAGTCAGTCGCTTTAAGTTTTCACAATATCTGTATTTAAATATCATACACTACAAATTAAAATTTTGTTTACTTTTCAATATTGTCTGTTTTTTGTTGTTTTTTTTTTAAATCAGGTATCTGTAATTTTAGCTTAACAGTGCAGGTTATAGCTGTTTGTTGACTTTACCTTAGTATCCAGTCTAATCGACTTTGTGTGTATGAAACGTTCACACAAATAACAAATGGCAAATAAAGACTCTATGTAATTATTATCTAAATCACAGGAAATTTGACCAACAAAAAAAAAAAAAATGAAAAAATACACATAGTTAAGCTTATTTCTTGGCATGTTCACTTCCTTGTATTCTCCCTGCCTACTAAATATACATAAGAGAGAAAGTTTAGCTAAATTTTAGACAGATAAGGCTTTGAGACGAAAGCCATTTCTTTTTTTTTAATTTTTCTGTGTTAAACGACCGCTTGAAGTTGTAACTAAAATAAGACAAAAGTTTTCTCCTTGTCTCCCTCAAAAATCTTATTTGGTCCATTCACAAAAATATCATACTAGTCTAGGGTTGGCCTTCTTAGTCGAAATAAGAAGATATTAACTTATTGAACTCTGCACAGGACGGGTTGCCGATTGAATCATTTACTTGCAAACAACAGACGAGAAATAAAAACCACCGTTTCCTTTTTGTGTAAACAAAACATGTCATTGCATAGTCGAGTAGAAATTAAGAAAACATTGAAAATGTCTTATAGAAAACCATTACTGTTGGTCTGTACGGGTTTTACAAACAGTATGTAAGGCTTTGATTTACAGAACAAAGTGATTCAAACTGTAACTAGATTTTACATGCATACTAGCGTGTTGAGGAAAATGTGCACATTCATCGTCAGTTTTAATCTAGCTTTCTTTCGATTCTTATTACAGACTATATTCTAGTCTTATTCACTTCTGTCTAAAAGTGCTTCCTTGTGGTGTGGCCAGTACCCGCGCCAAATGTAGGCCAATCGCGGAAAATAGTGAAGAGATTATGTAATTATGGGTATTATTCTTAGAGAAAAGTAGAGACTATTTTGCAATGACCCTCGCTCTTTATTAGATAATAGAACATTTGTGATAATTTTGTCTGCTGGTCTCCACAGCATAAAAATGTTTATTCGGGATCTATAGACATTACGCGATGTGATGGTAAAATACACAAGACAGGTTTCCGCCTGTCTTTCTTAAATAAGACATGAATAATAACAACGATGCAATGCATTTACAAATGACATTTGAATAGCTTTCTATTCAGGAAAGAAACACATTAACAAATACATATATATCGCGGTCGATTAAGTCGAGACGAAATGTCTGCCGACGAAAGAAACAAAATAAGTTTTGGAGAAAATAAAAGATGATGTCAATAACTCGTATATAAATCAGCAAACTATCAAACCGGACCGTCTTGTCATTTCTGACGTCATTAATACCAATGATCAAAACTAACTCTGACAAAGGTGCAATTAATTTGAATATAAATCCTTAATAAAATTATGAAAAAATATCTACGGATTGTTACGTTTGGAAAAAAAGTTACCGTGAAATGGATTTTAGATAGACCGGTGGTGTTAAACGTTTCAGACAATCATTAAATAGTTATACATGACTACAAATAGTTCACATAACAAAATATTTACATTGGTTGTAGACTAAACGTACATGGTTTACTACTCATAACTACTGCTGTCTGAAGATATGTCCAGAACTCGTGCCAAAAATATACTTGTAGAAATGTTGGTCGATAAAATACGCAGTAACCTGTGATACTACCAAAACGAGATTCTGCAGGATATATTCAGACCATTCGTCTTAAAAATCATGGAAAACTGCGTTATGAGTGGAATTTTTATATACGTTGATTTAGTCTTTTCTTACTTTCATGTACCTTGTTAATCTGGATCTATAGATAGCCTGCCTTTGTATGGCAAAAAGAACGAAACAGGTTGCTGCTTTATTTAGAAAAGCTACGAAAATTAACAGTATAATAATGCATTATCAAGTAATATTTTTAAATTGATAAAAACAGAAGATGCGCTCTAAAATTTAACACATTCTGTCCGTGAGCAGTATACATTTTGATTTGGTAAACAACAATATCGTTTTTATCAAGTAAAACGCACTTTCTAACATTACTTCTCAATGCCAGCTTGTAAAAAACAAACCTATATATACAGTACCCGGTATTCACCAAGTTATCAACCTGTAAGCCTCAGAGACTAATTTATAACTCCAATACTATCTAAGAGATATAAATCTCAGTATTATCAAAGAACACTAGTAGCAATTGTCTCTGACTTTTCACCATTCTCTGGTATGAAAAAGCAACCTGCGAATTTTGTACCTTTTTCTAAAATCTCAAATTTTGTTAATTAAAAGCAGATTTTGGGTACAAAATTAAACTGGCAAAAGTAGGAACGCATTACACAAACTGGAAGGGATTAAAATACGCTGAACGGGTTTAACCAATATCAGTCCCCTATTGTCTTTTTTCAAATTTATTAGCATTGCAATAATTGACTTCGTGCAAAGTAAATGCGCATGCTTTTAACGATGAAACACAATCTTTGTTCTCGCAGTTGATGCTGGCCACATGTTATGTTGTAGTTATGAATGTCTAGCTCTCTAGCTGTTTTAAATTAATGTAATTCAGGGGAAGTATGACAGTGAAACATAGCAACGCATGAAAAAAATGCATTATTTCTTTGCAAACTACTAATCTGTAAATATTTAATCAGATTTTCTTTACAATCTCACATTCCTAAAATAACACAATAATGCAATTATCTTTCAGCCTTTTGTTGAAATAAAGAAGATAAATCACCACCCATTGTTCCATCTTTTTGTCATTAATTACAATGATATATACTTAACAGTCTATTGCAGTTACAAGAACACACATTATTCTAGTTTATTGTATCGTCAAATGTTTCTTTAGTTTAAGTTTATTTAACTCCTTTTACCACAAAATCTGTAGATATATATCTGTAGGTTTACTGCACTCTTTTTGCCGACTCAATAATTCATATCAAAGTAATTTCAAGGAAGGTTTGGAGAACATAAAACCTTGTCAGCAATACGAAAGCAGATTAATTATAAACACAATGAAAAATCATTACAAATAATTGATATCGGTGTGATGCACACGGTGAACTTCACGTGTATTTCTTATCCTCAAAAATGGTCTCAAATGATTTCGAAAATCCTTTTACAGGACGAGAAAAAAACCATACAAGCAAATGCAGCATCCGAGTTTTATTGCTGAAAGGTATACACATATAACACTTACATTTTTCATTACTGTCAATCACTATCAAATTGCTTCAACAAAACTGTATTCATTTAAGCTACACATACATCTACAGAAAACTGTGTCTTCAAAGAAAGGAACTGTGATTATTCTCTTTTCCAGAATGAGGTGTTTGATATACGTGGACAAAGATTTTACGTCAAACCTACGGCTGTATGATGAATGGATTGCAACAACGTGTCAAATACTGTATTCCTAGAAATGTTCGCGGATACAAATTTTCGCGTTTTTTTGATCAACGACATTTTCGCGGAGACAAACTTTCGCGCACTCATAACGACCGCGAACTCCGCGAAAATTAAGTCGCTACGGTAAAAATACATACTTGTACTTTCAAGTCCCCGATTTACTTACACTCAACAACTCGTTATTTAATGTCTAATCTCATGAACACTTTGTGATCACTTCTTACTTATATCTACCTTTTCACGAAAGGATTAAGCCATACCGATTTACTAATTCCCGAGCTATTTATTCTCATTTGAAATCATAATTGACTTGGTTGCAAAAAATGTCGATACTTAAATTTTTTACAAATGAAAAATCGAAGAATATTATTTAATAGTAAGTGTAAATAAAAATGACTGCCTAAAAACAATAAGTGAAATGCAAACTGTATAACAGTTTTCTGTTGTAAAAAATTAATCCCATGTGTTACCCCCGTGTTAACCAATACGCATATAACAGTTGACGTTTATTTGTAAATTATCAGTTTACCGTTTGTTTTTTGTAGTTTTACCTCGATGTAAATATTGAATACTGTGTTATAAAAATATAACCTAAATAGAGGGAAAATAAAAGGAAATGGACTGAATTATTATTTTATCAGACTTGTGAATGCGTGTATGCATTTGTGTAAATTTGGATTTATGGATACAAGTACACTGAATGGTAATAGATTTCAAGTTAAGAAAAAGCTAGAAATGTTCGCGTTTTTGTAAGAAGTGACGTTTTCGCGGCTAAAAAAGTTCGCGGATCCATGCTTGACGCGAAAAACGCTAACTTAAAAAGCGCGAAAACTTTTCTAGGAATACAGTACCTAAATACGGACTAACAAAAAGAGACTGAAAACCCTTAAAACTCTAGCAAATTCTTGGAAATACACACTTCAACGATGTTTGTTACCACTTTTTAAAGAGGTTTTCTAGCTTCTGAGGTTAAAGACCTATTAACATTGATACTGATTTATTTATAGTTAATAGGGTTAAGTTATAAATCAAGTTTGGGTTATGAACCTTGCCACTTAATAATGAAAAGTAGGCACAACTTTGCCCTTATTTTCATAAACAGAAGATGAAAACGTTTGATCATTAGTGAGACATTCAAAACATCTACATGTACCTTTTACTTGTAAGAAGCATTTAATTATTCTGAACTGAACTATGACTGATTTCTGACGGTTCGTTTTAATATGTTGGCACAATGGACGTACAAGCCAGAACGACCTGTAAGGAAACCATTTAGATATAGGTAGTGTTTTGTTTTTCGAGTAAGTCGAACAATAGCAAAAGAATTCGAATGGTAGTTCTGTCGTGCTCAAGTCCTGCTTTCAACTCGTCGAATTAAAAGATGCTGTCTGAGCGCCGCAATCCGTACTACCACATGACACACACATTCGTGCATGAATGTAACAACGTAAATTAGTCACGATACTTTAGCCCTTCAAATGTAATTTTGTATCATCTTACAATCTACTGTACCTGAAACTCTTTTGGACACAAACGCGCTTAATACAGACTGAAATTTATTGAGAGCGAAATGTTTTTGGGGTCACACAGAAAGAAACATAGTCTTCTGGGTTGAAATGTCTTTGTGTCAAAAAGTAGTTGCGTCTTTAACAGAAATTAATTCATAAAGGAATTTAGCCATGACGTGTTATTTCTGTTATGACTTATTTTTCAAAAACCTGTTTTCTCTGAAATCGAGTTTGCTACGATTTGTATTTTTATTCATGTATTCATTGCCAAAGAATATCAAAATAGCAATTTTGGTCCGGAAGCAAATCAGCCACGCTAAGATCTTAAATTATATTTAGTTGGTTAGATACACAGCCTAATTTCAAGTAAACATGTTTTTATTTTGGTTATATAAAATACAAAATCGTAGAACAAACATCTGAATTAGACCAAATTTGCTTTAGTGGCAAAGAAGAGGTGGGTGGTGGTAGAATCACATTTTCTTCATTTACTTAACCTGATATTTTATGTTTTTCACACGTATATTAATATCATTATTGTTATTTTGAATTACAATGTTGTAATATTAGTAGTATTTTTGATACATTTTGACAAACGGGTTGAGCAAGGCATGATAAGAAAAACTGCTGTCTTTCTCGCACAACCGGAAAGAGCTCTCCGCAGATAATGATTATAGATGTCTATGTCCAAATATATCATACCAATGTCTTGCTCATTTTTCATTCGAGAAAAAACATCTCACAAGATTCATACTCCTTTGCAATATTCATGATGTCTGATCAACAGTAGTAAAGATTGTTCATAAATGCAAATCGATGACTTATGTGCTGTTAACCGCTTGAAGGTCAAGGACATTCAATAAGGTAAAATTTAACCCAAGGATATATGTAAAAAAATGTTTCAACATACTAAGTGCAGATTTAACACAACTGCAGAATAGTAAAACAAAAGGAAATAAGTATTAAATCTAGAATTTAAAACATTTAAAAACGAGTTAGGTTTTATACGCCAAAAAAATAAGAAATGAAAACACAATCAAGAACCAAAAAACATCCCTTTAAAAAATCAGACTTAATAAGACGAGTGAAATGACGTGGCAAAACTAGGTTTCGTGTTTTTTTTTTGTTTTGTTTTGGTTTAAGGTAAAAGGATCGACCCTAGATCAGCGGGAACGTTTCCCGCGATTCACTTTGATATACATGTATAGAAATGTGATTCAATCTTGTATTCAATGGAAATAATTGTGCAAGCTGTTTTACCCAATTAACTTTACCATTAAATCAGAACATTTTGTCATTCATTTTACCAAGATAATATTTTTTTATATGATTTTAGTTCTAAGAGAAATTAATTTTGCCACCGTCTTTTCCAGTAAATCTCATCCAAATCTAATTTTTGTAATGTGTATTATGGAGGAACTTAAAAGGTGGTGGATACTCAATGGCGGCTTACTTGTTCGTCTGTAATCTGATTATCTATTGTTACTTCATTTACTTTACAAATCCATTAGTTGGAAATCTGAAACCATTATTCTGCAGTGTATTTCACAAACTTACAACACAGCAGGTTATTTTATAAATAAAACTAGGTTTAAGATGTTTTATATGACCTCTGACCTGGTATTATATGATTGTATGTAAAGGACCATAAAATGGGAAGTTGGAAAATGCTACAGGTTTTGCTTGTGTATCTCAGATAAATATATCTCAGTTAATATTTTAATACTCCAAAAGAAATCTATTATTTGAATATTTAATTAATGTGTATCTCCTTCACAAAAGTTGGGTAAAATTTCAAAGTTGCTTCATCTTATTTAACGCTGCGCAAAAAGTATGCATGGGAAACATTTAAATAAAGTGCTTAGGGACCATTTGTATGTAGCTATTCACTGTTCTATATGAAGAAAGAAAATTTAACTATATCCGTTTTGCGTAAAGAAAACCTGTTATTGCTTTGTCCTCAGTGGAAATCATTGCTCAAGGTATACATGTATACAGGTCGTGCAAATAGCATAGACATAACGAGTTCGGAGTTATTTACTTATCTATAATGACTTTAGACTAAATGTGAACAGTTCACTACCCTCGATTACTGCCTTATGATGAGAATTGTGGAAATTATATTCAAGAAAGTATGTAGTTATGCATAATAATACAATAGGGGAAGTCTGCGCACTCTATTCTTCTATATCTTAAAAAAGAGAAAATTTATAGTTATTTGTAATTTGTATGTATGGCAGTTTTGTCCTCAGGTGTACAAAAATGTAATAAGCGGTAACGATGAACAAGTCTGCCTCCGAACTGCAAAAAGCATAAGGTAGGTTTTTTTGTACGTTTCTTCGACAAGATTTGTAACATAAAGGTAGAATATTGCATAATAAGTAAATTTGAAAACGCATTTTCGTCAGAAAGAAGCATAAACCGCACTCGATGATTTCAAGACAAGATATATCTGATCTTCTTGATGTAACTGTTGTTGACAAAACAACTTTTGGACTTGTCGAACTAACGTCGTTGTTTTTACTAATTGTAAGATGCACTTTCAAATTACAAGGCAATACTAGTTCGCTACCGTTATACAGAAATTATTTTTGGCAGTGGAATTTTACTGCGTCAAAAGATGGTCGAGTCCTTAATCGTGATTCTTAGCAAAAACTAATCTTTTTATAGTTTTTTTTTGTTATTCAAGAAGTGTTTCAAAGGTATTCTCATTTCATAAGATACTAATCTATGCAGTCAAATTTGTCTGGGTGAAACGATTGATCCGAGCTGGAGTCGAACTCAGAAAAGATGCTTAAGATATTAAAATGAGTAGATTCTGGTGCTATTTTTGTTGCAAAAGTCTTCGTTTTTACTGCAAACATGCTTTCATAGCCAACCTGATGTAAAGGTTAAGAAGTGCGCACCGTGCTATAACAGACATGTTCTTCAGATATAGCATGGTTGTTATTGCACGGTTTACCCGAAATACACATTCATCAGAAGCAAAGAAAAGATTCGTCAGCTTTGGAATAATTCATTTAATATCTTAAAAAGAAATGTTACGACAATCTCCCGTTTGAAACAAAAACGATTTGCACAATTTGTACCTCTTGTTTACCTGTGCTCGTTTAATAATGGTTCGATTAATAAAAGAAACAACAACAACAATATAAAATTAGTTGTTGTATAATTTGAAAGGTTCCACCTTTACTGAAATATATACAAAATAGGCTAAACGACAGTAGACATTTCACAAGATCTATATTATTCGAATGTGCAACGATTTCACTGCGGTTAATTCATTGTTAATGCGGCCGGTGCTGACAATCCCTGTATTTCTACTTGCAGATGTATAACGTTCTAGTTATTAAGGATAATTAAGGAGAAGCATAACAGTGAATCAAATCAACAGAAGAACAACACTTTTAAACGCAATCTATTTATCTAAGAGAACTAAATCGGATTTCCTTTACACATCCACATTCCTTTAATAAGTTCAATTACCGTTCAGCTTCAAGTTTCCAAAAATAACACAAATGCTACTCCATATTTCGAAGGTAACTCATTCCTTAATTACAATGACACAACTATGAACTTTATGAACTGAAACCATTGCAATTGAAGGATTTGAAGACTATGAAAAAATATAGATATACCCAGTTCCAACTGTTACCAGAGATTAGATTGACTGACTATTTTTGTCCTGAAACTGATTTATACAAATATTTATTCATAATTTTAATACCTTCTTTCGCATAATACAATTATGACAGAATTCTACGAAAAGTCTGTTAGGGTTAGAAAATTATTTTCATACGGTATATGGCGATGTAATGATTTTTTTATCTTATTGACCGCAATATTAATAGCGTTTCCTCTTTAGACTTCATCATACACCTAATGTATACAGTCTACATGAAATTAGTTCTTTTGTACAACAACGCTGCTATCTTAAAACAATTGGTGTAATTAAAATTAGCTCAATCGATGTATATATATATGTAAATACATATTCAATTGTATAAATGTGGTTATGCTTATTGTATATTAATGGACATATGTAATCAGTGAACAAATAGTACACTGTAAATATACCTACTTACTTACTTAATTAATAGAGAATTGTGACAGTTTTGAAAAGAAGATCTTGTTAAATGCCCACTTTTATGCTCCTTTTTTCTAAATAAAATGATTTGTTTTATAAACTATAGATTTTTTGTAATCTCAAAACTTGGATAGTTCCTGACTCAGGACCACATTCTGAGTATTATCGATTCATTACATTTAAAAATCACAATAATCAAGATTTACAGTACATTTCTCCAAGTTTTCTTCCTCTGAAATCTAATAAGCTCACCACCTTATCACTGACCTCGCTAATTTTCCTTCCTTAATTCATGTAATTACGTTTTCTTTCCTTTTCAGTCGATATAAGTACGATGGATTTTGTTATAAATTTCGTTTCACGTTCTTAACTCCTGTTTTCTTCGATGTGGAATAGGAAATCGTTTTACCTGTATAACAATAAATAGCACCATAAAACTGTGGCTTTTTATTTAAATTTTCTTACTTCCGCTTGGCTTCTGCAGCACAAAGCTAGCGTGTATTAATAACAATTGAACAAATATTGATGAATACCTTTCATTTCTTTCCGACTGAAATCGGGTTGACATTATTCATAGGCACACACAAAGTCGAGCAAGCAAGTTCAAACACTGACTTACGACGACAAATGATAAATTAAAAAAAAAATTGCGAAGTTTGAGTCCGAAGCCTAACTCGACACAACTTGATCACATTTGTACTGTTGAGCTTCTAGAATCAAAATTGTGTAAAGTTTTTTTTTTGTAATAAAACTGTCCCTGTTTAACAAGATCAATGAGAGGTTGAAAGTTGAGAGGTTTCAGCATTGAATTGACTTTAGAAACTAACTGCAATAGTCGCATTGTCTTGTGGGGTCGAAATATCTTTAGGTGTATTTAAGCAAGAATGTCATTGTCAATTAGAAGCACTTTCTGTCTGAATGGTAGTACGATAGTTACTTTGATAAACCAACAATTATTTACATATTACGTAAACCATCATTTACCTTAAAAAAAATTAATTAGTTTATTCAGTGAAAAAAAACTCGATGCAGTTTGTAAAAAAAAACAGATTTAGTCTCGGTTCTAAAATTTTCGGTCAAATAAACAACTAATAAGAAAGAGACCAGTGCATGTTAATCTTAAACAAGAGGGTCATAGTGACTCTGAAGCGCTCACCTGATTTAAACTACTAAGAAATCAATTGCAATGCCTTAGATTTATCATCGAAATGAAAAGAAAAGAATATACAAAAGACAAATTTTGAACAATATAAGTAGAGGTCCACTAGGCAATGTTCAAAACAAGATTTAAGAAGACTAAGCCCTATGCCTTCTGAGAAGATATTTTAAAAAATTGGTCTATATGTAAAACACCTTATCTCTCAGATGGAGCCAAATATGATCTCAGAAGCAATTTGAACAATTTTGGATGAGATCCTCTAGGCTGTGCTGTCAGAGCTTTGGGCTTCCACACAGGAAAAAAATTATGGACTTTTCTTTATATTTCTATGTATCGGCGGAATCAATATTAGACTCCTGATTTGAACAAAGGCGAAACAGACAAATTTCAAAAGTCTCAGCCTAGTGGTTTCTGATTAGTGATTGAGTACAAGTCAATGTAAAACACCTAATCCCCGGATTGGAGCCATAATGGCCCTAGGGGCATTATTTAAACAAATATAATAGCGGTTCACTAGACAATGCTAAACACTGGATTTAAGAGCTCTGGGCCTGGTATATTTTAACAATGAGTTTTGAAAGTTTTTCATTCTTATTGCCATAGCATTTAATGGAATTCTGTGACCAACTTTTGTACAGTTGAATTTAAGAAACATCCCTGTAAAGTTCCATCAACTTTGATCTAGTGATTCAGGAGATGTTGTTAAAGTCAAAGGTGGTTACACATAATGATCTGATGCACTACAGAAATGGCGATCACAAAAACTCACTTTGGGGAAATTGTCAGCAGACGAGCGAAAGAGCAGAGTAGAGAGAATTATTCTTGACCCTATTTTATTTCAAGGGACAACCACACCACATTTTCGCTGACAACCAGACTAAAATTTAGTCAAAACATATTTGTTTTTGTAATTATTTGTAGTGGATCTTGTGAATTTTTTTTTTGTATTTATTTGTAGTGGACTTTGTGAGTTTTTGTAATTACTTGAAGTGGACTTGTGAGTACCGGTAGGCGAAGCTGCATTCTTTCGAATACTGATGTCAACATCAACAAGATACGTTTCAGCAATTATGTCCAAATATTTCACACAAATCTTCACTGACTTCATTCTTCATTCAAGAATAACACTCTATTACAAGGTTTATGCTTCTCTATAATTTTGTCTGTTTTCTATCATGTCGGTTTTATCTGCAATAAAGTTTGTTAATAAATGCAAATCGATGACGCACATGCTGTAACCGCTTCAAAATCATTTCATTTTTTAAGGTTAAATTATAACCGAACTTTGAAGATATAAATGTGCAATATAAAACATATTTTGTGCACCTAAATTTGGATATGGTCTTACCTCTTTCAAGCAATACCTTACCAAATAATTATACCTAAGAAGGTCAGGCCTGCATTCCTAATTATTTTTTTTTGAAAAGCCTTAAAGATTAGACATAACGACAGTTTTAGACGTACAGCTCGCACTACACGGTTAAACTTGCTTATAAGATTATTTGTTTTTGTTGTAATATTCCAGGTCAAATTCACTCAAAAAATGAATTTTGTCAACAGTCATTTCATCTCAGTCAGTAATTTAATCAAAATTTTAGTGACGTATATTACTGAAAACAAAGCATTTGCCTGGATCTGTTTTTGATGTCAAATGAAATTATTTTTCGTAGTAAATGTCGTTATTTTATCAGGAAATTTCACCTAAACATATAACCGAAGAGAGAGAGACTTTGGTGGATCTACACTAATGGCTTTCCTTTTCGCTTTTAATCTAATTTAATACAGAAAAGCCACTATTGGCATACTGAAGCTGTACGTCTCAAACATCAAAATTTGAAACTAAACAAACTATAGCTTTTTCATTTTTATAAGTTCAAAAGGAGAACAAGTGTTATTTTCAGCAAGAAAAGAAAAAAAAAACAAACAAAAAAACCCCCCAAAAAAACCCCAACAAAAAACAAAAAAGAAAGAATTAAGGGACGTTCAGATTTGTTTGAAAACATTAAAACTACGAGGGTTGATCCAAAAGTAATGTCACTGACGTGATGAAATCTTTTCTGATGGACGTATCAAACGGAAAATTTGTACTGCAGCACTTCATTATCTTTGAAGTTTACTCTGCAAAAATTATTTAAATCGGACTTGCCACTTTCGAAATATAGGGAACAATTAAGGAGGCAGGGTATTGACTAGCGCCGCGCACCAACGACGTCACGGACGTTATTTGAATCGTACGTCGTTTAACAAGAGATTCATGATGGTCCTTTCTCGCTAACAATAGTTTTTAAAAGCAAGGCCAATGAAAGACTTCTTAAGTATAGCAAACTCAGACATCAACTTGAACTTGAACATATATAAATATATAATATATATATATTAAATGATGAGTTTAATCAACTATGTGAAATATTATTTAGCTAAGTAACTTAGACGGGGCATTTTTGCATTATCTTTTCTGTAACTTAAACAAGAAATTAAGTAAGTAGGTCAAGGTCAGCCACAATCAAAGTTGAAATCTGCAAAACTATAAAGGCTGTTCAAATTTCATGAAGAGAGTGCCAAAGACAGAAAGTAGATCAGTTGTTCAAGGTCATGGTTGCCCAAAGTGAAATTGAAATATGCAAAATACAAGTATGCAGGCAGTCAAAATTTTCATTTGATTCAAGGAAACAAGGAAGTTACTCATGGTAAAGTTTATCAAAATTAATGCTGAAGCTTAAATCTTCAGGTACATATGATCCAAATTCTTATACCTTAAATTAGGTCAGCAGGTCAAAACGACCAAGGTCAAAGTTGAAAACTTCAGGCAAATGAAAAAATACATACAGCTCAAAGTTCAAAGTTCAATGATGTAAATGAAAACAAGGAAGTAGGTGAGTAGAAAAATGTGTGAACATGAAGGGTCCTACCAAAATATTTAGCGGATTTATTTCCATACAGGTCTTAGAAAAAAATGACCCCTTGAGCGGGGATCTTTTGACCCTGGTACAAATATTTGAACAATGTTTGTACACTTTTGTCACTAGACAATGAACAACACCAAATACACTAGCTCTCAGCCGCATGGTTTTAGAGAAATTTAAGAATATTTATATATTCATTTAATTAGTGACCCCGATGGGAGAGGCCAATTCTGACTTTTGGGTCATGACTTTAATAACGTTTTTGAGAAAAATATGCCACAAACTATACATCTTAACCATCAAGATTTTTAAAATTTACCTGCGTGATCAATAAGCCAGAAAACTTTTAAACATAAGGTTATCATTTGAACAATCTTGGTAGAGGTCTGCAAAACAATACTTCTCATCAAATATCTAGACTGCATGCTCTGCAGTTTCAGGGAAAGACTTTATGTCTATATGTCTATGTTAAAACAGGCAACTCCTGAGACGATTTTACAGTCTCGGTAGAGGTAAATTCTACACACCAAATATTTAAACTCAATGCTCAGCGACTTCAGAGAAGTGGATTTTAAAACTTTTTCTTCTATATATCTATGTAAAAAGATACTGATCCCTGGACTAGGGCCAAAAGTGAATCAGTAGTATCAGAGTATTAGGAGTGTGGCATTCTTCAGGAAAACGTGTTTCAGTATTGATATACAATTTCTTCAAAGGAGTCCTGTAAAAATATCTTGTTTGTCTTATTGGATATCCGTTACACAATATAATCATTCTGTAACTTAAGTGTCATTACACTCTTGTTAGGTTAGGCTTGACTTTTTATCACAAAATAATGACCTTTTTTCCAGGCATTTTACGTCAACATGTAGACAACTAGTTTTCTTTACATGTATTTCACCATATATATATGTCATCTCCTATTATATATATTTTTCTTCTTATTTATTCAGTAGTTCATACATATTATACATAGATTCACATTTATATTCACGTTTATATCATTAATTGTTATATCAAAAACAAAAAATAACATCTACTTTCAGATTCATTAAAAATGTAATCTTTCATTAGAATGATGATAAAATTTACTACATCACTATGTTTGTTCTTTTTACATTCTCAAACCCCCACCCCACAAAAAAACCCCAAAAAAAACCAACTGTTTCTTTATTATATGAGCAACAGAACTTTCGAGTTTCCAAACTGTACGAATGATGTTTTTTTTTCATAAAATAACTGTACGCGTAAATTTTGACGTCTTGGTTTGGTTAAGTTTGTTTGGATTTAACGTCGATTTCAACATCATATTAGCCGTATATATCTATCTGTATATACTGCATTACACCCTTATCGGGAATTAATGTGCAGCTGATCTCGACGGTCCGTCCACCTAACCGGTATTCCCGGATACCAGTAATGACCAATTTCTACGCAAGTGACTGAGTACTTATTCAACATGATTTGCCATGAATCAGATGTGAGAGACGAATGACAATGATACACAGTGTCCAAAATAAATTGTATAACCGAATACAATATAATTACAAATAGCAAACACTCGTTTGTAAGGTGGTCGAGTGGTAACGTGTTGGACTTCAATACGTATACATAGATTCACATTTATATTCACGTTTGTATCATTATATCAAAAACAAAAATAACATCTACTCTCAGATTCATTAAAAATGTAATCTTTCATTAGAATGATGATAAAATTTACTACATCACTATGTTTGTTCTTTTACGTTCTCAACCCCCCCCCCCCCAAAAAAAAAAAAAAAAAAAAAAAAAAAAAAAACTGTTTCTTTATTATATGAAAAGTCAAAATTGTTTAGTAGAAGAAATGAAAGTATCTTATCTTTGACCATAAGTGTTGTATAATAGTACATTACCAGAAAAGATGATGAAGAGTTCCTACATAACTGCCACAGAAATAGCATCAATTTCAACTACATCGATTATATTTGAATAGCATTTTATTTGTTGCAATATTTCTATGAAAGAATTTATACTTAAGGTTTTTAATGTCACGTCTGTTGTACTTTGTAATGGTACAGCATATATCAATCTGACTGAAGTTCACGATCTCCCTACGGTTAGATCTGAAGACGACGCATTCATTCCTGTCTTCTCGATAACCTGGAATTCCCACTTTTCTATTTATATCTCAACCAATGACACTGCAGCTTATGACGCGTCTCGATAGCCTACCTGTACACAATGCGTGTTCAAACAGCGTGTAAACTTCTCTAGCATAGCAATATTTATTAGCGGAGATTGAAAGTGCTTAGATATTTAAAAAAAAATGATATTAGGGCCTAATCACAAATATAAATCTCATTATTTTGAAAGATTTTGACAAATAAATTTAACTGAGATCGGTGACAGTTTATACATGGCAGATAATTGCTTGGGATCCCAGATATATAAATAGATTTTCACAAGTTGAACATTTACATCCATGAGGGTGGAAGCGTTGCTCTGATTGGCTGATGGATAGGCCACGAGAAGGTGACCTTCTATTGGTCGTCCTCAGATCCTAATAGCTAGCGATGTTTAGGATATGATTTTAATCAGATTGCAGCTTATATTTATTTCCAAATAATTTCTGTATCTATTTCGTTTGCTCATTTTTCTTTATTTGTATTATTCCTCTTCTCATCGTGTTCAATTTGGATGTTATAAAATAGTTTATTACTTGTTTTAGATTTCTTAACCCTCTCTAGAAGTGTATCTTGTCTTTCTATAATAGATGTATTGGTTTTAAGTTTCTCAAGAAATTGTTTTGATATATTATTTATAAACATAAACTATTTGAAGAATTCAGCATTTTTAATATTATAATGTTTTTAAAATCTTCAAATTTATAGAAATCTTGTTTTTTTCTATAATCATAAATGCGTTCTATGTATAGTATACTTCTATTATATCAAATCCTATATGTATAAAATCATTTTTATACTGCGTATTCCTAAAACGAAATTCAGTAAGTTTTTGTCACTTGTAGTAATTGAAAACGTAGTGTTCACAAACAATTATTATCAGGAGATCGAACGTAATTTGGTTCGATAAAACTTTAAGCGAGGCGGAAAGGTACGATGGACTAAAATGGCGGATAAAATTGTAAGTAGAAGAAGTAAAGTGATCGTTTTTCTTGATATTTTATATTTCATGCTATTGTGCGTTCAAACACCACATGCAGTCGGTTAAGAACTTTTCCCTGCGTCTGATTATAGATATGAAAATAAAACAAGAGGGCCAATGACCCTAAAGCGCTCACCTGGGTTCAAAGATGAAAGAAATTTTTATGAATGTAATGAGGCATATCACAGAAATGGACCAATACAATTTCATTGCCATAGCTCCAAAAACAAAAAGTAGGTCAGTAGGTCAAACTATAGGTCATGAGACGACAATTTTGTAATCGGAACGAAAAGCTGTACACACAGTCCAAATTTCATTGCCGTACCTTTAAAACAAAAAAGTAGGTCAGTAGGTCAAAAATATAGAACATGCTAGAACGTTTTTGAAATCGGAACATAAAACTGGACACACAGTCCGAATTTCATTGCCATAGCTCCAAAACCAAAAAGTTGGTCAGTAGGTCAAAAATATAGATCATGCGATGACATATTTGAAATCGAAACGAAAAACTGTGCACATGGTAAAAATTTCATTGCTGTAGCTAAAAAAAACAAAAAAGTAGGTCAGCAGGTCAAAAATAAAGGTCAAGGAATAATGGTTTTGAAATCTTGAAAAACTGTACAAATGGTCGAAATTTTATTGCCAAAGCGAAAAACTTAAAAAATAAGAAAAAAAAATTTGGGCGGGGGGAGTGACCCCCAGGGGAGAGGGGATGACCCCACTGTGGTCACAGTGCATACTACTAAATATCTAAGCTCCAGGCCTTGCAGTTTGTGACAAGAGGATTTTCAGTTTTTGCTATTAAACTCTATGTAAAAAAATGTGACCCCTTGGGCGGGGCCAGTTTTGACCCAGGGGCCATGATTTGAACAATCTTGGTAGAGGTCTACTAGACAATGCTCAACACCAAATATCTAAGCTCCATGCCTTGCGGTTTCTGACAAGAAGATTTTTAAAGTTTTCCCTATATAACTCTATGTAAATCAGGTAAGCCCCGGGCGGGGTCAGTTCTAACCCCAGGGTCATAATTTCAACGATCTTTGTAGAGGTCCACTAGATGATGCCTCATACCAAATATCTCAGCTCCAGGCCTTGCACTTTCTGACAAGAAGATTTTTAAAGATTTTCCTATATAACTCTATGTTAAACATGTGACCCCTTGGGCGAAGCCAATTTTGACCCAGGAGCCAGAATTTGAACAGTCTTGGTGGAGGTCTACAAGATAATGCTGAACACCAAATATCTTAGCTCCAGGCTTTGTGGTTTCTCACAAGAAGATTTTAAATTTTTTCCCCATATAACTCTATGTAAAACATGTGACCCCTTGGCCGGGGCCAGTTTTGACCCAGGGGTCATGATTTGAACAATCTTGGTAGAGGTCTACTAGACTATGCTGAATACCAAATATCTAAGCTCCATGTGTTGTGGTTTCTGACAAGAAGATTTTTAAAATTTTCCCTATGTAGCTCTATGTAAAATCAAGTGACCCCTTGGGCGGGGCCAATTTTGACCCAGGGTCATAATTTGAACAAACTTCGTAGAGGTCCACTAGATGATGCCTCGTACTAAATATCTAAGCTCCAGGCCTTGTGGTTTTTGAGAAGAAGATTTTTAAAGTTTTTTTCTTTTGTTTGCCATGGCAACCAGAGTTCTGCATGGAATTGAATTCTTTGAACAACTTTGGAAGAGCTTCATGCAAGGAACATCCCATGCAAGTTTAATTGAACTTGGCCAAGTGGTTTCAGAGGAGATGTCGTTGAATAAAATTGTTGACGCCTCACGACGAACACCGCACGACGCACACCGGACATTGGGGTATAACAATAGCTCACCCTGGCACTTTGTGCCAAGTGAGCTAAAAATCAACGGGATGGGAAAGTTATTGAATATATTAACTGGTACGAATGTTAACAGCTTGTTCATATGACATATAAATGGTATTTTCCTCCATTTTTTTACATTTATTACTCCATTTTAAAGAGGAAAATGTGTCATATTGAATTTAAAACTGGATTCAAGCTAACAAGTGATATTCAAAAGTAGCTGAGCAACAGAACATTCGAGTTTCCAAACTGAACGAATGATGGTTTTTTCCATAAAATAACTGTACGCATAAATTTTGACGTCTTGGTTTGGTTAAGTGTTTTGGATTTAACGTCGATTTCAACATCATATTGGCCGTATCTATTTATCTGTATATACTACATTACATCCTTATCGGGAATTAATGTGCAGCTGATCTCGACGGTCCGTCCACCTAACCGGTATTCCTGGATACCAGTAATGACCAATTTCTACGCAAGTGACTGACTATTTATTCAACATGATTTGCCATGAATCAGATGTGAGAGACGAGTGACAATGATACACAGTGTCCGAAATAAATTGTATAACCGAATACTGTAATACTGCTTGTGCCGGTTTTCAGTGTCTCCCATCGAACGTAGTACTGGTTTATTACTAGGAAGATGGAAGATTCTATATCTGTCCTTTACACCTTGCCCGTTAAGGAACTTCTTCTAAAATGAACTAAGGCTATCCCGGACATCTAGGGACTTCTGGTCACCATCAAACCGTGCTTGCAATATTCCGTATGTGTATAATACGGAATACAGTTAGTGCCATCGACTGAGCGTGTGTTGCTCTGAAACGCGATACTCGACAGTACGATAATGAAAAAAAAAAACGAAATCGCAACAGTGAAACAAAAAACGAGACAGTACGGTAAAAATTACATGTGTGGTGGAAGTTTAAGAATTCTAAGATAAACAGTTACCTCAAACCTTTTCTCTCCAATTAGGTGTAATAGTTATTTTCATCAAGATCTAGAAACATATAAACGTTTCTAGAGTGAATGGTTGTTATTATGAAGTGAAAACCACGTTTATGTTCAAGTTCCTTTCAAAATAACGAGTTGTCTTTTCATCGAAATTTCAAAACGATTTGTATCGAATCTACAATGTTACGTTTAATAATATTTTATCTGTTAGTAGTAAGCTATTAATCAACTGAATTTTCAAATAATTAAAGGGCAATAACTCATCAAGGCTATCCTGGAAAAAAAACCTATCATATGAATCACTGCAGCATGCCAATCAGTATTTATGATATAATTAATGAAATCCACCTCTGTTACGGACGGACTTAAAATAAGTAGACTGTAAAACAAGTTGAGGTTGATTATAACTAAAGTTGCACATGCACAACCGCATTCATCGTCGGATAACCACACCCATCAACCCCGTTACAGTCTATACATACATTGTAGTGATGACAGAATAGGGTTCCGTGGGTATCTCTGATGATGCACTACGTTTTTCATTCAACTTTTTTGAGATTCCAATGAGATCCGTAACTTACAGACAGCTCGGGCGAACGAAAGTGTGGATTTACTAACACTCAATTGGCAATAACTATCGGCTTACTGACGTGCTCATTGCAGAATATGGTATACAATTAATAAGATATCGCTCCGTAAATTATTGCATGGGCAGTCATATGCACAGATGGACGACGGCACTAATATCACTCTTCCTTCGACGGTGGATAATTACCCGGATAGATTTCGTTAAAGAATAAGTTAGAGAAGCTCTCGGAAAAGAAAATACCACAAAAAGATAAAAGGTTGTGTTGTCTTCAGTTTTTCCGATTTTTTAAAATGCTTACAGCTGACACATTTGAGTACTAATGTCGACCCTGATAACCTTTTAGAGCGTACAGTTAATTTATCGCACCGTCACCTATTCGTACACAATAAATTTTTGGATGTGGAGCTTCCCGTGTGAATTTCTACCCCCAAAATTATGTCATCTAGCTGCAGTATGATATAAAGGTTTGTCTGGGAATTTATAAGACATTACACATTGACAATATCGGTTCGAAATTAACGACTTTGTCTCCGACGGAACATAAGTTTATGATGAATAACTGATAGTTTTCCTTCAATAACTTTTTTAATTTGATAACTGTTCTCCGTAGATTTTAACAGAAATTCATTATAATTTAATATTCACACGATGCACAGCGTTAATTACATAAAAACTATAAAATGTCGCTGAAATATGAAAAAATATCTACCTTCAAGTTGATGCTTGTTTTTATTGCAAATATCCGCCAATTTTAATCCATCGAACCTTTTCGCCTCGCTTAAAATTTTATCGAACCATATTACGTTCGACCCCTTGATTATGTACAATTAAATTATGTTGTGCTGTACCGTGAAAGATTATGTAAGGAAAATGCAACGTTATCTTGAACGAACTCATGTTATTCTAGGTAATTATGTATCGTGTTAAATAAATCTTTTATCTCTCTTGTAACATCTTTATCTGGTGTCAGACATTGTTGCACCTCATAGCATGTAATACAATTTGAATAGCTATCTTCCAGAATATCTATATTGCCCTGAGAAGCTGCAATAGAATATAGAGTTTGTCCAGAAACGCAAAACAAGGCAAATAGCGTACTTTTATGACTGGGAATTCCTCAATATAGTACTCTTTCGTTGGCACGATTAGAAATGAATATTTTCAGACACAAGTACGATATGACATTGCAATGAATGTATTGATCTATTTTGTCAATTTCAAGAAATTTTCATCTTTAATGTTTTCTTCCAGAAATAAAAATTGTTTAAAAATCAACTCAACATTCTTACAAATAGACTCTTCCGTTGGCAAGATCAAAATACTGAATTAAGATCAAGAAGATATGATGACATTGCAATGAAGGTTGATTTTTTAAAGACACTAGTCACGGTTGAAAAAAAAAACCCCAAACTTACTAACACTAAATTGTTAATGCTTCTCAAATTCATAGCAGACTGCTGGTTTCATAGCAAGGTAAACCGAACGGCGTTTTAATGTGTATACACAGTTAACTTAGAATTTTAAACCTGTTTTTCATAGATTACTCTTTCTGTTTTATTTTCTCTGCTTGTTTTCCAATACAATCATATGAATTTATACCCTCGGCGGTTACTGACTCGAATAGAATTTACATTTCAGCATTTTAACGACTTATTAATAATGGAATTGCAGTCAATCACAAATCGCAAAAATCGCCAAAACGTTTTGGCTTCCAGTGACAATTCAGTGCTAGGGTATAAACTGGCCAAGAAATCTGCTTGTTGTAGGTCTGAACAGCACTACCACCAACAGACACACCTAGAAATTTTGTTATCAAAATAATATTCCTAGGAAAAGTGGCAGACACTTCTCTTTATGTAAGAAAATGGAAAATCTGTGGTAATTTTGTCTTCTGGTCTCCATTACATAACTGTTACTCAGGATCTACAGATATTACATGGCATAAGACAGGTTTCAGTCTTTTGTTCTTAATTAGATATGAATAATAATAACTAATTAATACATTTACATAAGACAGGTTTCAGTCTTTTGTGAATAACAACACAGTAATACATTTACATGTGACTTTAGCTTAGTTTTATATTTCCTTCGAGCAGTTCAAAAGATACAGACAGAGTGGACCAAGTGGCCTGTAACAGTGACCTTGACCTTGATTGGAGCCAGCCGAAATCCTGCGCTTTGTAAATCATCTTATTATGATAAACATTTCTGCCAATTAGTTTCAATTTCCTTCGAGCAGTTAAAGGGCTACAAAGCGGGCACGGTATACTCAAATATATATATCATGTAGGCTCTAAGTGTGATCTTGATCAGAGCCAGCCGAGCCCTGCTGATCAACTCACGATGGTAAACTAATTCTGGCATATGTTTTAATATCCGTGTATACAAAGCGGACACAAACTTGCTAACTAACGGACGGACGACACGGGCAATCGGGCGTTTCAAAAGGATAAAAAAAAACATTAACTGGATTCGATGGTCTTAAACTATTACGGGCAGACTTTATATAGCGTTATATTTATAAACCTAGAATTCAGTTAGTTATACTTGAAACCAATATTTCTACTGACTGGTCATTAAATATTCAGGTTTCCACTATTCGAGATGACTGCCTCCTGAAATTCTAATCAAAACTCGTGAAAAATGTTGAACTGTGGAAATAATGGTCGAGAAAGCATGCAATTACTAGTAATAGTATTACCAGAAGGGGAAATCGTTGTTTTCTAATGATCCTTCTTGTGAAAAAAATGTCTTCTGTACCCAACTTGGGTACTATAAACAGTCTGCATTTTAATGACAAAAGACACAATATCTTCAAAAGAATGTCTACCTCTACGATAAGCTAATAATAAATACGATGCATATCTTGTATCTGCTTTCCTCAAAACACAGCAGTTCTTATAGTAGAATTTGATAATAAAACTAAATAGAACAAAAACCAGGGAGATAACAAAACTCAATAGGTGTGAATATTAAGAGATTTGTAACAATCACTAGTTACCTATTTGTTGCAGAGTATACATAAATTGCTTAAAACATTGAAAGGTGTTTTCTTTTTAACGCCGCCAATGCTACAAACTTTTAACTCGAGAATGCTTTACAAATGTGGATGTTTAAGGTATTTCAAAGAAAGCATAGCAACACATGAAAAATGTCTTTATGTTATGTGCTCGCAAATTCCTCGTATATTAATATCTTACAATATCTGAATCCAAACAATCAAGTAAAATAACTTGTCAGTTTCTTGTTTATAAACACCAATCGATAATCACATCTTTATTCGAATATCAAGTAATATCCTTAATGGTCCAGTGTATGTCTGAAGGTAAACTCAGTACCTTCTTTCTCCGCATACTCAATATATTCTTACACAAAAATTCAAGAAAGGTTTGGCAAATATGAAACCCTTGTAAGCCGTAGTAAGTCATTTATAAACGCAAAGGGCCGGTACTACGTGCGTGGTGCATGCATTGAATTCCATGACTGTTTACTTCAAGCACTGACGAATAACCATACAGACAAACACTATATATTAGAAGGCATTTTTGTACAATGCTGGAATGTTGATAATGCTTTTATTTCTCATTTCATTTTTTTCTCTCACTTTATTCCCTTTATTCATTCATTTTTTAGCTATTAACACTATGGCTGTCTTATACATTAATGTATAATTTATATTGACAGAGTAATAAGACTTTAAGGAATGAATGACTTGGCCTTTCTTCTCCCTTTTAAGATTAAAAACGTCTTTTTTTTAAAAATGAGTATGTGCAAAAGTATATGGCCTATATATATGGTATTCGACTAAATGGACGTCAGAAACCTTTCAAATGTGAACCCTTAATACATAATTAACAGCGACTGAAAACCCCTTCGTCTTTTTTGACAAAAGGTCTTGATTTATGTTTATTTAAACATGCTATAAAATGTCATGTTTGTCAGATATGCATATTTCCATTCAATTCAAACACGCGGTTTTCTGATTAATTTACTACAGAGTAACTCAAATGTCAACAATATTCCAAAACCCTATTAGTTGTTGGTAAATATCTTAGGGAATTCTTCTTTCTCAGAGCTCTGGGCGTCTGTTTCAAATCTTTACATTTCCCCTAAGATTTTGATTTATTCGTATATTCAGATGCAAGTAGTGTTTCAAGAAGTTTATTTACCTGGTGTATTATTACGATTGTAAGTCTCCTTCAGAGTATAACCGTGCTTCTGAAGATGACCAATTACATCACAGATTAGCTACATTCAGACAATTAAGATGTAAAATGTATTTCCCTGGATTTTCTTCCGTTTAAATTCATTATGATCACCTCTTTATCACTGACCCTTCTAATTGTCTTTCCTGCAATTCCTGTATTTAAGTTTTCTTCTGTATTTCGCCTTCCCAGCTCTTGGTAAAGGAATAAGAATATTCCTAACCCTTATTTCATTGGGATTTATCTTTAAGGCACTTATTGTCTTTCAGATTAACATGTCTTTGAGTGTAAAAGTAATGAAAGTGAGAAGATAACTAGCATCTTGAAATACATAACCACACATTTTTTCACTGACCTCATAGAATATCTCATAATAAAAAAGCTGAATTTAAGTACGGAACAATAGGCCAAATTGCTGTCTATCGCGTACTTTTTCACATACTACCATCTCAGTAAAGACAAACTAATGAAGAATATGTCCAAATATATCAAACAAATCTCTTTCTCATTATTCATTCGGGAATAACACCTCATTGAAAGATTTATTCTCTTCTCAATGTTTATGATGTCTGTTTAATCTTCAATATAGTTTGTTTCTAGATGCAATCGATGACGCCAATGTCTTAGACGCTTCACGATCAAGTTTATGTTATAAGTTAGAATATAACAAATTTTTGAAGATCTTCATGCGTTACATAATCATGTTTTGTACACCAAAATAGAAGCATGGTCGATTAGAGTCAATACTTTAGTGAAACATAAAAGCCACATCACTCTAAACGAATATACTAAAGGCAGTTTAAGCAGTCTTGTAACACGGCATTGTACTGTTGTGATTTCGTTTTCTGGTTCCAAGTTGATGCATTTGTACGCATGTCCCATTCAGTGTAGAAAATGTTTGAGAGTTTTTGTATCATATTTTGTATTCAAAACATTTTTTTCTCGTTTTTTCCCCCGATTAACGTCATTATTCAATCAGCAAACCAGTAATGCAAATTAACGAGGACATGATTTTTTGCATTTGAATGTGTTTCTAAATTACATTAATTTTGCCACAAACTTTCTCTGTGAATGTCTTTTAACCAGAAAGTTTTAGTAATGCGTATAACAGGAAGAAATAAGATTTTGTGAATCTTTCTGATGGCTTACTATTTCTTTTGTTATCTGAATTTTGCCGTTCTTTTAACACCCATTATTTGGCAAGCTAAATCCATATATATGAAACAATAAACCACGTCAAATATCAACCTTGTAGCAAATATGTCTTACTTGTGAAGTTATAATCTGACATCACTGGATACAGATTTTCTAAGCATCACCATTAAGATAAAATGAGAACAAATATAATTGTAGAAAAGTGCAAGTCAACGGACGATTAGATTTGTTACAAGCAATCAGACAAAATTAAGTGAATGAATTTCTTAATACATTTTCTTTAGATTAAGGACTGAATTATATCTACAATATAAGATCTTATTTTGTTGATTTAAATGTTCCTCTTAGATATTTTTTCTTTATGAAGTTGATCGTATTTAGAGAAAGAATGATATCATATTTTTATTTGACAAAAATATATATATTATGCAAATTCTGATTAAGTTGGTGAAATGTAATGTCATTTTTGTCGTATAAGTGCATTTTCAAAGAATAACAAACTCCAATAAATAATTTAGCAGAACTTGTCAAAACACAAGTGAACACAAAAAAGGTTTAGTTTAACGATGGATCAATACACAACTTTCTAACACCCGTCCTGATGAAGGCCCTATGTATGTCTGACAGTAAATATATATTATATATGTATTTTAGGTCTCATTACTTACACTTGTTAGACTCGGCTGGGTTTCTTCCGTGGCAAATAATGTCAAAAGTCAGAAGAATTGCACGTGTTAGTTGTTCTTTCTTGATAATTGTGTCCTCTCGTTCTTTCTCAAATATACAGTCTTTTTTTCGGTACAGGAATAATGGCTGTAATACCATCGTAATTAATCCTGAATCTAAATAGTTTTCTGACATAAGTGACATTTTTACTGGTTCTTTGCTGCAAATATTATCAATACATAAAAAAGTAGTATAAAAATCTATAATTAAAGTATAGTTTTGCTGATGCGTTAGGTTGGACAACTGAAAAAGCTGTGATTTATCTTGTAACTCATCTTACAATTCGCAAGTCTTAGAATCTTCTCTGAAATATAACACTAATTTGCAAATTCGTTATATTACTTTCTTTTTTTCTTAGAGGCGCCTTATCTGGTGTCAGACACAGTAACACCTTATGAAATTAATTATAATTTAGATATCCATTGGAATTTTCTCTGTCTTATATTAACTGCAATAGATCGTGTTCATAAACGTATAAAAAAGCAAGTAACGCATTTTGCCATTTTAGGCTCAAGATCACTTCATGACATATATACCCAGTTCAAGGTCACTTTATGACATTTATACCCAGTTCAAGGTCACTTTATGACATTTATACCCAGTTCAAGGTCCACTTTAAGACATATATACCCAGTTCAAGGTCACTTTAAGACATATATACCCAGTTCAAGATCACTTTAAGACATCTATACCCAGTTCAAGATCACTTTAAGACATATATACCCAGTTCAAGGTCACTTTAAGACATATATACCCAGTTCAAGATCACTTTAAGACATTTATACCCAGTTCAAGGTCACTTTATGACATTTATACCCAGTTCAAGGTCACTTTAAGACATATATAGCCAGTTCAAGATCACTTTAAGACATTTATACCCAGTTCAAGGTCACTTTAAGACATTAATACACAGTTCAAGGTCACTTTAAGACACTAATACCCAGTCCAAGATCACTTTATGACATTTATTCCCAGTTCAATGTCCTTTTATGACATTATACCCAGTTCAATGTCACTTTAAGACATTAATACCCAGTTCAATGTCACTGTAAGACATATATACCCAGTTCAAGATCACTTTAAAACATTTTTACCCAGTTCAAGGTCACTTTGAGACATATATACCCAGTTCAAGATCACTTTTTGGCATTTATACCCAGTTAAAGATCGTTTCATGATATTCATAGTGTTGAGGTTTCTAAAAATGTGATAAATTTTACATGTTCTTCTTTTAATGGTGACACTTTAGCCAAAGTTCATAAATGTTTCGGTTTCTGACAGGTTAAAAGGTGATCACATGTTAATATACTCCCTGAAAGAGATACTGATGCATTACAGCGTCATCCCGCTGCATGTGTATGTTTTATCATGAGCACAAGTGTTGCCACAATATACATAGTCTGAATAGTTATGTCAGTGAATTTTCAAGTTTGCGTATAGTGCTCCTGAGTTAGATTTTGTTTATCTTTAAAGTTATATAAAGAAACAATTTATATATGATAATTGAAAGAATGATAAAATGAATTCACATAGGTGAATGGACCTGGCAATGTGATATTCACCTCAGCATTCGGTCCCGGTAAGTTTATTTAAGACTGGCCAGGCCAAGAAACTGGGATATTGATGAAACAATTTATGAATATGCACATGCCCAATGTTGAAAATTTTTCCATTTAAGAGGCTTCACTTTGCAACCAGTTAAGGACATAATTATTCGTTTGTAAAAGATTGATCTTGAATATATGCATGAGTAAAATTAAAAGCTGCAAGAACTAGACAAAAATTAACAAAATCTGAAATGCACATTTAACGTTTCACTGGTTGTCAGACTATTATAAATAAGGAAATTTCTTAGCAGATGTAATTCACCATTGATCAATACACAGCCCTACTCAAGATAAACTGTCAATATATATTTCTAACTTAAGTATTATCACTCGCTACTTCTGAGAAATGGCAAAATGAACGGGAATTCATTGCTTACGAGTCTAAATAAAGTAAATATGGTTTTGAACTTGCAATTTGAAGAGTTAGATGTCATATAACTTGATATAATTTTAAACCAATTAATCACTCTTCATTCGGGCTTTATCACGACAATTTTACAGTTGCCTTTTCTGTAAATAGAAAATCTGTGGTACATTTTTTATTGACGTAGTATTGATGATATAAGTATATTATACTTTGTCAATTGCAATTGGGGTCCACAGTATATGCCTGTCTGAGAAAATATTAACGGATTAATGCATTTACAAGTGACATTTGAATATAGTTTCTTGGTCAAGAAAGAAAGTATTTTAATATGTAATAGAGTCTTTTAAGTGAAGACAAATTGCCTATCGTCGCGGAAAAGTATATTTCGAGTCAATATCGTTTATTTTTATTAAGTATTACTGTTACCGACTGTGATAACATAATGAATGTGTCAGACTTTATTGGTGTGTTTGTTTAGCGATTTCTTGAATCTAAAGCTATCTGGTCGAGTAGACTGAAGCTTTTCATGTAAGTTATTTCAGTAAAAACCCTGTAAGAAACTACTTCTTGAAGAAATCCTCTAAAGATGCTTTCATTTTGCACGTTGTAAATTTTTGGCATCAATTATAACTTGCGAGAAACGATTTGCGTGAGCTGGAATCGAAGTCAGAACCACCAAATTACTCAATAAAATTTATGTTCGTCGAGATTTGAAAATTTAACATTTCTAATGGTATCAATCTACTTTAAAGAACTTATAAGTCTGTAACATAAATCCTCTTTATTTGAATTCTAATGAGAAATATATCCTATTCAAGTGAATAACTAACACTGGCAGTCTAACATAATACTTGAAAAGAAAGTAAGTTTTTAATTCTTCTCCTGTACCCAAAATAAATAAATAAATAAATAAATAAATAAATAAATAAATAAATAAAAACTGATATGATTATTTTTTCAACAGATTACTCCGGTTCAGTTACATAATAATTGCGAAAAATAAACTTTTCTCTTTCCTACCATGCTAGACAAAACATCAGCGTATTCTTCTGTGCACGTTGTTGATTGGTTTAAACACGAGGATTAAATGCTATCAAGCAATTTTATCAGACAAAAATGAATGAGAAAAAAACTGTGTCCGTGGACTTTACATGAGAAGATTTTGAAAGTCTTTTCTATAAAAAGTCTACGTGAAATAAAGTGAAGAATTAAGAAAGGAAGACTTCTGAAGTTTTTCTCTTCAGTCAACATGGCAACCAGAGTTCTGCACAGAAGTCCATTTTATACTATTTTGAAAGGGTAACATCCAAGGATGCTGTGAAGTTTTATTACACTTGGCCAAGTGTATAGAAGAAGTTGTTTGAATTAATTCTGGACGACGGACGTACGACAGACAAAAGATAATACTAAAAGCTAAAATGGAAAGACTGATGATATCTATACAGTGTGGATAGACAATGACAACTGGCTTATAGATCCTTCTCTATAGATCTTCACGCAATGTTACAATCGAATTCGTTTTGAGAAAATGTTTTTATTGCTTTTAACTGTAAAACGTAATTTATTTGTTAATGCCTGCTGATGGTGGTATTCTTAAATTCGATTTGCAGTTGATTAATGTTTGTGATGTTATACTAACTAAAAGAACCACAACAGAAAGACATGGAAACACATGAAAAGTACTCTTAATTGCTTCCCTGCAATCGATTAATCTATGAATACTAAGGCGGATTTTCTTTATAAACCCACATTCCCAAAATAAGTGCAATATATCTTTTCAGCTGTTACACAAATTAGTACCCTCTATTCAGGCGCTCACTCATTCCTTAATTACAATGACATACTAAGTGAACTGGAAAATGTAATTTTTGAGTTTACGAGGGGCATTCAGAAAGTTTTCAAATTTTCCGAATGAAATTCAGAAACCTGTATAAGCATATTTCTCACACCAGTTCCTCAAAATATTCACCCTTAACAGAATGCACTTTTACATATGGGCTATCCATGATCTTGAAGCTATTCAAAATATGAAGCAAACAGGTCGATTACTATATCCTTCCTTCCGGGGGTGATAACATTTTGATAACATTTTGATCAGTGCTCATGCTAAAGAAAGAACTGGAATCGAAACGCAAGCTCTATACAACGGCGACTTTTAATTGAACTACTGAACTTCTGCAAACTAGAATATCTGAGTTAGATTCGTTCTGTTTAAACATATTGAAAAAGAGTTGAAAGATATAGGGTAAAATTGGGTCGTTTTGCTTTCGGGTTAAAATATTTTTTTGGAAGCAAGGTTATAGCTATCAATTAGAATCACCTTATTTCTAAATTTGGTGTTATGATATATACCTACGTTTTGTCATCAGATTAAAAGAAAATCTAGTCCTGGTCATGATTTAAAAGACTGGAAAAGGACTTCTGTAAAATCACTTTTTAAGCATGATTTTTGTTCTTGTTACGTAAACATATCGAACAACCAGACTGAGTTTTTTCTCAAAATCTCTTTTTAATCTTAATAATAGAAAACGATAAGTACAGGACAGAAAAAACAGCAACGGTGACAGACAAGATTTTTAACAGAGGGCCAATCAGCTAACATATTTTGTTTACTCGTTTATTTTAAATTTATCATGGCAATTACAAGCAGTAATTGCCTACAGCTTGATATCCCTTGTCAAACAGTTTGGAGTTTTGTGAAAGGTTAATAAACCGAGCTGCCGTCTATAGAGTATTGATCTCTCCATCGACATGATACGTCTCAGCAAATGTAACATATATACATCTATGTCCAAATATATCAAACAACTTTCTTCCTCATTATTCATTCAGGGATAACACATTACTACAAGATTTATTTTCCTTTACAATGTTTATGATGTCTGTTTTGACTGCAATGGCGCTTGTTCATAAAAATTAATCGATGAGATGCATGTTGTTACCGCACTGGTTAACTTAAAACATTAGCAAACTTCGAGGAAATTCCTTAAAATGAATGAATCATTTAATCCGAGAAATACCTATTAAAGATTCTGCAAAACAGGCCATGTAAACCCTGAAGGAAGCCTGAACACCTCAACGGGAATGGCAATAACTTAAGACAGAATTGCTTTCCTAAGTCAAGAATTATTTTCAAGGTGTGCTTCCACATCATAGCCATTTCTCGCGGTTCACTCGGAAACTTCTGCCTGGAATTTTTTTCCAAACGAAATTGATAATGCAAGCATTCTTCCAAGTCACTGTCATTATCTAATCAGAAAATTTTAGTAATGTATATCATGAAAGACGTAAGTATGTATGTTTTGTTTTAATGTATTGATTCTCAGTTAAACGTCATCATTTAAACATACTCGTAAGTTTTTAGTAATGCTTACAAAGGGAAAAAAGATATTTAGTACATCATAAGAAATAGCTTACTTTTATCGTCTATCATCTTCTCTACTAATGTTCTCAAAAACCCATTATTGTGGAAAGAGAAACCATGCATCTTAAACCACAGACTGCGACGAAGTTTCATCTTAACCACAACTACTTTTAACCTGACATAACCGACTGCACATTATCCGAGTTTTAGTATGGAGAGAGCAAGTGCATTTTCAAAACAGTGCAGATATGAACAATAAAAAATGTAACTTGTTGGTTTTAAGGGAACTTATTGCTTAAAAATGTAATTATATAACATTAAACGTTTCATTCAAGTATTGTTCCGTTAAAAGGATCTAATCTGATAGAAAAAATCGACATTTGATAAAATGATATACAATAAATGACTATTTGATATGCCTCTAAAATTGTGAAATAAGTGTTATTTTGGAAGAGTTTTTAGGAAATGTATGCGTCAAAAGGTTGTAAGAGATAATACATTTAAATAGACCAAGTCAATACTTTTACTTTTATTGGAATATGTAGCAGACTGTTTCCGAGTACAATATTTTCATGAAGGCTTCTTTACTAAAAACTACGGATAAACAATAATCGAACTTATAATGTTTCTATTTCTTTTTTTCGGAAATGGCTTGAAACAGATTAAACCATACATTGTATGTAACGCTTTGACTGTATTCGCCTCGTTGTCTTTGCGCAGCGTGCAATTAACGATTGTAGATTTTTCAGACGTAGGCCATCTGATAACACATTGACTTTCGGTTTATTGTAAGTGCAAGTAGGATCGCTACTAAAATTTCATTGGTTGACAAAAAATATCGACATTTCATTGGTTACCTGCCACAAAAGGGAAATGACTCCCAGAAACGAGCACTTGGTCTCTCTGACTCGAAACCTGACTTTTTATGTTATAGGTTTATAAGCATTTTTTATTTTTGTACATTTTGCACATTGATATTCATGAGAGAAAGGAAACGATGATAAACTTTGAAGAAAAAGTTGTAGAGGTCTGATTGACTTTTTTTTTGCCTTTTGGCTATCATGAAAAAAATATATATCGTTTTCTGTTGTGAGCGCATCCTTCTACCCAAATAACGTTGCAAAGCCAGTTACGTAACTGTAAGTGTAAACTTTCCAAATACCATTTTGTACCACGGTAGTGTATCTTTTGAGAAGATACTTCTTGTTATGTCTAATTGCTACAATTTCACGCTAAAATATTCCACCTCATGTCGTTTAAACAGCAGATCAGTCTAAATCACTACGCATCTAACCCCAACATCGTGGAGATTTCCTAATGGACCTCTCGAATAACATTCTCAAGACAGACGTGTTTCAGTATTGATTAACACAACACAACTTCTTCAAAGCGGCCCTATTGAAAGTATCTTGTTTGTCAGATATACGTGAAACTAATTGTCATCATATATCTGTTTCTTAAGCATCATTATTCTCGGTTTGTCCGTGGTAAATAACGTCAAACTTTTGTGTTGTTCTTTTTATAATCTTTTTTGTGTCGTTTTCTGTCAGTCTCACAAATACTTCTTCCCTGTACGTTGATACTGGCATTAGCACCATCGTCATCTAAAACAGTTTTCTGACATGAGACTGTATATAAATGTATATGGCTGTATATGTGGAAATTTAAATTATTATAAATTTGCTGGTTCTTTCAAAGGTTTGTCTTCTTTTGGAAACATGTAACCAGTTCATTTAAGGAACTTTTCTATGTAAGCTGAGCATAGCTTCAGGAACAATTTCTTCCTAAACTAATTTACATATCGGAGTTCATAGACAAATGCATATCACTAACATAACAATTACTTTCGGATTTTTTTCAGGGGGCTATCGCAACAGTTTCATTGATGAAATTCAGTTGACAAGGTTTTGTGTTTCTAGATTTAGTGGCAATGGATAAGATTAAAAGTAAAATACATGTGTAATATTTTTCGCGGTCGTCAAAACCGATGTAAAGATAATATTGAAAATAGAAAAAAGATGCTTATTGTGTCAAAAACGTATCTGACTATTTTGATACCATATATCACGCATGGGAAACAAATTATAAGTTTCTCCTTTCTTCAGAGTCGCCCTATATATCTAGTGTAAGACTGTCAAATATTATAGCAGTGAAAATAGTAATACCCATCCTCAGAAATATATGTTTTTCTGGCTCAAAGTACAATTAAATATAAAAGGACAAGGAGGCATGTCAAGGTCGCGTCAAGGTAATTCTCGGATGCTTATATAGCTGTATTGCTGTTTTAAACCAGAAATGCGTCAAGATTTTTTTCCCTAAACGTCGTTGTTTATTTCATCTTCACTAATGGATTTCATATAATTTGGTATCTTATTAAAACCCATAAAACACAATTAACTGCCATGTACCTAACTGATATGGTGTGAACTGATGCTAGATAAGGTTTCCATGGAATTACAGGTGATTTAAGAATAAGTGTAATGTGCTGAAACAAACAACAACATGAAAAGGCTATTAGATGTCACATATCTAGCTAGTAAGGAAACAAACTGATGTGGGTTTTTTTCTGCAAGTGAAATCCTGGCTAAAATTGTGCTAAACTGTTTCCTGCTTATATAATACATATTGAAATATGCCTAAGACAACACGTGTACGCCAGGTTTCACAAAATGAAAGTTTTAAAATCATTAATGAATAAAAGTTTAAAATGATTATTTCAGTTTTTTCGTCTTTTTACTTTTATTTTAATTTCCAGTGCAAATGAATTAACGTTTGTTTTTGTTTGTGTTATGTCGAATAAAATATTTCAGTCAGTTAGCGAATTACAAGTATTTTCCTCTGTTAAATATATGAAGAAGTAACTTGCAAAATGATCAAGCATTCTTGAAAGTTTTATTAACTATACTTATTGTTAAAAACACTGTCATTTAAGGGGACAACCGATCCTCAAATAATGCTAGATCGCCCACCTCAGAAATGAAAATAGAAAGAAAAATTACATTCATTTGATAATTAATCTAAACTGAAGTCCGCACTTAACGATTCAATGGTTTTCAGAACATTCTCTGGACAGATGTGTTTCACCATTGATCAATACACAAATTTTCTTCACAGCGGTTCTTCTGAAGATCGCTTGTTTGTCGGAAATTCGTTAAACTAACTGCCAATATATATCTTTAAGTGTTATCAGTCAATCCTTAGTTAGTTTCGACTAGACTTCTTGAGAAAGTTATGATTTTTAATGGCAACAGTATAAACAAGAAGTAAGAGAAATGTTTTACAAAGCTTGCTCATTCTCGATCACTGTATTTTTTTCTTACTATCCTACACGATCTGCTTCTTACCGTCGGGAATCTCTGTATATTATCTGTACCCTAATACTATCTGACAAGTTACAGTACATTATATCAATTCAATTTGCAGTGTTTCGATAAGATGTAAGTAAATGTTCATATCAGTAGTGTGTTTGAACTGTATGCTGTCTCAACATTGAACACTAACTGCCTTACCTTATGTAATATATTGAAAAAAAATCAGGTAGAGGTTTATGTCGTGTTAAGCATTGCAGTTTCCTCGTGGTTATGCCAAGTTTCATTGAATTATAGAAGTTTGCAGACATTATTTCAGAAGTGTACAGGACAAATAATGATCAGTACTTGATTGGGCTGTTCGAAACCGATATTCAATGAATTACTTGGTTGTGTATTTCAGGTAAGTTAAGAGGGCACTCGAAACTGAGAGTCAATAAAAATCTTTATCATTTGAATTTTTATATGATTATCGTTTTAACTTAAGTAACCTGAAATGAATGTGTTTGTAATGCTAATAATATGTTTAGAAGTGCATCACTGAAAATACAAAATGTTCATACAAGGCTAATGCTAAGTATGTGAATTTCTTGAAATAACTTCATAGGCTAGCTTCAAACTAAAGAGTAACTTTTATCATTTTAACTATTCCTTGAGGAAAGTAATTAATTTTTTTAAAAACTTACCTGTCGTAATAGTCCTTATAATTTCCAGAAAAAGTATTCCTGAAATTCGAATAACGTACCACATTATTTTTCCGCTTTTCTGTGTTCTGAGACGTTTGCTCTAATTCTATTTTAAATTTGCGCTTTTGAGACTTTAATCTTTTAATCTTTCAACTGATTCCAATTCATTACATTCTTAATTCCGTTTTATTTTAAACTTCCCCGCTTTATTCTCAGAATTTCTTCTCAAAGGACCGGTTTGTAATGAGGTACGGTCATGGTAATTTATCCTCGCTGCACATTGAACATTTCACAACGGCGATAATTTCCCATCTTGCCTGCCGAGAAAGTCGATAAGCAAATTTGATGACGTTTGTTTTTGGTCTTACAGGATATTAAAGCGGCTATGGCAATGGCCAGCGTATGTGCTCTAACAAGTTCATTTGTCGCTTCGCAGTAAAACTTTCTCCTACACCCTGTAAATAATAATTGCTCCTTTTTCAAGTGTGTCTCCAATATCTGTTGAATATTAACAGGATAGCTCACAACATTTCAACGGAATTTGAGAACTAAATCGCTGTTTGGTTTCTTTGTGCTATAATTATTTTGACATTCCAGAAGTTATTTCTTTTTTTTTTTCATGAAAGTCATATCAAAATACTTCCACCTTTTCTATCTTATATTAGAAAAAATAAAATTTAACTTTCATAATAAAGTATTCAGAAAGTAAAAACTGCACCATGCAAAAGCCATATCAGAGTAGCAGCCGTAACGCAATAAAAACATTTCCGTAACGTAAACTATTCAATAAACATTATTTATCTCTCGCACGCCTGTTTTCTCCGAATTACTATCCATCATGCCCTGTTTCACTGTTACGAAGCACTGATACTCAGTAAGTCAAATTAATATTGATAAAAATACCAGACCTTTACAAATTAATCCAACACTCGCACTCGCACGTGTGTAGATTTCACTACATTAATTATACCAGACTTTTTATGCTTGCTGGTGTTTTTTTATATCCATGTTTCCTGTCTGTCAAATTCAAATAACAGATTTATAACCTGTTGAAGATGCAATGCGATCGTATCGATAAATCTCAAACACTGATCATCATTTCCTTTATATCAATCTTTTTTCTTTATCTGATTTTCACGTATCTGCTTGAAAGCGATATTGCATACTGCACCAAAACCACTTGAAGTCGTGTTCAATCACAAATGTCTTGTCTCGAATTATACTTGATAAACCAGCGCTCGTAACTTCAGAACTGCTGCTCGTAAAATATGTCATACACATCTCCTATACTGCTGTTCCTAGTAGTTGAAGAATATCTGAAAGATACAATATAGTCATAGTTAGTAATGTACTCTCAAAAAAAATCGACATCTGGAAAAGCTTTTATATTTTTTAACCCTTTTTTTGTTCTTCAGCAATTTTCACTATGTTAGCTTTTTTTTGTTTTATGTCGATTCTAATACAGGTTAATATCGGTTTACATCCATTTGAGAAGAGGTATTATCAGAAATCTTTTAGAATTACTTGCAATGTCGAGACAATCTTCAAAATAAAACGTTGGCCTCTTTTATTTCTACGACTTTCTTTTATCATATGAAAACAAAACGTCATAATTTCGCCCGAAACACAAAAAAAATCAAAGAAAAAAAGTTTAAAAATGTTTTTGGTATTATAACTTGTATACTTTCACATTTTTCATTTTCCTAACATCTACCTTTTTAATTGTCGTACACAAGCAAATTACTATTATGCTTTAAAAGAAAGACAATAATGGCATGTCTTTACTTTAAGTTATCTCCCTTTAAGCGAACTTAATGAACCCGCCAAACCCAAGTCATATCTTCCATCAATTCAGTAAACATTGTATAACAGGACCAAAATGAATAAATGTAAACTGCATGCAAAATTAGAAAACAATAAGAGGTGGAGAGGAGAATGTTACAATTATCTCATTATTTTATCTGATGATGTTTAAACTTGTCTGGTAAAATAAGACTAATTAGTCAGTCAAATCAGTGTGCTGACAGGTAAACTAATTTCTCTTGTACATCGTGTAGGCGATATTCTTATCACAACATCTTTATGAGTTTTCTTGTGCGCAGTTTCTGACTCAAAATTTTGTCAGAGTGGTCTCATTAGCTGATATAGTTCTCAAGTTTGCTTTGCACCAACTTTGACAATTTTAGACTGAGTATTTGTTATGAAAATTTGTTATGAAAATGGCCTGATAAATACATTTACTCACTTAGTTTACACTACATGCAGACCAGTCTAAAGCAAGAACGATCTTTAAAAAGATCCGCGACCGTAGTACAAAGAAACATGCAACTGGGAAGGTATACACTGACAATGTGAGTACAAGCACTACTGCAGCACAAGTTAAGTTGCATGCTTTGTCAGGTTATTTGGAGGGAAGGGTGCGTGCGCAGAAAACGTTTTATATGACAGAAAGGCAAAAATCAAAATGTTAAATCCGACCTCTTCGATATTTTTGCCGATAATTTAACACTGTTTTCTTTCTTTTGCGAATATCAAATATGTAAAATATAAAACAAATGTAAAAATGCTTGTAAAACCCATTTGATTAAACTAAGGTTAAGAGTCAGAAAGCCTAGGTGCTCATTTCCGACAGTCCTTTCATTTTCGTGGCAAGTGACCAATGAAATGTTGATGGTTTTTGTCCACAAATGAAATTTAGTAGCGGTCCTACTTTTACTTTACAGTAAACCGGACAAAGTTAGGGGTTAACTTTGCAGCTTAGTTGGAAAGTTGGAAAATCAAGCAACTCTTGTGGCAATTCAAGCGTTTATCATGTTAATTGTAATATTATATAATGTGACATGCATTACAACTTGTTGTTTTAGTCCATCAATTACATCAAAGAAATTTCAAGGAGTTTTATGCAATATCAAAAAAGTAGTGGATAAGAAACTTGACAAGAGACGATAAGGCATTTCTTAGTTGTAATCTATAATACTAAAAAACAAAAGGAAATTGCCGAATTGTGGAGTTATGAACAATTCTGTTGTATAGCACTGAAGCACCTATATATGGGTATATCAAGCTGACTTTATTTTAGGACAAAGCCTCTTGATATTTGCGAAAATTGGCTAAAACCAACAAAATTATCTAAAAATAGAAAACTAAAACTGGACAAAGAAAAACTCCCAAAACTCCACGCGGTGGTTACTTCCCTTTCAGACAGTAATATTTGGTCATTTTTAACAAATTCTTATTATTTAGCAGTTATTTACCATTTATTACATGGAGACCTTGAGCGCATTCGCTATATTAAAGTTTTTTCTTCAAAAAGATGCAAGTCAGCTTTATAAATAATTACTATTGTTTTAACAGCATGTTTCCTTTTTGATAGGATAAGTGCACGCCATGGGATCAGTACGACGGAGTGTTCAAGTTTATGTTTCTTCTAAGCGAAACTTAGACTTCATATTTTACTAAACCTTTTCCAAGATCTGGGACAATGAAATTAAAAGGTCTTTAAAGACAGCACAATCTTTTATAATTTACCTAAGGAGACATAACCGTGTCTTGTGAATCACATAATATGTAACAGATCATAGACGTACCTTACTTTACAGATATGTTACATGATTTTGACACAGCATGCGTGCCTTTAAAGGCCAAAACTTGGGATCAAAAGTTGTTTTAACATAACTGGTCACACACCATGTCAAAAATGCTGATAAAAAGCACTACAAACATACAGGTTTGGAGTAACAATATTGGGAGCTTTTATTACTCCCATTTAATTTACTATAAAAGTATTGCAGGTTCGATATATTTCTTATACCAAGTCATTTTGTTTTGTAGAATTCTGCAAATTTGTAGATTTGCTTTGGTAATCATATGGATAAAAATGGAAAAGATAAATGTCTTTGTTTTTGTAGAAGATACTGCTAGATTTATTTTTTTTAAATCTTATCTATTGAAGCGTGTTTGAAAGTAATTTTTCAAATCTCAGAAATTAAGAAGAAGAAACGGTAATTGCATTCTTCGCCAGCTGAAGTTTGAGGTTTTAATTGCAATTACGATTGTATTTGTATAACATGCATAGTATTACACCATTCATAATATTCAACAAAATGATACTTGAAGTCACCATGTTGTCACATAAACCTTACCTAAATAAGGTAAATACATGTATTAATATAAGTACATGAGTCTTTGAACACGTGTACAGGAACCGCGTGATTAATGAAGAGCAACATTCTTTATCTCTAACTTTAAAAAATAAAGTTCAGTTTAAGTCTGACCTCATCACCAAATTCATTCGAGTTCGAGTTCAAAATTTTAGTACTCCTGGTCACATTCTGTCCTAGAGCTATTGCGAGTATTGTTTGTCACGGTAGCCTTGCCTCGTAAAATATCATAAAATAGAATTTAAGAGTTTGTAAAATAAGTGTTCTGAGAACTAAACAAATTTCTCTTGTAGATCGTGTATGCTATATTCTAATCACATCTTTAATATTTTGTTCTATGTGTCTCTACACCTGTCTGTGTAATTTCATTAACTGATACAAACAAAGAAAACTGCAAAACCAGGCAAAGCTTAAGCCGTTTGTCATGTACGTTTCTTCATGAAAATTTCAACATCTTCGATGACACTTAAGCATCTTAATGTGCTCTAGCCACCTGAGGCTACACGACGATCACTATTTGATGACCTTATTTGTCAAGTCTGCCTACAGTATTCTTTCATACACTCAGTGTATAAGTATACACTTTCCCTAAATTTTTATGAAGTCTACCGAAGTCAGTATAATATTAGTTCCTAAAATGTCTCAAGTAATTTCTTTTTCAATTGTCATGTAACGAAGTTGAGTAAGGCATACTTCTCTTTCGTAAAAATAATTGACAAAGATGTACTTTGTTACAAATACATATTAAGAATACCAGACTTGAAAAGTATTTATAAAGAAACTGGTACTGGTACAAAATGATAGTTTTTTGTTATTTTCTTTTGTCTTTTTTCCTTTAAAGTCACTACTTTCTTTTTTATTTACATTTAAGCGGATTCAATAAAATAGAATTTGTGTTACATTTTGATTAACGATTTTGTAAATTGTTATTTAAAACTAAAAAATACTGTCGTTCAAGCTAACAGAATTTTCAAAAAGTAAAATGTGGGTCTATTATCAACTATACTACTCCAAATTTGATAGCGATCACTTATAAGAATGTGTATATTTACTACATAAGGTTGAAATGTTACTTTTTTGTTGTGATTCTGAAAATATGTTCATATGACAAAAGTTTGGTATTAAAAAATGAGTAAGTCTGTAAACCGTTGAAGCGTGACAGAGGCTGAGCCGTGGGAGGGGCACGAATTTGGGATAACAAAGACAGGAGATGAAATGGAACTTTTTGGAAAAATCAAGTCTATGGCCTGAAATTTGCTTTAATATCGCGTGTGGTGTCCGTTTGCTTGGATTACTGCTCTGCACCGCCTTCTCATGCTGCTAATGAGTCTCCGGATGCTTTATTGTGGGAGTCGAGCCCACTCGTCCAGAAGGGCCTGTTGTAGCCCAAGGACCGTGGTTGGCTGGACTGGGCGAGCAGATATTGCAGTCTGCAGCATGTCCCAGGGGTGCTCTATTGGATTGAGGTCTGGAGACCTTGCTGGCCAGTCCATTCTCTCTATAATGGCTGCTGCCTCCAGGTACTCGTCGGTGACCCTTGCCCTGTGAGGCCGGGCGCTGTCGTCCATTAAAATGAACTCAGGGCCTATAGCACCAGCGTACGGACGAACGTACACATCTAAGATCTCATTGACGTATCGTACAGCCGTCAATCTGCCGTTTTGAACAACCCGCCATGACGGTCATTGGTAGCAACACATACGGGTGCCAAACGGTCATTGGCGGATCTCCATACCCGCATTCGCCTATCAGTGAAGTCCACACAAAATCTAGACTCGTCAGTGAACAGCACTGGGGTCCAGTCATGCAGCGTCCACCTGGCGTGATCGCGGGCCCATTAAAGACGTGCCTGGATGTGGTTTCGCGTCAATGGGTTCATTCGGATTGCTGGCCTTCAAGCCCTCATGCCAGCTGTATGAAGACGGTTCCTGATGGTTTGAGTGGAAAGTCTTACAACAGTGGCATTCTGAAAGTCATTTTGGAGGGCAGTAGCGGTAACAAAGTGCTAACGTCGCGCTTGAACGACAATAAACCGGTCCTCACGCAGAGTTAGGGACCTCTGACGCCCTCCGCCATGCCTATGCGTGACATGCCCGTAAGTTTGAAACCAGTCGCCACATCCTGGCAACGGTGCTCTGGGACACCCCAAGGACACCTGCCACGTGCGGTTGGGAACGCCCAGCCTCAAGCGTCCCTACCCCCCTATTCATCTCCTCATCGTCAATACGCCGTCTTTGTCGTAGATTTGCCATGACCAGTGCTAGGTTCGATATAAACGTTACCATGCACAAGCGAAGTCTGAATAAAACGGATGTGTACATGAAAGTACATGCCCGCGGTGCACCACTTTTCCAGGGGTATCGCTTTTCCCGTGCATCTCGAGCCATGTACAGGTAAACAATCAAAATCTGCAGGACATGTCGGCTTTGCTATATGAATAAACTACATGTATGAGAAAAAATCAGTTATCTTGAGGTTATCATTAAAAAGATATTTAAGAAATAAAAAAGTTATCCCTATCAAATTTCGAGTAGTATATATATTGACCCTCTGTGACAGCTTCTTTCCCATGCAATGTAAAGACTCTCATCTTTTTGAGGAGAACAATAACATCAAACAAATTCAAAATATTACTGTCGTTTTCCGAACGGATTGAAATTGAGCATACTCAATGAAAATAAAATTCACTAAATATACAAGATATAACTTCCAACTTATAACTTAGGCATGAAGCTAATTATTTTGTGTCTCAAATCAGGATTATTATCTAGCCACTTAAACAATTCAAGGTATCGATGCTTTGATCAATTTCTTTTTTAATTCCATGTGGCGTCCATGATTTAAATCGAAGTTGGAAAACCATAATGTAATCTAAATCTATTCAAAATAACGCGTATGATGTCTTTATATAGCCTTAAGACAGTATGTCGATAAATTTACTGTCGTTCTTTTATTTCTTTAAAGGAAATGCGTTCTTCTAAATTTTTCTGCTACTTCGTTCTTAAACACAGGGACTTTAACTTACAATACACAAAATACAAAGGCAGAACATCAAAAGCATATTTCTGACGTGAAGACAAAAGGACATTATTATTCTAAACAACTTAGTTATATTGCATTATTTGATTTTGATACGAATGATAAACACTTTCCATCATGGATGACTTTTGTTTGACTTTAAGAATTGCGCCTAGTAAAACGAAACAGTTTTATTTTATGCCTACCAATGAAATATAGGGAAATATCAGTGAGATAAAAGTGATAATACACTGTTTTGAATCAGTTAATTACCATTTTGATAATACATGTTTGTGCCCGAACAATTGAATATTGAGTATTAATCCGCTTTTATAATTAAAGTATGTATGGCAAAATTCAATAAATATTGATAAACTGTGTAGACAAAAATAAATATTATTTGATGAAAGTGTATTCAGTTTTTTTCAGCAGAAGTAAAGTTATCATATGTATTGGAGATTGTCTGCACTTTTTTTTGTGCGGAGTAACCAAAGTACGCATTAACTGATTTGGGGCTCACCATGGGGAATTTATTGAAGGCCCTGATTAAAAATGTCATTAAAAAACCATTTTTGACGTGTTGGCATAAAATAAAAAGAAAATTTGTTTGTTTTTTAGTGGAAGATGGGAATTTATTTCATCTCGTGAACACCATATGTTGATATTTTCACTCGTGGCTGCGCCACTCGTGAAAATATCACATATGGTGTTCACTCGATGAAATAAATTCTCATCTTCCACAAAAACAAACAAATATCCTCTATATATTACTAATATGCGTAACCCTATATAATTAAACCTTTTGGTAAGCTGTGCCGAGGTGTCTTCGTGTAAACATTTCTAAGATATAATGTTCAAGCTTATTTTCAAGTGTTAATGTTTTGTGCAAGATTTTATACATACATGTATGATTAAAACTAAATAAAATGGTGCTTACTCAGGATAAACTGCTTACAGAATTCCAAAATTTAACCCAATATTACCATCTTTGGCCTAGCGGATAACGCAAGCCTTAATTCATTTAATTACTAAACATTTCGATAATTGAAACCAGACAATAAACATCAAAACGTGTATATGTAACTGAGTTTTTAAACACCCGATTTTCTTATCTCTTCCTTTTTTATTCAGTTTATCTATATACTTTATTAAAACTAAATCGACTACAATTTATGTTATAATGGAGAATAAGATCTTTTTAAATCGAAATCGACAAAAAGTGAGATAAAGATCTGAAAAAAACCACATTACCGACAAGGAATCAATTCAAGAATGTATCGTTCTATCTAGTATGTTCTATCGCCTTAGTGTTAAACTACTGTAGGCACATCTCATAGCATGCTATCGCCTTGATCTAACGTTATTGCCAGAAATGCAGATATGTATTTCAATAGGTCTTTGTAATGATCATTGAGAACACATATCGCCTCCATAATGTCATTTCAATGCATTCTAGACAGAATATAATTTACATATTAGTGTAATTTCAATACAGGCGTCAGTTCTGCTCATCAAGGGATTTGAGAAATCTATATGAATATTTTAACGTCTGCTTGACAATTGTAAGCCTTTTTGAAATTTATTGACGTTCTTTATTTGAGTCAAAAGAAATATCAGAAAAGAAATATTCAGGATGAGACAATTCTACAAAACGACTGTCATCTAATTCGCTTACTGTAAGTATTATATAATGAAGAGTACAGGTAAACTTAATATAAGAACTGTCAGATAAAATAAAGTCAATCAGTTGATTGTTTAATATTTTCTCTAAATTTGAATTAAAATTGCCAAATATTTAAAAGGTTGTGAAAAAAAACCCCGAAACTTTCAGGACGCAGATTAAAACAGCTCATTGGCTGTTGCAATTTAAACAACAACATCAAAGGAAGACGATATGAAATTGCATATTTCAATGGCGTCTGACTTTCTAAGGTCAGTGAGGTGTTTTAAATATGCCATTGGAAAGGGTTGAGTTTTTATTCCTAATAATGTTTAGGGGATCTTTTGCAAAAGTCATTTATAAGTTTGGAATTTCTTCTTAATATTTGCAATTAGAAAATCCAGTTTGTGAAAAAATAAATCTTTTGTTGCTACATTTCTTATTCAACTGAGATAAATTGTTTTGATAATATATGCCAACTTAACAGTCGAAATCAATCACAACCGGATGCACAGTTAGCAGTAGGGTAAAATATAAAATGCTGTGATGTGGGAAACAAAGTAAATAAATGATGTGTAAAATTGGATGTACCTTTTTATAATCATTCTTTCTTAAGATACTAAAATTGACTTTTGCATAAACAGTAGTAATTGTTACCTGTTTGTCATTGCAATAGAAACACGTAACATTTGCTCGACGGCTGTTAGGCGGATTGCCACGCTTGTTTGAAGTGCATTGTAATTTATTTTGAATATGGTGGTAGTCAGTACAAAATATACGGAAACCGCCCCTTAGACGTTATTAACGGATAACACAACACAGAAAACAGGTCTTATATTGATACTTTAAGTGAATGCTATCCTTGCGAAGAATCTGTATCTTGACAAGAAACAGCTTAGAAGTGAGATGTTAAATGAAAAGAATAAGTGAATAATAACACGTAGTAAATAAAAGAAGCTAAAGTATATACTGTTTATCAACGTAAATGTAGAAGACTTGCTGCAGAAGTTTTAGTTAGAAAAATTGTCATTTAAGTGTTCACAGAATAAGATTATATCAACTTTTACATAAGTATATTCATGCATTACAAGAATCTGTCCCAGAACAAACTTTGCATTTACACGTGGCTATGCTGTTATTGATTATGTAAGCCAATATCGATTACAAGTTTGAAATGAAAAAATAGATTATTTTTTACATCAAAATATGCAGCCCAGTTTGCCATCCGGGCACTTGAACTCATGATACCTAAATTAAAGTCAATTGGAAGAATGCCCTTTGAGGTATATACGAAGTTGAAATGACACCATGGTGTGGAATATCATCAGTTATTGAACAGCCTTGTGGGGAACAAAAGAATATTCAGTCATCAACACAGTATATAACCGGTTCTTCCTTGCTATAGGGAAATACACTTCAAACGCCGATGTAAACGGGGATATGGAATGGCCTGCCCATTGTCCGACAGTGGAAGGCTGTATACAGACAGTTTAGACTAAATTAAAAAGCAATTGCAGAGCAAGTAATAGTGTTGAAGTTGGTAAATAGAAATTTAATCAAGACAAAAAATTAGTGTTACCAAATTACTTTAAAATCGAGGTTATAGAACATAATTCTATCTGTAGAAGACCTTGATAAGCATACTCAGCAACTGTTAATTGAAACAATAAAAAATAATACTTGCACTATATGTAGTTACCGAATATCAATGCGACGCATGGTATGACGGGAACAACCGGAAAAAGAACCCTTAAACATATAAATTGTCTGAACAGAAACATACGTCGACAGTAGAAATATTAAAAGAAATAGTAGACGTGCCTTAACGAAATTTCTTCGTGGCGAAACCACTACTCGAAAAGGGAAGGGACTTTCAACCAGTTCTGAATTTTTCATATATTACTATAAAGAGCATTTTACATGTACTTCCTGTCGAATGCCTACATTGTGAATTTAGTGCCAAAGCCTGTCATGATATTATTTAACTGTTAGACGGATTACGCTAAATAAAAGAGTCACAAACACGTCTGTTTAACTTTTAATGAAATTTTTGTAACTGCTTTACTTTTAACGTGAATTATGCAGACGACATAATGACGTCTTTTTAAATGTTTGCAACTGATTGTTTTTGTATCTTACCTAATGTCATATATCGAGTTTTTGTTGTACATAATTTCTAACAACTCTCCATAAGAACCTTGAAAACTTGTGACTACTAACTGTAAGAATTACATTTCTTTTGGACATTCAAATAGGTAGTCTAAACTGCTGAGATAAGCAAAAAAAATTAATGCTCATTTCTCATTCGTACATAACCTCATAAAAGATTCAACATTTTTCATGGCATTTAAGCCTCTTATGAGTCCTACCCACCTGCGGCAACAAAATGAACATATCGGATCTCATAATTTATCCAGCAGTCTCAGACAGTCTTTATTTATACTCTAAAATTACAAATATTTCATCCCTTCCAATAAGTTTACGATCCTTACACGTCTCACACAATTTTGATTTCGCATTCACGCATAATGTATTTGACAAAGAGTGTTCTGTATCAGAAGTTCATTACACATACCAAATTACAAAGGATTAATATTGTTATATATTAAGACTTCATTTAATTACTTTAAGACAGATTAACTTAAGTTATGAAATTACAAGGAACCTTACTGAACTTATTAAATTGAAAAATGCATTTCAGTCATTTAGTTTAAACAGTGTCAACCATTCTAAAGTAAAATTTGACTAAGAATACTTGTTTTTGTAACGATAGTCTAAATTTATTGTCACTTGATTTTTTTTCAACAACATTTCTGGATGTTAATGTACATGTGTTTACATGAACATGCGGTTAAAATCTATCTGCCTTTAGCATGTTGAGTAATTGTTGTGAAATTGTGTAGTATAAAGGATAATTATCCTTAGTCATTTTAGTTTCAAATTCGTTCGTAGTCTGAAAACTTTAACGCAATAGATAGTCGATATACTTTCTAAACATTAAATAATCTGTTAATTTCTTGAGTCTTAAACAAGGATTACACGATACCAAATTGCACTTTTCTTTATAATGGCGCCTTTGATCAATTTCTTTTTGAACTCCATGCGGCGTCTTTTAATGCTGTTTAATTAACGGTAAAGACTGGGATATAATTAAAACCCAGCGTAATCACTGTTATAACATCAATTAATACTATCAAAGACAATAAGTCTAAAAATAAACTGACAGGCTTTTAAAGAATTATCTGAGTCTGTTATCACATTATCATATATTTCATTTTCCATATCTCCAGCAGAACAAAACTTCAAATTTTAGAGATAAGTTATGACACTTTTTGATATTAATTTTACATTTTGAATTCCTAAAAACACTTCAATTTTAATAGTTATCTTTTTAGTTGAGGTAGTATTCGTACGGTTCTCTCGACGTTGTACACACACTACAAATGGTTTAACCTCCGAGACGCCGGCTAGTAATTGGCACAGTTCCTTTCACCTGACGTCTGTAACGCCCTTGATGTCTACAATAATGACACAATTTCGTTTATCAGGACAGCAGATAGATAACTTGGTATTTTTACACCTGATAATACACTACAAAAGAAAGGCTTACTAATACTCTAAGCAACCGTTTTAGAAGTATCTGAAAACATGTGTATACTTGTAAAATTTAGCTGCCGTTACGTACTAACACTTGCCAGACAGTCGAAACAATAAAGCAATATTTTGAAAACCTACTTTTAAGCAATTGCATATGTGCACTCAAATATTCTACTACTGTACGAAATGTGAGAACAGTAGTTTTAATTATCTAGTATTCCTCATGGCATCATTTTTGCCAATGACGTTCTTCCAAGCATTTCCAGGATAAAACAGCGGAAGTGTTACCATAGTTTCTTCACTCACGGGTGTTATATTTATCTAATCTAAGCCTTCAGTAGTCTCCAAGCTCAAAACACAAATATATTCCTGAGTTTTTCTTTAAATAATATTTTCTATTAACGGGTACCTAGACACTGTTTAAACATTACTGTATTACTTTATTTTTTTAGAATACATGCCCAATCGGTTTTGAATTCAAATGTATTTTGAAGGAAGAAATATGGCCTAAATATTTCAGAACATACCACTAATCTCCAAGGGTTTACATTAAAAAGAATTACATTTAGATTTACCCCCACTTGTTTTATCCTTAAAAGATGGCTGTGTGAAACTGAAACGAGGCTTTGCAAAAAATCAATAGACTGTTTGAACTTATGGTCATACAAAGTAACATACATGTTCTGTAAAGCAGTTTTACCTATTTCAGCCAAGATTTTGAGAGAATATTATACTAGCACAAGGATGTAGGCCCAAGGATGCAGTACACGTGCACATAAAAGAAGAAATGTCGTAAATATCTTATACCATAATAATGACATCAGTTTATATGGCGAGTTATACATTTATAAACAGGGTTAGAAATTTCTGCACGGCATATCTAAAATACAATAATCAAGCAGAAAATGGAATATTGTAGACGTACTATTTGCCTAATATGGAAGTAATTTCCTGAAGTTCTCCTATTATTGTTTATAACGACAACAGGCTCTAGAGAAAACGCTGCATCTTTGTAATAATCTACAAATTAATATATAAATTACTTCTGTAATGTCTTTTAAATGTTACTTACCATAATATATCATTCATATACATAGTGTTTTTCAACAAGATTCATTTGGTAACAATTTTGATTCATCTGGGATTTGTCAGGAACTTTATCAAATATTTTGTAATTAACATAATTTAGTCTTTTCTTTCAGTGATTTTAGATAAAATCTGACTTTGTTCTACTTTGATCGAAATAACAACTGTCACGTTAATTCATCTCTAATCAAGCTTTCTTTTTCCTTTTTGCCTGTTTATTCGTTTCTGTGTTATAGTTTGTTTAATGGTCTTTCTTCATTGATGTATATGCAAGTTTTTGTAGACTGAGACAGAAGATTAAATTGCAAAATACAACCATAATCATCAAAATTCTTATACAGCTGCCTGTCACAATTACATCCTCTACGTACCAGACACGAAATATGGCAATTTGTATCTAAATGTTCATCGCCTTAAACCTTTCTTTTCTCCTCCTGGGACCTACACTTCTTGCTAAACGAAGCAATCAATAAGGCCAAACTCTCATTGCCTTTAAAAGGAAAAATTCTAAGAAGTAAACCTAAACGAAGAAATGTTTTCAAAAGGTTTCTTTTTTCTGCAAATTTCACACTGTTTACCGCGTCTATGTTTCATTTGCATTAGTGTAATTGTTTCTCTACTCACAGTATTATGATGAAACAATATTCTAAGTGAGAAACTATGAACGCTTTGTGCCCATCATTTGATCATGTGGTGACATAAATCTTTGCAGAACCGATGTTTCTAAATATTTGTTTTTTTTGTTAGTCTTTATAAAACCTATGCATGCTCTATATCTGAGATAAATGAAAATAAGAAATAGTTGATGAAAACATAACGACTGAACAAATTTTTCTGGTGCAAACCACTATAGCAGTTCTTCTCTATTTTAGCTGTCTACTTTCTAAAGTATTGCCTTAAATGAATGGAATTCCAAGGGTATGGAAATTATGCCCAAACAAACATCTGAAACCTTTTTAAATTTCGACATCTTTGTCAAAATCATTGGAGTCAACTCATATGTTTTTATCAGACGGAAAACGGATTACCGCTACTGTCATATCTCTTAAACAGAGTACATAACACCAATCAACCATCTTCCGTCGGTCACTTCGATGCTTTTCAAGTTGGATGCGTTATTGTGCAATGTAAAGTTATTATAAAGATGTCATCTCTTATAATAATCTCGAGCTGTTTCGACAATTTTGTAACATTACCATTAAGTCACGCAACGTTACTGTTTATTACAAGAAAAACATCATTTCTACATTTTAGTGTTAAAATTGATGCTTTAGAGTGTAAAGCAATAATTACATAGATTATTTCCTTCCAAGACATTTCAAAAGGTATTGTTATTCTCACAGCTGTCAACTAAAAAGCACTTCTCAACATGAATTTGTCCTTACGGGGACTTGTCTGCGTGTCTGTTCTTATTATGCAAAGTTATCTACTTTAAGCGCCTGGTCATGTTTTAAGTCATGTAGATAGATATATGCACGTAACTTCAACTCTAAAAGTAGTTTTATTCCGTATGCAACTCTACTTTGAAATTTCGAGCATCAATTTCCTTTCTAATTCCATATGGCGTATTTAAAAGCTGTCTAATTAACAGTGAAGATAAGGACACAATTTATGTTCATACTCAAATACTCTCAAACTTAGTTAAATTAATTCAATTTATACCTCGAAAGGAAAATTAAGAACCGGCTAAAGTGTTTTTGTTCACTTTATATACAGCCTGCAACTTTAAAATGTCTTTTTATGTGCTTTTCACTATTTCATTTATGAAGAGTATCACATCTCTTTTCAGGCGGGACTTAGACACAGCTTATTTATTTTCTCGTTTTGAGTTTTTTTTTAACCAAGGAATAAGCTTATGTACACACCTTATACCTTGTTGCAATACCTAAAGTAAGGGGCTTTTGTCGTTTATATGGGAAATTTTAACGGCGTTCATCTACAAGGAAACAATTGTCAAAGCGTGGCGCACATAAACAGAACAAAAAATGGAGAGCTTGAACACGTTCGAGTACATACTTTTGACTTATGTAAACTTATATAAAGAAGGGACTGAAAAGTTAAAATGTTTAATTGCAAAGCATAAAAATAATAAAAAGGCAAAAAAGTCCAAATGCGATATTAATACGGAGTAGCTAATTACATACATACTTAAGAAGAAAAAAAAGCCAAGTCACGAGGGGGCATAATAATAATAATAATAATAATAATTAAGACCTGACTTAAACCATGATCGATACTTGATAAAGCTAAAATATTTCCCACTGATTATGTTTTATTTTGTTTTAAATTATAAAGCATAGGTATAACATGCAAACATAAGCTAATCTATGAAAAGCACACATGTCTATGAATGTCCTCCTATATTATTTTCTTGATTACTTTAACACAGCACCTTGAGTACTTTCAACACATAATGATATGTGCTTTATTTCATTTTAACTGTAAGATAGATCTGTTTCTTAATTTAATTACTCTTTAACTTACACAAGGTTATTATTAAAAGCTCTTAACATTCCAGAGAGTTAACAAAATGCTCGCGTAATCGTAGATAAATTAACATTTTGATTAACCAGTTTGTGAAATTTTTACAAAAAGTAAAGCGTGAAACGAAACGCCTTAAATTCAGAAAATTACTTTATACAAAGACCCAAAGTGCATAAAATACATTTTAACGACCAGCATGCTTCATTAATGCTACTTTTTTGGCGGTTTATTAGTTAATTGGATTATTTAAGGTTCTTCTTATAATTTTATTGAATTAATAACTTTGATATATAACTGCTACATATTGAGCTATTTAAGCAGTTTTTTTTCATCATGGGAACTAAAGCATTGTAATCATGTGTATTAGCTGTCACCGATTCTTTTTACATGTATTCAGTAATAATGTTTATTAAGATAGAAATAGATATAATGTGTAGGAATTTTGAAGAAAAAAAAGTATTATCACATTTTAAACAAGTACAAAAGCAAAAGTCAGTCACCGAACCGTTACCTTTGCATACATTTTACATTCGTATCATACAAAAATAATTTAATTTTGTGTTTTGAGTCCTCCATATTTCCGCCTTTTATGACAGATGTGATATTTCAACTGTTTTCGATATAGGCATGGCATAAGTTTGACTTACCATGCAAAACGTTACGTTATTGATCTTAAGATTAAGCTTAATATGAAATACATTATTCATTGAAAATGCAAAATAAATATCCGCTTTGATTCATTTTGAACTCATGAGGCCAGTATTTAATAAATAGTACTCACCGCTATGGGCGTCCTGGTACTAGAGCGACCAACCAGTCAGCCCACAAACTGTGACGAATCGAAGCCGAGAGCACATTATTTCTTGTATTTTCATCTCCAAACTCAACGTAGAACTGTAAAAAGAACAGGTTTACATGTACTCGAAAAATTAAAAGTTGAGATTTTTTTTTCAGATCCCAAACATCTAAATTTCAACGGGCCGCTGTGCTGAAAAAGTGATAGACGAAGCGGATCGAATCACCAAACTGATTATTGTTAACTTATTGTGAGAATTTCTTACAGATCACAAATTTCTAAATCTCAGCGGGCCGCTGTGCTGAAAAAAGTGACCAGCGGATCAGGCAAGATGAGATTTCGCCCACTTACCACACTGAATTTAGCGATCGCTGGTTCCTATACATTGTATATGCAAATAAAAAACACAATTATGTCAAGTATAATATTTCGATATACCTGATCTATAACAAACTTGATATTCTGTGTTTATATTTACACGGAATATATTTCTGTGGCAAGCTGATCCTTATTCACGGGATTTCGAAGTAATTTTAGTAAAAAAAAATGAGCTGTGAATATGAAAATTTAGTTGTTGACAATCACTTGAATATAGAAAATAAATATTTCCATTTTTCTGCATTCATACATTCAACCAGTTTCTTAAATATTTTTCAAACGGATGCAATAAAAAGGTTATTTTCTTTTGCAGACTCGCTGCAGTCATTCTTTCCGCGGACTTATGAAATATTGTCCAATATATCACTGGTGCATGTATTTCAGTACAAAGCAAATAACCTACAAGCAGACAGACTTTAACACATGAAAGGTCTGCACTGTTTTTTTCTGTGCTCAAAACCTTTTGTAGCAGTATTATCTCATTTGTAATAAGTCACAATGTCCTTCGTGTATCATTATAAAGTCGTATATGCTCTCAACTTTTGCGATGAATATAACTTACAGAATACTGAAACAATAAATGATTACAAGTTCTATATAGAAAATGAGCTTCACCAATAGGAACTAAAATCAATTATTCAAGTTTCTCAGAAATCTTTTTAGATATATTATTTATTGTTCTCTTGAGTTTACGTAAATCTTATTATATTTCCAAAATTAATACTGAAACTGAGTTTTACTGGGGTGTTCAGACACTAAATTGAATCTAACTTCAAGTGAATGATCAATCCTTGATATTTTCTGCAAGATATGATTATAGAACAAATTTATATTGATTCAATATCTGTCAGCTCAAATATTGGACGACCAATCATACATTTATTCGAAGAACGTCTGGTGCAGAAAATGCCTTTTTATTTTTCTTGAACGTTCAGATAGCATCTAGTTTGGTAAAAGAATATCACAAAATGTCCAAAATAATTTAATCACACCACGGTATGAAATGTTATAAAATTTTTGAAAGATGAATTACTAAAAAAAAACTCACATACAATATTTTATCTTTTATGAATTGTTCAATTTTTCTTTAGTTTTGAAAACGAAATGTTAGCATAACATCACATCCTTCTCCTCATAAAGTATGTCTGAATGGTATTATATATGCCTGCAAAAACATTAAAAAAATAGACATCACGACATTGGACGATTTGTATCTAAATGTTTCTCGCCTGAAACATTTTATTCATTCCCTGAGGATGTCGTCTTGTAAAATGTCGAGATCTGCTAGATTGTTGCATACAGGCATAAAATAACATGTTTGAAATACAACACTGATAAATCGAACTAACAATATCCTTAATTATTGTTTGTATAAACTTACTGTCCATTCGGCGACATCAATTTATAGCACAAGACTGTACAATATATCTCTATTTGTACTGAAGTGCGTACCAAAATTCCTATTTTGTTCTGCATTGGGTGTTTCTCTACATATATACTTGCTTTACATGCATTTTCTTGCATTACAAACAGAAACTATGCTATCACGAGATGTTTCAAACTTCAGAATTGCTATTTTTTTAATACGTTTCACTTTTCTTTTCTCTTTACATTCAAAATGAATTGAATTTTGGAAAAATAGAATAAATATCAAATAAAATGATTAATTTTTCTGTACAATACGACATATATTACACAGCTAAAATGATTATATTTGACCAAATTGAATATGAAATTCTAACTGTGAACTATCTATATACCACAGTATTGTACTGTTCAATGTTAACTAACATTAAGTAATACTAAACTCACTGAAGTTTGTGAAGATTACCTGACATTCAAGTGCTTTTTCAAGTAACAGCATGACTAACAACATAAAAACATGCAACTGAGAGTTCATTTGGTATTAGTTACAACCAAATTAAGACGGTGAAGTAAAGTAGCATTTTATAATTAAAACTATTCCAGTAAAGGTTTTTCTGCAAACTATTGAATAGATTTGGAATCAATCTTAGAGCCATTTCTTGACGCAAAAAATAAATAAATAAAAATAAAATTAAAAAAAAAAAAATTAAAAAATAAAGTGTGTTTGAAGTGGCCATTTGTCTTCCTCAGCACGGTTTCGAAACCAGTGAAGAATTCTGGAAAAAAGTTTATACATTAACTGTACGCTTTCAAGTGGCTAGTTGTGGCCGTTGTAGATTGAACTAGAGCTATCATTAAATGTGATTAATAATGCAGTGGAGAATAAGTGTAGCATATTACCTTCTAGGTTAGATGTAGGCTGATTGTTTAGTGAATATTGCTCAGGGTCGTGGTTAGTATTCTGATTTAATTGCATACTGAAGCAGCGTTCTCTCACGAAGCGTAGGTAGACGTATAAATATACAGAGACATGACCTGAATACATTAGGAAGATAGCAACTAATAATAATACACTATACATTTACAAAACCTTTTGTAGGTATTATGAAGCCTAAATATGCTAATTTTAAAATAATAATTAAATACATACAGAAAAGACTCATAATTGTCTATTTGTTTAGTATTTGTATAGTAACAAAAAGGCAGTCTAGAATACAAAAATAGGAAGCTATACCTCAAAAGTCGGAAGAAAGCGAGCAAGATTTTGATCCTTGGTCTTAGGTTCAACAAGTTTACAGGTTCTGTAACCTGTGTACTTGCTAGCTTTTTCACCATAAGATTTATTTCAATGGTGCCTTTCTCCCGACTTAGATTCACAGCTAAAATATTACTGTTATTTTAAAGTTGTTGTAAGTTTACAAATTACACGAAGTTTAACAGTGTTTTACAATAATTTAATGGAAGAAAATTATATACTATTATTTTCAGTATATTTATCGATTAAAGTTACAAAAGCTTTGTAGCTCGTTTTGATGATTGTTTCTGACCTTAACTTACAGAAGAAAAAAATCAGTTTTAAAGTTTAAAGGAAGCTACTTGATTGTAAGACGTTACATAACAAAAATCCACTCACAAAAAAATACTCACAAAAATCCAAATGAAAATGTAAAACCAATGTAAATGTCTTTCTCTAGATTCTCCAACCCGGCGTATATGAAGAATAAAGTATGGTATTCTAAAACAATATAAAGATAAAATCTGTTATCAATATTTTAACGGGAACACTTACAAATTACTTCTCGTTGATGTTCTTTGTTTTCAAGAAATTAGAATGGGTTGCTGGCAGTCTTAGGTGTTACTGAATAACCTTAAATTAATCATAATTGATCAGAGTTTAGGGTACGCAATAAAGGAGCATATATCGTTGCTGTAAATTCTCAGATTGTTAAATTCGGTAAATAAAGATGCATAGATTATAGAGTCCACGTCATATAGCTAAATATGTTCAAACTTACTTCAATTGACATTTATGCATTATTTAAACTGGTTTGAAACAACATTATTTATCGAACTTTGAACACATTGAAGTCGTTATATAAGTTACACCGCATAGAACGATACTTTCAGACCAATAAAAATAAATACAACTTAAACACTATCTTGAGAAAGCTTATTTTATCATAAGCTCTGTTTATATTCATATTAAGATATCGTGATAAACTTATCAAGTTATTTACCGAATTTCGTCCACTGTAGGAAAGAGGGCTGAAACAAATTACACATTACTGTAATTACATTATAAACGAGATTTAGATACAATTGTTTTGCACAGCACAAAGCCGTCTGCATAATTTTAAGATAATTTCGTGATTCTTTTGTACTGTTATTGCCTTTTAAGACAAAAAGCTCGTAGATAATGCGATAAGTCTCTGTAATGATCTTTGAGAACGCAAATTGCTTCCGTAATGTAATTTTAATACATTTTAGATAGAATATAATTTACATAATAGCATAATGGCATATTCGGCGCCATTTGAAATCATTTAGGGCTTGTTGTAATATTCCAGAAAAGTGAATTCCTAGGTAATGTGGCGTAGCATCACCTCATATTCACTACAAGTAAATTCCTCTATTATTTTGTACTTAGAAGTCAGTTTTGAAAAGGCTTTGTGGAAATTGTCCCTCGAATGAAAACGGTATAAATTAAGTGCAGTGATGCAGTGATAAGAATATGCAAGTAAAACTAACATAATATCGACATTGTACTTAAAGTCACACAGTCATAAGTAGGAGACAAACCAAGATAGCCAGTAGATCAAATATTATCGATTTGTCAAAGATGTAACACATTGGAGTTGTGGTACAACTTACCAGGAACTAAATAGTTTTAAAAGTTCCAGTTGGAAAAAGTCAGAATCAGGTCCAAATAAAGAAAACAATTTGTTTCTGTTTTTATATCGTTACTGGTTACGACACTGACTGGAAAAAAAAACAACAAATCACGTGACGTACTGTCAGGATAATAACAACTTCTTAGATGACGAAATTTATTTGTTGTTGAGACAGACCGTCATCTTTATATAATCGGAATGCTCTAACTGTACCTTGCGTTTGTTATTTTTACAATTTAAAGCAGTTAACAAATTTAATCCAAAAGCAGAATATAAGAAAGTGATAAAAGGAGCACAACCAAAACGACTTCTAAATGTTCTAGAAACTGATCTATGGCAACCTAAGGGCACATTTCGATCCGCTCAATATAATATGTCAATCAAAACAACGGACGTGACATTTGCATACCAATCACTGTCGCATTCTCGGTCATTGTCTCTGGAATCACACAATTTATTTCTGTATTCTCCCGAGAGTTTGACGGCGCATAAAAGACAACTACAAGCGAAATGAAATGCAATAAGACCTCCCCTGATTCATCTGTCGGGCTTTGAAAACTTAAGAAAGGCACCAATTTTATTTCCCGAACGAAATTGCATATTATATCTTATCTATCAAACCTTATCAAATAAAAATCATTTAACAGACCTATAAAGGTACATGTCGCCTTTTCAGGAAATAAAATTTAATATGATGTTAAGATAAAATAAACAGTTAATTTAAAGTGCTGTAAATGTTTGAAATTTCCGTAAATATTGATAAAACTTCTATATCAATAAATTTTGCTAGAAACATTTCTGACTGAGACCTTTCATATTTTCTTTCTTTATATTTACATTTTAACCAAAGAAGTTTCCGCCATCGATATTTCTAGTTTAGCCCGGCAAAAACTGATCAAATAGATTGATGCTTTAGAACAAACTGAGGCGGCGTGAAATAAGCAGACGACAATGATTGATAAGACGTTTGAATGATATAAGGGAAAACAATTCAGAAATTTTTGGTGAGCAACTTTCCTAAAGTACGTATTGCTAAATTTGCTGACCACATAAAACCTTCCATTTATAAGAAGATTGAGAAAAACTCGAAAATTTCAGGATTATTACAATATCAATAATTTTACAAGAAAGGCACATAGAACTGAAAAAAAGTTTAAGGGGTAATTTCAGTGTATTTTGTTTTATCGAGAAAAACAACTTAATTTAATTTCTGACATATCTCAAATAATAAATACGGCCTTGAGCAAAGGTTGTATATACAAAGTTAACATCTTAATCATACCAGAAACTGATAATATATTTTTTTTATTAAATATAAGGTTCAGTTCAAAACAGTACTATATTTTCATTTCTAATTTTGTTAAATTTTAAAGTAAACATTTCCTGATTGTAAACTTTTACGTGCAAAAGATGAAAAGGCTGATTTATTGTTATTCTCTAATCAATGAAAAGGCACCAACATGCTCTACAATAGAACATTCCGTCAAGTAAGTTTCCTTTTCTATTTTATGGTAACCTGTACCCAGTAACAGCAACATGGCATTCTTTCCATGTACAAATAAAGTTTGATTTATTAGATAAAACTTCATTGGTAAAAATTGTTGTCGCCTGGAATACATTTGATTTGTTAAAAAAAACGAACAAGATCTGTCCTCAGTGATGCTTATTTCACTATCAGCATATAAATCAAATAATTCAGCTTAAGGAAGTTATCATTTTACTAAGAAAATTATAGATACTGATATTCCATAAAAGCAAATCTTTGAATAAAAATAAAAGCTTCATCTGAAACTTTCATATCTAATTAAGTCGTCTTGTATATTAAAGAAAGGCAATTCTTACTATGATTGTCATCAGTTCCAATGCAAAAGAACGAATTGATCGCAGTCTCAGACAGCATGAAATAACCATTCAACAAGGTTAGTCAGACGCTAGGATAACTAATAAGGGAGAACATATCGCTATTAAAAATACCTGATTACAACATACGTAGACAATATATCAATATTTGCTGATGAAGCTAATAAAGAATGCACAGTCAACATTATAATTATAGTTTGCTTGCAGAAAATCTCGTGATTCTTTCAACAGTTTGGAATAACTCGAAGCAAGAGTACCTTAATTAAAAATCAGTTACAATATTGTTAAAGGTTAGTATAAAAAGCAAAGACAAAATAATGAAAATAAACTTTAAATGTTCAAAAATAATAATTTGTATTATATCTGATTGCTCAGCAACTTAGATACAACAATACTTGCTTTTGTTTCAGTGTAAAACATTCAGAAGAGTTTTACCTAATAAAACTGGGTATCATTTACTTTGTTTTCTTCTGGGGTTCAATTTTGTTCTCGTATCACCTGGCATTTTAGTCTGTAGTTGTTCTGATATGTGTTTAGTCGCCATCATCGCCTCATCGCCATTAGTACTTTTAAATACGTTTTATCTGGGACAAGGATATAATTTGAACTCTAGATGGAAGATTTAGTTATTAGAAACGGAACAATTAAGGCTTTTTAGCGGTCATACAAGTAGAAAAATAGGACATACAAAACGTTACCTGTATAATTGTTAATTCTGGTGAATCTCATTTACCAGTTTTATATTTTCAGGTATGTATGACCTTACTGACCAAAATATTTTACGCTCGACTATAGGCTCAAGAAAATGTTATTAATTACTCCTAAAATTGCAATTCTCTTTATTTTATTTCCAAACTGATGCTAAAATCAAGTGAAATATGACTTGTTTATTTTAATATTGGTTTCTTTCATGACAAGTGTTTCATCTTTGACATTTTTTTTCACTGAATGTATGAATTTTACCTTACTTCGTGATAAATTTTGTGTAATTTAAAGGGGACAAAATCAGAGACTATTCTTTTCTAGCTTAAAAAAAGAAAGAATTCAAAGATGTTTAAGGTTCATCAGGGTTGGCGTAAAATTTGCACCCTTATATCAGTGATGTATCAAAATGTGAAGAATGAGAAATCCAGGCTGTTTTATAAAAACAGAAATTAAATGTGCCAGTTTAATACTTGCTGACCTAAATATCTAGTATAAATGAATACAAATTTTTGCTTACAAGATTCTATTATGTACAAAAAATAGCATTCTTTAGACAAAATATGTATGCCACATTTCTGTCCCTCCAGTTATCAAAAAGCTGAAGAAAATTTAGAAAAATAAAAAGAGAACACTCATCACTTCAGGCTTTGTACAACACAATATTTTATACCTATTTGATACTACACAAACGTATGCGTTTTGGCTTGATTATGCATTCCTTGAATATTTCATAACTATGATATCACCGTTTTACATGTTTTAGGTTATTTCATATTACGTCCTCTCTTCTCTGATGTAAAACACAAAGGTTTCCAGCACCGAATCTGATCATTTCCGCCAATAAAGCAATCTAAATCACTGGTTAAGTGCAATACGAGATGGCGTGAAATGAGCATTCAGTCAAGTAATAGAAAACTGTTTGGCTGTGTCGAAAGGAGGACAAATCGTTTTTATAAATTTCAGATCCCCAAGAAAAAAAAACTCTTAAAGATTTTTAAGTGAATCATTTTCATACCAAATATATTTTCTACACAGGTCATAATTTGGCAGAACTATACCGTAACGGTAAAATTAAAAAGCTTTGTATGGTCTTTCAATTTAAGGCATTGGAATCAAAAACGAACTAATATCCACTAGATATGTACTAGATAGCCATTAAGATTCATAGTAGAAAAACTTTAACATTATTCCTTTTGACTATGGTATAATAAATGAAATGTTTCATGTAAAAATGAAGAAATGTTGCCTTAATATAGCCAGCCTCACAACCCTTCCAACAAAAATTTGTTATTCTCGAAAACGCTGACAGGGACACTTACATCCACTTAATTTCATTAAGTTAATTAATTATGTATTGTAAGGACAACCTGAAAATGGTTTTCTTTTGACGTGCATTAAAAAAATCATGCACGTTTCTGATGTAATCATTAAAAGCAAAATTATCGTCCATAGTAATTGTTTGTTTTCAAATTTCCTTTTATCTTTCTGTACAATACTTCACATTTCGGCGTAGCTGTATTAAAATCGGTTTGAACTTCATTTGTAACGAATGAAATTGTTAGTTACAAAATCTTCGGCTGAAGAAGGAAATCTGCCATTGGTTAAACGTGTTTCTGTTATGAAATTTTTGGACAGAAATCGTATATATTAGTTTTACTGCCTCTGAAAATAATGGAATAGTTATACTTTAACCGTAAATTAAATATCAAAACGTTTTAACCATGAAAAATTATACTAAATATTAACGGTATTTAATAAACATAGCTAGATATTTATTTTTTTTTCTGATAATGATATTGGCACTTATAGCATTAAACTCAATTTTTTGTTTATAGCCTAAACAGTTACCGAAATAGGACATTCAATTACAACGCACGTCCGAAAGCTATACACTTATGGGGCATTAATTTTCAACTGTATCTACGCCAATCATCTTTTAAAAAAATTCTGGTGTAGACAGTAGAATGAAATTATCGCAGTCTGAGACGTCGAACGGCGTTACTGCAGGTACAAACGGGAGACGATATCAATTATAAAATCAAAGTTTACAAAAACTCATGGATCGATTGTCTTTAAAACCACATTAAGTTTCACGATTTTTATACTGTATAATCTCGTTCTTGCAAACTCGGCCACGTTTTTTAAGTCTGCTCTTTCTGATAAAAATACTTTGTAAGTATAAGCAGGTATATCAATAATTAAGAATGAATAATCAAAGCAAAACAGTCGCTGCTCTCTTGATCTAAAATGTTAAATTATAACGCTTGTTGCTTTCTAATAAATCTGAATCGAATGCATAACTAAACCAGGTTATGACCGGAGCACACAAGAGTAGACTAAGAGACGATAAATATCATATATTAAAAATATTAATGACTTTGTATCATTGCGCTTCATAGCACATTTAACAGAAAATTGTAAAACAAATAGAAAATCAAAGAAACTCTGAAAGCACAGTAGTTAGAAAGATATTGAATTAGGTAGTTTCTATATTGCTAAACGATAATTGAAGTTCTAAGTAGGTAAAAGTTATTTTAACTGTTTGAATCGATAGAACTATTTGTTTTGGTGGTAGGTAGAAAACTCTGGTAGTTGATAGGTGATTTGAAATAACCTGGTCCTTAGTAACATTTGATCGACTGTGTTACATTCGATCCATTTATTCAGTACATAATGCATACATCAGTGTTTGCTACTTTAGGAAGGCACGCTCAATTCTGTATACTATTAGGTTTGCTTGTTATTTTCTGTTAACGTTTTTAATACATTTACAGTTTGCTCAGGATTTTATCATAGGAAAGTTTGCCAGTATAAGACAGCAAAGCAATTAGAAAAGCAAACTTCTGAACACTTTGATGCAAAAGTATCTGCTGATATAAGTCTAAATAATCACTTTGAGAACACAGGCTGTTTCTGTAATAGCAATTTAATGCATTTTATCTGCGATTTGAATCGCATAATGGCATTTTGTTGAGCTTAGGATTACAGGATTCTTTGACATTTTTCGACATGAACTATACAGTGAGATCATTTTAGTATTATTGTAATTTCTTATTTATAATTGATTCCCGATTGTTTGTGTGTAAATAATTTTGGGGTCCTATTAATCGGTTTATCTGTGGTACGAATGAAGTTCAATTCTCTCCTCAGGTTTGATGATGACCAATTCAATTTCTGAATTCTGTCAGTTTTATTTCCAATATCGTTAATTTTATCCAAACCAACCATAATGTGTTATGACGTGCTACTTTCGTTTATTAACACAGTCATACAGCATTAAAAAGGATGGGAACAGTTTTACCACCTAGCAAGTTTATTAAAACATAATTCCATTTGTTTTCATATATGTATTTGAAAAATATCTTCATCTTTTTTTGATGCGGTAATCAAGAAATGATTGACTGTGCATTTTTCAAATATTAATTTTGGGTGCTGATAAAATGTAGCTTTAATTTTTTTGTCAATTTCTAAAGTGCGTTTTGATAGCTTATGTACATGTGTGCAAGTCGTTTTTTATCATCCATATTAGACGAAGATGTAATATTAAACAGACCAGACACCAATTGCAATGCGTCATTACGTAATCAGAGTCGCATAACGTCGAAAACAGTAGAAATACATTTCAATACATAGAAAATGAATTACTTTACAAGATGGAATTAATTACTTTTTACAATGTTCCATTGTTTCCAAAGACCATTATGATTGTATAAGCATCTAACATTTTAACGGAGATTCACTTTGGATTTTCTAAATAAAATGTCAAATCAAATCGGTTATTTTCCACTTTACGAAGTGAATGAAATTGAATTTAAGTCAAATATCAGTGATACGGATGTCAGTTCTGAAGTTATTATTTCCCCGATCAAAATCTTCTCCATTTAAGCCTCATCAAACACAGTCAAACATTTGTTATTCTGGAGTGTCAAGAAAAATGATCTGAATAAAACTTTATAAACAAAACCAATATCAAAAGGTATTTTCATTACTTGAAAGTCAAAATAGGATAGTGCTTCGTGAATCGAGGCGTCGTCTATCTAAAACATTTAATACCCATAGCCGATGGAAAAAAAATTAAACAATATCTGTTTACTGTCAATACCCTTAGTTTATTAAAACTACACAATCTGCAGAATAGAAGATGTTGCTGGATGGACATTTTTTGTAGTTTTTTAATGATATTTCACAATAAGTTTAGTATGCACTTTCACTTTAACTAAAACATTCAATAAACAATTTTCGCCACTTTATTCAAAATGTGCTTAAGCTGAGTGTGTTACATGCATAAAGTTTAAGTTCTACCTTAGGTTCTACAATTCTACTTTAATAACAACCAAAAATGAGATGATGAAACACATTAATTTTGCATTTGCGTGGTCTGTATATTTTTTTCGATAAAGTATTGATTCGGCTGTTCTAATATTGCCTTTTAAGACCAGCTGCTCGTAGATAATGCAATAAGTTTTTGTAATGATCTTTGAGAAAGCAGATTGCTTCCGTAATGGCATTTTAATGCATTGTAGATACAATATTATTTTCATGACAACATTAGGACAGATTTGGCGCCATTTTTATTCATCTGGGTATTGTCGAATTTTATATGAATATATAACGTTGCTTTTATAAAAGCCAAAAATGCAAAGATTTATGTGTCAGACATAATATTGTTACTAAAATAGACAATTTTGATGCTTAAATAGTACCCTACTAGAAAGTTTAACGAAAATTATGTTAGTCCCTTTTGTGTAATGTCTATTCTTCAGAAAAGTTAACTTATTCTAGTGTACAACCTGTCTTCATTCATTTTTACATCAGTCTGAAAAACTTCTGTGCTATCTAGTACTTTCTGAAGGAGTTAATGATGCATTTAAATGCAGAATCAAAATTATCTGTAAAAGATATCAGAATTTTAAAAGAAAATATTCATAGCAGTCTTGCATTAACCCCTTATTGTAATTCCTACTAAGTGCGTTTCAGGAAAACTGAACATTTTTGTCAATATTATACTGATGCCATACGTGAAAAACCCTAAAAGATGGTCACTTGCAAGGATATGAGGTGAATTATTCAGCATTTTGATTTTACCATCCTCCTACATTTGAAGTCCAGAGAAGATGAAATTATTTGTAAAATATGAAGTTGTTGGATATTAAGCATATTTGTGTGAGAAGCAATGGTTAACTGGATGATTTAATAAGACAAAAAATGATAACATGGTGTAGAAAAAGAGAACTTTAATTTCCGATCCTTGATGGTAAGACTTGGTCATTAAAAGGTCAAACTTGAATTTTCCAACTAGCAGGATTTCAAATCATTTTGTAATAAATGTTGCTTTGTCCAAGTATGAATCAAAGCCATAAATAAATAACAAAGTTCTGGCCAATTTAGGCAAAATTCAATAATTTTAACCTTGAATGTGAAGGTCACTTATTAGCCACATTCAAGTTCAGTCTGATAAACTCGAAGGTCGTGTCTGAAGGGTTGTGTCCAAGTATTAAGACAGTCCATTTAGAAATAAAAAGGTAATGATCAAGTCAGTTTGGATGGGAGCAGCAACAACACCATGACTGTAGCAATAGTTCCTTATTTTTCTTCGAAAAAGTCGAGTTAAAAGGAGACTTATCTTAATCTTTTCATTTTTTACAAAAACTATAGAATAGATCAACAGCTTTGATGTATGATCTCATTACATACCATTTTGTTTGTTTAATATGCTTTAGCCAGTGCTCAGTCATTCCAATTTACTTCTATCTTTCTTTACTGCCCATGGCGGTCATGTGCATTAACATCTTTTGCTGATTTCTTCATGCTGCAAAAGAAACATGCTTTAAATGTACACCCTGTCTTGAGAACTACTCTAAAAATAACAGGAAATCAAGAAGTTCCTTACTGATTAAAGACCCAGTCAGTGAAAAAAAATGTTGTAAAAAGGCATTTATCAAAAAATAAGAGCATTCTTCAACATCATAATTGTGAACATGAACTATTTTTAACAAATTATAACACAATGTTATCAGTTACTATCCCAAAACTCTAGAAGAACTAGTAAATTGAATGCATTAATATTTGGTTCGACTGAGCTTTATTAAAAAGGAATAGGAGCAGTGTTCAAGGGGTTAGAGCAGCAGACTTCTGATCCGAAAGTTACTGGGTTGAATCCCACCAGGGGTGAGAGTCTCTAGTGACACTCCAGGATGGTAAATGTAAGCCGGAAAAATCCATCTGCCTTGAGATGGGTTTGAACCTGTGAACTTTCAACTGTTAAGCAAACACTACCATGTCACCATAAAAGCTAGCTGATAGGCAAGGGAGAGAGTAAAAGTGCCAAATTATACCTCTGCTACTCTTGTAAAACTGAAATAGCAAATGACTAAAAAAAAATGAAAAAGTCATCTTATTTGGAAGAAAATAATTAAATTTAGTTTAGTTTAGACTCATCTGATTTGATTTCAGAATGAATTTGGAAAGAATATGATCACTGGACCTTGAAATTGTGTTTTTAATCATTCAAGAGTCAAACCGGCAACAATCTAGCTTCTTTTATCTGTAAATCAAAACACACATATAAAAAGAATGGAAGCTAGAAAAAAAATGTTGATTGTTTAATGACTAAAAGCACAATTTCAAGTTCCTGTGATTGAACTAACTAAATAAAATGTCTATTTTTAAGTTATAAAAATAAACTGTTTTCTTATATCCTCAGTAACCCTATTATCTGTGTACTACATTTGTACTATTATCGGTAACGCACACAACAATATACAAGCAATTACATAATTTCGCGCAATATTCTGGTGCCACAATTCCAGACAATACAAGATGGCCTTTCTTTGTTAATTCATTCAGTTAACTTCTGTTTCGGAACCTGTTTCATACTCTTATCCTCTCTTTAATAAGACGACAACCATTTTATTAGATCACCAATATTTAGTATAGCCAGTATAATGGTTGTTTTCACTTAAAATGTGTGAAGAAATTCTTTCTCCACAAAAAATTAGTCGTTTAACTAGAGTTACAAATTTTATATGAATCGCAATAAAACCTGTAATTTTCATTATGGTCATTTTTGGCTCTGAATGAAATTTCTGTAAGAATAACAACAAAACATAGAAAATTCACGAATGTCACCCTGTGTGTTTGTCATTTCTGTGACCAACTTCAAAATTTAGTCCAGATAACTGTACTCAAAAAGTTGAATATTGTGCTATTTTTGGAATGGTCGATATCCGCCTTCGTAGCAATACAATACAATACAAAATTTATTTATTGTCGGATGAGAGTTTAAACAGAAAAAAACATAAGCTATGTAGCTTTTGACCGACTGAAGTCTGAGACTACAACACAATTAACACAAATATTAAAATGGAATACAGTATGCAAATTTTCTCACCTCGGCTGTGATATCTTTCTACTGTATTTCCACATCTGTTTTTTTCAACACCTCTTATCTACTGTTCATAATCTCATCGTTGTTCAACTCGTTTAAATCTCATTTCCCCTCATTTTTGCTAACTCCAATATTGACCCGAAATCTCGTCTACACGCGCGGAATGACGTGTGTATTTTCTCCTCCGACTAAAGATACTTCATTATCTGTAGGGGTGTTACCATACAAACGAACATCTCATTAAGTTTATTTGATTCGATAAAGGTTATTTTCTCAGAAATAAAAGATATTTACAGATAGATTAAAATATGTCCAATCAAACATTATTTTGATATACTTAGCGCAAAATTTAAGCGATCATTTTACGAATTCGGTAGAATCGACTGTGTAGTAAAATGGTATCGTCCATGATTTGATGTGTAAGATTCATTACATCGGAAGGAAATCAATAAATTCATGTAGAAGGGTGAGAATTCAGCTAATAACTGGAAATGTTTACAATTTACTGGTAAGTACCTTTTTAGTTTTTAACAGTTTAATTTGTTCAATTATCAATTTCACAACAATACCCGAAAACGGGATTTTCTAGAGGGTTTCATTCAAATGAAAGAGGATTTCATTCTAATGAAATTCTTAGGTTTTAGACATAGTTAGGTTGATCTAGATCTAGTTTGCTTATCGATATTTTCGATGTTTGATATATTATTGAGTATTTAAAACTATAAGTTCAATCATTTTCAAAAATATTAAAAATGACAGTGAAGTAGCAAAAATGAGCAAGTGAAATCAAATTCAACAAGGAAAAAAAACAGTTGACTTGGCTATTGACCAAGACCGAATTTTTGCTCTAGTTAGTATTAGTCTTCAGGATATTGTCTTTATTAGTGGGTCTACATGTTTATACTTTTGATTGTTTACACAGGGACTAGCACAGTGTGGGAATGGTGTTTAATGATTGGATGTGACTTACAATGGAAGAAACAAGCCAAAAAGAAGAAACAAGTATGAAGCCTGTAAATCAAGTATATACATGTATATACCAACTCTATTTAAAGTAGTAAGTAAAAATGAAATTTAATACTTCAGTCAAGTGAATGCATAAACAATTTGCAGAGATTCTTGGAGGCTTGATAAAATGCAGTTTCTCCATGATTGGCCTCCTTATGTCAGCGGAGTTAAAGAGAAATATGTACATACGAGGGGTGATAGAAAATTAATGAGACTGGTTCTAGTATTGGAAGAGTATTTGGAGTATAAATGTGAAACAGCATCAGCACCCTTTCAAATCTTTATTCCACACATATGCCAAATATCAATTTATTGCATTTAAAAATGAAAAATTCCCACCGGTTTTACAGGGGTAAATCAAGACTGGGTGGGGCAGCCTGATACAGATACGCCACGTCAAGTGACGTTGCCTTCATAATGTTTCATCCGGGACGTCATTCTTTTCTCATTCTCGCCCTTACATGAGATACATTTATGGTGTCGGTCAATCCATTGTGTATACATGTCTTTATACCACTGTGTCACTGTGTATAGCTCTGAAACAACATTCTGTGCTGCCTGAGAAAGTTCAGTAAATGAATCGAATCTATTACCTTTTAATGCAGATTTAATCACAGGGAAAACATGAAAATCCATAGGGGCTAGATCCGGACTGTAAGGTGGGTGTTTTACTGCTTCAAAGCCCAAAACATTGATCTCTAATTGTGTAGTTTCTGCATTATGAGGCTGTGCATTATCCTGATGAATTATCACTCTGTCAAGGTCGATCTCCCCATTTAAAACTCTCAGCAGTGGTCAAATGACCCAAAGTTTTCAAAAGCTATTGAAATCCCTGCAGTCTCTGTTTCAGATCTGTTCATAAGATAAATATTATTCATAGAACAAGAAAAATGTTTATGGTTAATGCCCTGTTGACATTTTGATGTAAATTATCTTCAACATGCATGGATTGATATTAATGATTTTTGGTACCAATGTTCACCAGCTTAAAAAGTAGCACTGCTTGCATGAACAAGGTCTCTTATTCAAAGGTCAAGGTCACATGCAGAATTTAGGTCCCTGTGGTCAAGGTCAAGGTCACACACAGAGGTCAATAGTCAGATTAAAGTATGAAAATGTGAGTATTGACCATTTAGTCATCATGAATTGAGGGATTCTATCACAAATGTTCACCATAACAAGACTGAGCATAATCCTGGTCCATATATGCGAGGTCAGGGTCACTAGAGATGATGAAATGCCCAGATTTTGTCCAAAGAATATCTTCTACATGCATGGAGGTATTTTCGAATATAATTTGATACAAAAGTTCCCAATCATGAAAATATAGTGTTGCTTGTATGAACCAGGTCTCGAGGTGAAAAGTCAAGGTCACACCTAGAGGTCCGTCTAAGACGCTTGTCTGGAGCAAAACCTTAACATGTATCGAGAGATCTTAATATAACCTTGCACTAATGTCGACCATTGTAAAGCAGTGTCGCACACAAAACTCAGGTCCCTGTGGCCAAGGTAAGGGTCACACATAGGCCAGTGTATTTTGACATTACTTACTACATTGTATAATGTAAGCATTTACACCGTGATATATGCAATGGTGGGTACAAGATCATGAGATGTTTTTCAGATGGTTGTATTCATTAAAGTGTAATGTAATAGGATAAAGGAAAAGCATCAGTTTCATTCAAAGTATTTTTCTTGCTCTTTATATTTTTATGAACAATTCCAATTTGTAACAGTAAGATGCAAATGCACTGGAAAAAAGTCCAGCCATATAACAATTCAAACTTGCACCTACCAGCTTTTAAGCAATTAAAGGCAATGCTCTGGACCACTGAGAAAGGGAATTGATTCTTTGACGCAGTTGTTAGAATTAGTTTTATTTAAAGGAACATTGATTGTTATTGTTTTGAAATCTATCACTAGTTACAAGTAACTGATAAGACATACAGGTAACTTTTTGTAGGTAGCCAAAAATATGGCAGTTGATAAAACAGCAAAACATAGTAGTTTTGTAATAACAGTTACAAATTCATTTTTCATCAATCAGTTTAATATTCTATATCATTTAAAAGGTCTGTAAGGTCCAGGCTTGGGGCTGATTACTTTTGTTAGTAACTGATTACTTAAAGTTGCTTTGAAATTTCCTGATTTTGGGGTCAGTGGGTAAAAGGTCAAGTGTTACAGTGACCTTAACATTGAAAACCATTTCCACCATGTAACTTGACAATTGTTTCTTCTAGAGACATCAAACTTTCTTTCATGAATTCACACATTGAGTGGATGACCCTTTTACCTTTTGGTATGTCAAAAGTCAAGGTCACAGTGACCCTAAAATGTTTAGAATAATTTACACTCTTCACTTTGACAACCGTTTGTGATATAGATTTCAAATTTCATGTTATGGTTGCACACATTGAGTGAATTTCCCTTATTGATTTTGGGGTCAGTGTAGGTAAAAGGTCAAGGTCATAGTGACCTTAAAATTGAAAACCATTTCTGCCATGTAACTTAAAAATCATTTGTTGAAGAGACTTCAAACTTTACATCATGATTGTTCACATCGAGTTGATGACCCCTATACATTTCTGGGGTCAGTGTGTCATAGGTCAAGGTCATAGTGAGTCAGTGACCTTAATGTCTAGAATCATTTACACTCTATGACTCAACAACCATTCTTCATAGAGACTTCAAAATTCATGTAATGATTGCACACATTGAGTGAATGACCGCTATTGATTTTGGGGGTCCGTAAGTCAAAGGTCAGAAGATAAAGAATTTAAAGCAAATTATTTAATTTTAAAGCTGAAGGTTTCCTCCCCATATATCACAGATGCATCATGCTTACAAAAAACACCTTTCTTGCATATAATGCTCCGCAAAGTGGTGCTTTTGTTTAAAAATTCTAGTGTTCATATTCTATGAATAAGAAAATGTTCATGCAAGGTGCATATTATAAACTAAAAACTAGCTATGATAGCCATTAGCAGATGAATGTTATATGACTTAAATAGAAATTTTATTTCGTTTTTCATGTATCAGGCAGTTTCAACCAAGGAATTGAGATCTGTTCATGATGCCAATTCTGCACAAGTTGGTTCAAGTCCAGTAAAAGATAAAACGGTTAACGTAGTAAGTGGACGATGGATGTAATGACAGCAGGAAGCCATTGTAGCCCAAAACTTATGTAGTGCTCAGGTGAGTTTAAAATAAGCTCTTTTCAAAATAGCGACTTTGTTAGTGATAGAGGGCTATTGTCAAACCAAAAAGCTACAGCATTTAAGGTATGTATTTAGCTATAAATTTATTCATTGTTATTTAAAGGTGGCCAATCTGATTCCTTTAAAACAATCAGATGTGCTTATATATAAGTTACATTATGTAACAAAATTATGGATAATATAAAAAAAAACCAGTAAAGGATACCGTTTTGGCATGGATTTAGGTAAGGTTTGGAAAAAACAGATGTAGAGATTTTGAAGCTGGCGGTATGCATGTTTATTTTTAAAATGCGTGTGTGCACCAAGTATTTTGATTTTATAGTTGCTAAGCAACACCTAAATGATTTGCGGGTAAAAATGATGGATAAAGCAATATCTGTCAAATTTCTTGTCTGCATGCTATAACTTTCATTTTTAGCAATAGTTTTGCAAGTTTATACAGTCATTTCCAACATTTAAAAGTAATAAAGAAAAACATTGTATCCTTCATTCAAAGATGGCAGCATTTGTTTACAAAATGAAGGATACAATGCAGGTTTGATTCTCAGCCCTAGTAGTTGAAATGACAGCATTAAATACTTGCTTTTGGCATATAGTAATGTCTGTAAGCCTGTGTACATACTATTCATGTCCTGTTTGCAACTATTTTTAGCTCACCTGGAGCTAAAAAGTGCTCAGGGTGAGCTTTTCTGATTGGTCTTTGTCCGTCGGTCGTCCGTCTGTCCGTCGTCAACTTTTCATTCAAACGAGATCTCCTCTGAAACCAATGGGGCAAATTTAATAAAGCTTTCCTGGGATGTTCCTTGCATGAAGCTGTACCAAGATTGTTCAGATGGTTCTGGTCCATTGCATTTCTGGTTCACTGGAGCTAAAAATAGATTTTATAAGTTAGATCTTTAAAAATCTTCTTCTCCGAAACCACAAGGCCTGGAGCTTTGATATTTGGTTTGAAGCATCATCTAGTGGACCTCTACCAAGTTTGTTCAAATTATGTCCCTGGGGTCAAAACTGACCCCACCTCAGGGGTCAGTTGATTTTACATAGAGTTATATAGGGAAAACTTGAAAATCTTCTTGTCAGAAACAAGAAGGCCTAGAGTTAAGATATTTGGTGTGTAGCATTGTCTAGTGGATCTCTACCAAGTTTATTCAAATCATGACCTCTGGGTCAAAAATGGCCCCGCCCTGGGGGTCACTTGTTTTACATAGAGTTATATAGGAAAATCTTAAAAAATCTTCTTGTCAGAAACTGTAAGGCATAGAGCTTAGATATTTGGTGTGTAGCATTGTCTAGTGGACCTCTACCAAGTTTGTTCAAATCATGGCCTCTGGGTCAAAAATGGCCCCGCCCCAGGGGTCACTTGTTTTACATAGAGTTATATAGGAAAAACTTTAAAAATCTTCTTGTCAGAAACAGTAAGTTAAAGAGCTAAGATATTTGGTGTATAGCATTGTCTAGTGGACCTCTACGAAGTTTATTCAAATCATAGCCTCTGGATCAAAAATGACCCCGCCCCAGGGGTCACTTGTTTTACATAGAGTTATATAGGAAAAACTTTAAAAATCTTCTTGTCGGAAACAGTAAGGCATAGAGCTTAGATATTTGGTGTGTAGCATTGTCTAGTGGACCTCTACCAAGTTTGTTCAAATCATGGCCTCTGGGTCAAAAATGGCCCCGCCCCAGGGGTCACTTGTTTTACATAGAGTTATATTGGAAAATCTTAGAAAATCTTTTTGTCAGAAACTGTAAGTTATAGAGCTTAGATATTTGGTGTGTAGCATTGTCTAGTGGACCTCTACCAAGTTTATTCAAATCATGGCCTCTGGGTTAAAAATGACCCCGCCCCCAGGGGTCACTTGTTTTACAAAGAGTTATATAGGAAAACCCTAAAAAATCTTCTTGTCAGAAACCGAAAGTTATAGAGCTTAGATATTTGGTGTGTAGCATTGTCTAGTGGACCTCTACCAAGTTTGTTCAAATCATAGCCTCTGGATCAAAAATGGCCCCGCCCAAGGGGTCACTTGTTTTACATAGAGTTATATAGGAAAAACTTTAAAAATCTTCTTGTCAGAAACCGTAAGGCATAGAGCTAGATATTTGGTGTGTAGCATTGTCTAGTGGACCTCTACCAAGTTTTTTCAAAGCATTAGTGCCGCTTAGGGGAGCTCTTGTTGAACTATAAAAGCTTTTCTTGAATGTCCAGCAGATCCAGGTGAAATTGAACACAGTGTATTTGTTTAAGTGTTTGTCCATTGTATATTTTGCCATATGATTTATAAATTATACTACCAGCCAGTAGCTGTAATTATGTGTCAACTCTGTACCTCATTGGTATATTTATAGAATTTATGTTTCTTGGCACAATGTTTAACTACAGTACTGTATCATTAATTTTTTTTCAGATCCTGTTGGTTTCAGTGTTTCAGTCAGTCTAGAAGATTATGAGGGAAAAGAAAATGGTGGCAGTCCAAAAGGGGAAAGAGGAACTTTAAAGCAAACTTTGTTCTGTGAAAACAACACTGACCGCCATTATATATTATAGGGAAGAAAAAAACTGTATAAACTGCTGGCTTGATTTTAACCATTATATAAACCAACATTTATTGTGGTCAGCTGCAAAAAAAAAACAAAGCCAGCAGAGGCAGGGTTTATCTTTCATGATTTGTCTGAATTGGGAATTGATAAAATCTTCTCTTTAGAAATTCCTGACCCAATAAAAATAATTTTGAACAAAATTATTCTTTGGATGACCCTCTATCATGTCTGTATCAGTTGCAGAGATTATTTTGTGTAGAAAGGGCATGACTGCTAGAGGCAGGGATTATTTATCTTTGATGTCAACATGAGATACATTTAAAATCTCTTATCACTGTTAGTAAAAAACTACTGAATATAGAAAATCTGTGTTAAATAAACTGGGTTTAAATTGACCAGTCTTGATGATACTTGGTATAAAGCATCCTTATAGCATCCTGACACCTGTGTCATTTTGTACGCACTCAAAGTTACTTTTATGGCTTCATGCAGATTTTACATATATGTTGCATTGCTTAATTGTTATTATTTGTACATATACATATGAACAAACTATGCTTTCTGGTCAGAACTGTTTCTTATGACAACATTCTTTGAACTACAAAATTTTTCATACATACAAACAAAAACGATTTCATTTATATTTTCACATCTTCCAATGAGCAACTGAATTTTCATTGAAAGTTTTTTTACAACATTTGAAAACCTTAGTACTTTGTTCGGATGTATGAACAAAATGCATAAGTCAGTCATTTCCTTGATTTTGAAAATTACACTTGTTTGTACGTACAAAGAAAATGTGTGAAGTCAGTCATTTCATCGACATGGAGAACTGCACTTGTTCGTACGTACGAACAAAATATGTGAAGTGAGTCATTTCATCGTCTTGGAAAACTACACTTAAAATTGTTCGTACGTACGAACAAAATGTATGAATTTAGTCATTTCATTGACTGGGAGAACTACACTTGTTCGAATATACAAACAAAATGTGTGAAGTCAGTCATTTCATTGACTTGGAAAATTTCTATTAAAATTGTTTGTACTTATGAACAAAATGTATGAAGTCAGTCATTTCATCGACTGGGAGAACTACACTTGTTCGTACGTACGAACAAAATGTATGAAGTGAGTCATTTCATCTACTTGGAAAACTGCACTTAAAATTGTTCGTACGTACGAACAAAATGTTTGAAGTTAGTCATTTCATCGACATGGAAAACTACACTTAAAATTGTTCGTACGTACGAACAAAATGTATGAAGTTTGTCATTTCATCGACATGGAAAACTACACTTAAAATTGTTCGTACGTACGAACAAAATGTTTGAAGTTAGTCATTTAATCGACATGGAAAACTACACTTAAAATTGTTCGTACGTACGAACAAAATGTATGAAGTTTGTCATTTCATCGACATGGAAAACTATGCTTGTTTGAATTCAGTGAAAAATACGCTTGTTCGTACGTACGAACAAAATGAATGAAATTATTTTACTGATCTTGGCTTATTTCTTAATAAAAAAAACAGTTTTTACAAGCGTCAAGTCACTTATTGCATTCATTGATTTTGAAAATACACTTGTTCGTACGTATGAACAAAATGAATGAAGTTTGTCATTTCATCGACATGGAAAACTACACTTAAAATTGTTCGTACTAACGAACAAAATGTATGAAGTTTGTCATTTCATCGACATGGAAAACTACACTTAAAATTGTTCGTACGTACGAACAAAATGTTTGAAGTTAGTCATTTCATCGACATGGAAAACTACACTTAAAATTGTTCGTACGTACGAACAAGATGTATGAAGTTTGTCATTTCATCGACATGGAAAACTATGCTTGTTTGAATTCAGTGAAAAATACGCTTGTTCGTACATACGAACAAAATGATTGAAATTATTTTACTGATCTTGGCTTATTTCTTAATAAAAAAAACAGTTTTTACAAGCGTCAAGTCACTTATTGCATTCATTGATTTTGAAAATACACTTGTTCGTACGTATGAACAAAATGAATGAATTAATTTACTGATCTCAGCTTCTTTCTTTATTAAAAAAAAAAAGTTTTAGAAGGTTTGTTCGTACGTATGAACAAATTTTCAGTCATTAATTACATCAGTACCTATCATTGTTCGTACGTATGAACATATTGCTGATAAGAAGCTGTCTATCTATGAAATATATAAGAAAATTTTATACTTAATATTCATTTTGCTATTTTTATGAGTATTTTCACTGTTAAATTTACTTGAAAAAACTCTATATATGGGCCAAAAAGAGGGACCGATCGGAAAATCCCTTTTTATTCTGGAAGGGCATAACTATAATAATAACTATTATGATTCTCTTTATTTTGTGATTTTTGAGAAGCTCAAGTCGAATTAAATTATTATTATTATTAATTTATTATAAATCTTAATAACAGTATTCTGGAGCTGATGAGAAAAAAACAATGACTGCACAAGATGCAATCAGGTTGACTGCTTTTTAACTTATCGTTAAACGATAATTTCGTAAAATTGGAAATTTGCTAAATTGTTAACAAATAATAATTTGTGATAATGTCTTGAAATATTAAGTGACACTTAATATGAGACATAATAAAGCGTCTTAAATATTGTATTTTTAAACAAGTTGAAGTATGATGATGTGATTTTATGACAAGACATTTAAATTGGATATATTTTTCATTTTGAAACATTTATTTCTGTAAATTATCTCACTTTGCTCCTGTGTTTATGAACACCTCAACTGTCTGTCTTAAGAACGGCCAAAGTAAATTTAAACAGAAACCAATTTTGATTTTTCACAATTCTGATATAAACGGAGTAACAATTATATCAATAGAGAAGTTGCTAGTGTTTATTTAGAACAAATATTCTAGAAATAACCATTGTCAGTTTTATGACAAAATGTCTGAAGTTGTATGTAGACCTCCAGTTAAATTGAAAAGATCTGCGATTTTTTTAAACTTGAAAACAAAAAATCCGGTATAATTTTGTTTGATTTGAATCCTACATGTTCAATTTTGCACACTTACTAAACTTTACATTAAGAAAACGCCGGTATTGTACTCTTGCACACTTCAAAAGAATAATAATATTTCCCAAACGACACTACGGCTTCAAACTGCAGTATAAAACGAACGTATGTACTGTAAATATATCTAATTGGAGATGTTAAGAAGTTCAATGTTATAAAGATATTGATCTTACATTCTCCAGAAGGAAATACCAGTCACAAGTTTCCAAATTATTATTTGATGTTCTTGTGTGTTTCAATAAATCTGATTTTTCTTCCAATTTGATGCAAGATCAAACTTTAGCATTCAGATATTTAATTGACCATTTTCATTTTGAAAAGATCTTCGTTTAAAATTTTTTTATAATTAAATAATTGAATGTATGTTTTTCATCTTTTATGAAGCCAGAAATTGAACTACCAAAATGAATTATGTTTCTGTTCTTGGTACAACATTTGCGGTGAAAATGTCATCTTTTTTTATTTATAACAGCACTAACTACTAACAACATGTATAGAACACAGTTTTTAAAATGTCAAACTCACTTGAGTTGTATACGATTATATAACTTATTTATTTTAAACAAAACCGATTGCTAAAAGTTGAAATTAAAGGTAAAGTAACAACATTAGTAAGGGGCCTCTACAATCCTAATGATTTACCAAAGTCAGTAGATAACTCGTAATACAGTATAAAATAACTCAATGGTGGCACAAATATTGATGCAAACATAAATGAAGAAATTTTCTGGAAGACCAGATGGTTAACAATTTGTGATTTAATAGAAAACAAATGAAAATTGACAAGATTATTTGATAACAAAACTTTAGAAAAAGAGTGAAAATGTTATTGAATAAGGCGGACAGTTAGATTAGTAGCTATAGACCGTGCATATAACTTAAAAATGACAAGCACAGACATATTCAAATATTTATGATATTATACTGAAATAAATTGTTATTACTGGAAACGTAAAGTGTGGTCTAGTTATAAACATAAAACAAACAAGTTTCTCTACTTCTCGTATTTCCTCCTGACAATAGAACAATCTCATTGTTTATGATGCATAAGCGCAATTTGTTTATGATGCATAAGCGCAATTTGAGATGACATAAATGAATCCAAATTGGATTAGACGTTCAGGGAAGATAACAAATTGTTATTATAAACCTTGAAAACAAATAAAAACAAATAGGGTCAATTTAGTTGACCTGTGTGACATATTTGTTATATTAATTTACATGAACGTAAATAGTTTTATTTCTTTATATCATATCTAGAAAATATAGCTCTCTTAATTAATATTTTAATTTAAAACAAACAACCATAACATATTTACAAAACTGTTCTGGTTTGTTCCTCCGTCATGTCATTCAGCCAGATAGATACCACATTTTTGTTGAAATCATACCACATTTTTGTTGAAATCATGTCACATACATGAATATTTCATACCTCGTTAACCAACAAATATTACACATACTTAATAAATGTCATTTATTGTTAATTCATTTTTTCCTGTGAAAATTGGTATTATCGCACAGCTATTAATATTTTTTGGTCTATTATGTGGACCTTTGTTTTGACCATATTTTCGATTTTTATAAAGTTGGCTTACCTACATCGCTTTTTATGGCATACACATTTATTAAGCGCTTTTATAAATGGTGGAAAAATTCTTCAGTTTCAGTGTGAACAAGATGTGGCCCTAAGCGCTTTAACCTGAAGGGATACATCTTTTTGAATTTAAAACTTGTACTAGGCTTCTAAAGATATGCATATTTTCTGTGTTAAGAAAATTATTCAAGGACATAACATTTTTGTTTTCTTAGCAATAATCAGTGAAATTAAATTCGTGTAAAGTATCTTTAACTTTGTGCAGTGAAATAAGATGTGAAAATTTGAATCTGAAGCCTGGTCACAAGCTTGAAATCAATTAGAAAAAAAAGTAAAAATTGTTAGCTATGTATATATATTATTGTTCATGTAAAATTAATTTTACACTTTTTTTAGATTAATTTATTTACCGTTTTTGTTTTGCGTGCATTTGTGCGTGCGTGCAATCAAGAAAAAATCAGACATTGTTTCATTAAAGAGTAAAACTTAACTTTAGAACATTCTCTCACAGAAAGTCGTTTTAGATATTTATGACAATCTTTTAAAATAGCATCAACTGACCTTTCTAAAGAACCAGTATTATCAAAGTTTCTTGAACCAGCATGTATCTTCTGTCCCAGTAGGTTTAAAGTATTGTACTTGGCATTTAGAATTTGATTACGAAATGATAAATTGGGTTTCAACATAATTTGACACAGGTTTTGTCTGATTCACAGGGTGTTGCATTATAGGAAATGCTGGAAAAACAATTTGAAAGTATTTTGGCAGGAGCAACATATCCTTTCATACAACATATGAAATGATACTATGAATGATCGCTTAAATAATTATTTTCAGATTTTCAACCTGTGAACGGTTTTCCAGAAATTTATTTATAAATGAGAAATCAATTCAAACTTGAAATAAAAATAAAAACATTATATTAAAGTGAAATGTTACAATATATTTCACTAGGTTTAATTATCTGTATTTTATCAGTCATTTCTACTTAAATGCATGCGTTTCCATTGCAGGCAGACTTGTAGCAATATTTTGAACTTTATGCAAAGTACAAAGGATATCGAAAACATCCTGTTTCGTAAACCTATAGCCAAATAGAAGAACTACGTGTGTTGTAAATGTACAGGGTGATGATTGTTACTTATTGTTATATATCGTGATAAAGTAACACGATGGTATTCCTTTATTTATATGCATCCTTTTGCTTCTGCTAGTTACACTTGCTGACGCTAAAATTACTTCTGTTTTTGTTGGCATTTTGATGTAATTTATCATATAGTATATATATTTTTGGAAACAAACTGCCCTTTTTACCTAGGAACTGAATTTTATCACAAGAAATGTATTTGTATACTCTTTTTAAAGAACCTCCACCATCAAGTCTTGTGTAACATTTCTAGGTATATGAAGTCAGTCTGCTCACTACCAGGCATTAATATCGAAACAAAATTTTTATCCAAAACCATCTTAGTAGGAACCTTAGCATTAAACATAATCTCTGCATTTTTGTCCGCCTCTTTTTTCTTCTTTTTGTAATTATTCTCTATATAGCGTATAAGTGGCTTTAATTTGACTTATTAGATTTATCTCCAGTATTCACTGGAGGTGCAAAATTGAATACTACTTTTACAAGTTCAGTGATAACAATAATATAAAGTGTCTTATAATGTATCAGAAATATATCCAACTCATTCTTTGTTATGGATGTATATATTTTGTAAGTTCGACTAAAATAGACAGAAATGCAACAGTTATGCACAGCATTTGCATACTTTTTAGATAATTTATTTATGTATCGCTACCATTAATGTCTTTTAAGACAAATCTCTCGTAGATAAAGCGATAAGTCATTGTTTTTGATATCTGAGAACACAGATTCCTTCCGAAATGTCATTTTAATACACTTTAGCTGGAATATAATTTACATAACAATATAATGACGGCTCCGGTGCCAAATAATTTAGGCTTGTGGGAATATTTCAGAAGATTCAATCTGATATTATGTTGTATCTTGTCTTTCATTTAGACACCCCCGCCACATTAGATAAATGTAACAATTTTCTGAAATTCTGAAATCTAATTTCTTTAGCATTCACGTGGCTAGCTTTTAGTAGCAAAACCTAATGTAATTTTTTGTTTCCATAAGATTATTACATTACTGACTGCGGTGGAGCAATGCATATTTTAGGAACCTACTTTGATATATCTTTTAATACATGTCAAAAGTATTGCGCAATGGTTTGTTGCTGTTGTTGTCAAACCAGTTTTTGACGATACTTATTTCTGATAAATAAGTGTGTTCTTTATATCATTTGTTTGAGTAACAAATAGTTTACTTTAGGTCAGCAGATATTTTGAAAAAAAAAGCAGAAATAAAAATAATTAGTTACTTCCGTTTGAACGCTCATCACCCTAAACTTAATACAATTTTACTTTCTGTCTTTTCAATTTGTCGTAAATGATAAACGTATATTGAACATTTATGAGTGAAATAATAAAAACATGTATAAATGTAATATGAAAATAACAAAATGATACAGCTTCTCCTTCACAATGATTTCTTAATGATTAAAAATTGAATAAGGTTTTTCAAAATTACAATATAACGTTGAGTAAGGTTTCTCGTACAAAATAACGTTGTCTGGCAACGTCAGCGATAAAACAACACATTAAATTGTAACTGTATACACTTTATAAGCCCGTATTAGAGAATTATTCTCCGGTAAAGCAACTTTGTCATAGGGAATAAACCATTCATTTTTTTTTCATTTCTAATTGTATATTTGGTGAGAATACAAAAGATAAAGGTAACAACACACTCAAACGAAGTCTTTATCTTCTCTTCCTTTCAGAAATATACTGATTTCATGATTATCACCTCATCGTTTAACTGATTAAATGATCATCTGTAATTTTCATCAATCAATGAATATTGTTTAACTGTGCCTTTCTTAGTCAGGAGTTCTCCGATATTTCGTGTAAATGCTCCACTAATTATTCAAAACGCAGCTGTCTTTCTCGATACCTTTTAAGAAGTGATCTTATGTTATCAAATTTGACGACTTGAAAGAAAACTGATAGCCAAACAGCCTCCTTGCTTCTTCCTAATTCAGTTTCCTCTTGTACAGTGTGAGCGTCTCACGTATGCTTTGGAAATGAACCCGTATCAATTTCACATGATCCGATGGTCATTTTAGTGATAACGGCACTACTAGTCATAGTTTAATTACTTTGCTAAAGAAAACTTCAAACCTAGAACATAGAAAACAGTATGTAATAATCACACAGCTATTTAACTAAAAAAAAGAAAGAAAAAAAAAGAAAAAGAAAAAAAACAACATGATATTATTTCCAAATTATTAAAAGTAAAAACTACTCTGGCCAGATTATATAAAAATATCATTCATCAGCAGTTACCTGGAAGAATTGCTTTTCTTTTTGGTCATTTCTCCGGGCATATACTGAAAATTAATTTGTAGTGCGGTAAGAAATTTGAAATGCAAAGGCTTTAGTAGACAATTTTGTAGAAGAAATAATAAAAATATCATCAGGGTTATTTTGAGAACATGTTTTAAACAAGATCACTAATGCTCCTGATATTCTATATGCTAATTCCATACAGACATGATTCACCTAATTAATTTACTTAGTACGTTGAATATAAATAATGCTTGGTGGCGTTTCTGTCAATACACAGTAAACGTAATGCGTCTAAGGTGTCGATTTATAAAAGAGAAAAGCAGACAGCTGCCACATTCGCACAAGATAAACCCACTCATTACAATGCTGATAGTTTTTACTTTTATATATCTTTACCATAACATTTGTTCCGCTAAATGTTGCATTGTGTCAACTCCTTTCCATTTCTGTCAGTTTTGTAAATGTTAGTGTACAGTCCAATGTAAACATGAACTACATGCAAACATTTCAACATACATAGACAAATAAATCCCGTTTCAAGTTACCCAATGCAATATGTTGTTATGACGGCGGGGCATGTCCTTACCAATTTTTTGCAGCATTTATTTTCATCTTCCCCTGAATTCACATATGTAGACGGCAAATAAAAGACATCTTTGATGTTCTTGAAATACTGGCATTCTTTACCTCCTTTTAAACAAATTTGTGAATATTAAATCCTGTCGATGTAATCTACAGAGTAGACTAAATAAAGAAAATACGAAACGAAAGAAATATTAAGAGTTTAGAAAAGTCCATAACAATGCTGACCTATTTTTAAATGCTTTCCCATAAATTATCTACTTAAATATTTTTGACATACAATACACCAACGTGCAACAACTTCTCATAAATAAATTGTAAATAAATAATTAACTTTACAGAATGTTTTTTTTTTTCTTACGAAACCTTTCAGGGTAAAGGAGAGAATCTTCCTTAAAACACTTTGTCGTAATGAAGACAGTCCTTTTTATAGGCATTTCGTTTTATAAAAGTGCAAGTCCTGTAACATAGACGATACTATTTATAACTCTTATTAATGAAAGCCGATAAATCTAAGCGTTTTCAAAAATAATTTAACTTCCATGTGAACTAAAAAATAATTTACGACATTAAAAAATAACAGACATGACATTTGCGTTCCAATTAAGATTTCTCTGAAATATTTTTTGGGGGTATTTTCTAATGTGCTCGATAGCACATAAAGACACTTTTAAACTTCGAGTTCCATAAAAAAAGCTTTCAAAACATATTTTCAGGGCAATAAGGTCTCTTGAGCGACATTAATGGCTTTCCCTGTATGTTCTTGTCTACTCTGTATGGTGTCTCAGAGTTCAATACGAAGAAAATGAAATAAACCATACCAAAACATAGAAATTGAATGAGTTGACTTTGATAAGGTGTCTTGTAAACAAGAGTAACACACACAGACCAAACTGTGTTTATATACACGTGCATAATGACTGTATTTATCTTTTCAGTTATTGAATGAATAAAGTAAATGTTATGGTAACTCCATCTTTATTTTGTATAAACTTGATAATGCTGAAACTATTTGTAAGACTTTAAAATCACAACAGTTTTACAAATGTTTTCATGAAACAATAATATTCCGTACTTTGGCTCTGTCCAAGGTATCAGATGTTCAACATAGATTTAAATTATAGACTTATAAAATTTGGTAAGTAGCATAACCTTACGATATTCTGATAAGCTTGTTCAAATTTTGTCCCTGTAGCCATTATTTGCTCCACCTTAGAGGTCATATGTTTTACATAGAAGTATACTGAATATTTTTATCAAAGTTTTGCTTTGAAACTAAAGCCTAGAGTTCTGCACTTTTGCATGAAGCAATGTCTGGTAGACCTTAACCAGTATTATCTAAATAATGTCCTTTTTAAGTTATTTTTCTTTAACTTGATGATAAATCCATTACATGACTCTTATATTTCTTAAAAGTTATACTCAGGCCCTCTTGCTTTTTTCTTCTGATATACTTGCTGTGAACAATCCTGTAACAAAAGCGTTCTATCTTTTTGTTCAACACCCGAATCTACATATTCTTGTTTATCATTTTTAGCTCCTCGCACGAGAAGACAATAACTTTCTTCGATTATTTGGATTAAAGCTTGTTTCTCTCTGCAACTAAACATTGTATTATCAATAATAAAATGACGTTAAAATAATGTGGCATTTTTGTGCTTAAACATATATTTACCGAATATGTCTTAAATCCGAATATGACTAAACTCAATGGACGATAGATAATGAAATAAGCGTTTTACTGATCCCGATTTTTCAAGAACTGTACAGTATCTTATGATTTTAATTCAGTTGACATACTAGGTAAAGCGTTATCTTTTAGGTATCTTTTACTTGTTATTTATCATAATTATATAATATACGTATATTGAAAAAATGGAAATCTGTTTTATTCATGGTACTTCCTCATCACATTGATATTCGAAAATGTTTCATTAATCCTTAAATGTGAGTTCACCTAACACTTTAATTATGCGGATGAATTTTAAACGAAACGTAAAATAACAACAAAAATCGTTAAAGACGTGGTGTCTGTAAGATCATATTCTTCAGATTGTTCATGTCGTCATTAAAAGTTGATATTCAGACCAAAGTTTTTTTTACGTGTTGAAGATGAAAGGTGAGGACCAGTAAATCAGAATCATTACCTTACGCCATTCATTATAGGTTTACACACATAGAAAGAGAAAAAATAAAACGGGAACGGGATGATATACAATGTTTTGTATTGAAAGAAACTTTACTGGATAAAAACACACTCACAGATTAAGATAAAAAGTGTTTCAGTACAATACATGTCACCAATTGTGTCTTTTGTATCCTGTGAACTATCACTTTCGGTGTATGTTAAAGGACATATCTGATTAATTATGTAGATTAATTAATATTTAAGAGTATTAGAAACAAACACTTGGCTTTTTACTCGATATCCTTGAGTGCTTTGAAAGTGAACAATTTCCTTTTTATGTATAAACATAACAAAAAACATATTAAAACATAAAACGGTTGTTTTACGAGTTAATGAAATTAATATTATTATTTAGCTTATTGCAGTAATTGTCCATATTCAGTGGGTTACAAAATGAAAGGACGTATCAGTAATTAGATATATTCTGCTTTACAGTGGCCGTGGTTTGTCTCTTATTTTAGTTAATTGGAATAAGTATTATGTACAAAAATGCTGTTAAGTATAAACATTCTTAAACAAAAGAGTAAAAATGACTGATAATCTATGACATCAATCAGGAATGCAAAAATATGAAATGATTTAATGCTAAAAAGTAGTGACCTTAAAAGAAACTAAGAAAAACAGTATATCAAAGGTATCGTAACGTTTACATGACTTAAATGTCTCTATCATTTACATATTTTAAAGGGACAACACCGATTGATGTCGTTATGTTATTTTATAGATTCCAGACACGACGAAAGTTATAGATACATCAAGGACCGTATAATAGCAAGTCCCAGATTACGTGTAGTTTTATGAAAGAATTTGTGTCACTTTTGTTACTTCTGGGCTTGTAAGATTATTTTATAAGACTTACACGTCAGCTATCAAATTATATACTATATATATAGTGTTACTGATCTTACGTCATCATCCCTTAAAAGGTCAAAAAGCGAGGTTAGACAGCTATGCCAAAAAAGTGTAAATGACGTCAAGACTTTCCCTGAAACCTAAACAAGTCATTTACATATTAAACTGCGGAAGAAATGAATGTTATTGCACGGCTCGCACTTCCTTACCCTTATAACTTGGTTAAACTTCACTACTGTAATTTTAGTGCAATACAATTCTTGTATTTTCACATGGCACCGGTGAAACGGTATAAACTCATTATCTCAGTTATGTTATTTCTTTAATTGGACTTTTTTACAACTCAAGAAGCATGAACTGGCAAACAATTCAATTAATTTAAGAAAACTGATTTTAAATCTTACATTTTCAGTCAGCAAGCTTAACTTCAATCGAGAGTTATCTGTATTTCAATCCATCTTTTTATTTTGTTCTGTTTCTGATCACATTTTTCTCTTTTAAAATGATAATAAATTGAATATAGCATCACTTTTAAGTCTGAATATTTCTTCCATTGAAACATATTTCTGAACAAATTAATAATTGAATGAATCGTTATTTTCATCTTGTCAAATTTTGTCAAATGAAATATCGCATTACCAATTTCTTGTCTTTTTCAAGGAATTTCGTACGTAGTAAAATATTTACTGCTTTTATTTTTCCATAAATTCGTTTTAAATGGGTCTTTTACGATTATATATGTTTAAAATTGTGTCCTTTTGTGTAGTTATCAAAACGCTGTAAAGTATAAAACAATAATTTTCTTCTGGAGTTGCACATGTGTCAAGAGTACTCAAGCCCATAGATTTGATTAACATTCAATCTCTATTGACACCAGTTAAAATGATAGCAAGCCATTTTAGATAACTCTGCAGCACGACATAAATATAAACGAATTCTGTGAAGTCCGGAAACTTTACCGTCTTTAATGGACATCATGCGGTATTTGTAAGAATGTCAGCGGAGGATATTGAAAGGCACCATTATTTATTGAAAGTAGGCGACTATTACCTCTCAGGTTAAGTTTGATTTCAGGATATTTTTTGTGTATAAACAGCTGACGCTGAGTGAATAAACTGTTTTTTTTTTGACACCATGCGAACAAATCAAGAATTCAGATACTTTGATATTATCCTGCTGTTTTTTTCTCGCACATCATACCATTCTTATCATATGTAAGAAAAACTACAAAGCAGTTTCATTCCGAGGCAGCTGATTCGTACGTCTGCTTCTCAGGTAAAAGTATGCGTCAGTTTACAGGAAAGAAAAAAATATTGTACCTATGACAGTCTTACTTGAAAGACGATTATATGTAGCTATATGGCATTGTTGTCCTTAAATTCAGTGTCAAGTTACTAGTGTAGATAGACTTCAGCTATTTTACAGCCATCTTCATGGCTCCAGTTATTATTTTACAGAGATTTAGATACTACAATGGAACACAATTTTGTACATAGAATCTTTTAAAGAAAAAGCGCAGCAGTGTCTCTTTTATAGAAGCATAACTCTACTGTTGGTGCTCCTTTAACTATATAGTTATATGAAATCTGTTTTTGCATTGTACTATTCCTTAAGCTGGTAATCATACTTCAGAAGTTCTTACCAATTTACTTCTCATAGCCGACAGTCAAACAGAGCGCCGAAATAGATGTACATCGAATAATCTTATTTTATTATCTCTTCTGCTTTTACAATGTTAGTTTACTGTTTAAGGGTCTCATGTATTGATGAGGAAAACCAATACAGTTTTCTAGAGCCATTTCAGAATTGTGTGACAGTTGGCCAGTTGCGTTCACATTTAATTCGTGTTATATCTTGCAATTTTATATGGTTTAGCCAAGTTTTCAAAATGATCACTTGAAGTATAATATAGTGGCGAATATAAACATGAATGCCACTTGATTAATTATTCTTGAAACATTTATTTTAACTGACTCCATTATAAATTACATGTTCTTTACTAGAAACATCCGTACCGCTATTCCCTTGATTTATAGTACATTTATATCTTTAATAATTTATGACTCAGTAGATTCCCCGCCGTTATAAATCTTTTTTTTTCGGCATTAGCGCGGTACAATTAATAAATACTAATTGATAAACTGATTTTGAGTTGTCGTCTTATAAGGATAAGACATGATTACGTTTGATATAAAGGAGAGTATATTTAATTTGTAGTTTCGACGAGAATGTTTCTTCTTATGTTTGAGATCAAACTGTGCCAGTTCAATTGTTGGTTTACATGTTTATATTTAGTAAAGTTTGATCTGTCAAAACGAACATCTTGTAAAGGCAATCAATACAGTAACTTTTAAAAACACTACAATACAGCGCATTATTAAGTGCAGCTCTCTGGACTACCAAGTTGAACATATTCAAAGTACCAAAAAGCCGTAACCTGCATTCGACCAAACACAACATAAGACAGTTTTAGCGAACGATTGTTTGCGTTTGAAATTTAAATAACACCCTCCTTCTCTTTGTGTCAAATTCTATTTGTGAAGTGTGTTTCTCTCGTATGCTTTAGAAATGAACCCGTATTAATTAGAAATAATCAGATAGTCATTTTAGTGATAAGGGCAAAAAGACTGTATTAAATGTAATTAAATATACGTGATTACCGAAACGTAGAAGAAATTGAATAAGAGTATGTGATAATCATAGAGTTACTAAATGGACTGTCTGGTCTGGGAAGTTGAGTGATGATATGCCCAACGTAAAAGTAAAAATATCTGCTTCGATTATGCTTACAATACTGTCATTTTTCATGACTGAATCTAAAAGGGCGACTTCGATACTTTTAAATATCTCGCTCTGGATTCTTTCGAAAAGACATTTGCGGTAAGGTAACCTTTATTAGAAAACCTTCCCTCCACGCTTAATTAGTTAAATTTGTAAAATTATAAAAAAATGTAAAACTGAATAATTTTTCTTCCAAAACATTCAGATTTGACTAACTTCTGAGGTTTCTATTTCTTATCAACTTCTGAAAAATCAAATAGTGCATTACCTATTACAAATTAATTAAAAGAAAATAAAACTGCATTTTGAATACATTCTTAAACATCGGTAAATCTTGATTTATAATGACTTTAAAAATTCAAGTTATCAGTTCATAAACTGTTTATAGATGATAAAAGTCGTGTTATGATCACAGTCAAAAAGCCAGTATTCCAGACAAGCCTTAATTATACGAGAAAACAGCACCGCGTCAGAAAAAAACAATCATGTTGTTTTCTCTTAGAATAAAAGGAGGTTTCGGATACAACAATGGTTTGAACCAGCAACTTTAAAATGTACAACTTACAGCTGTATCTTTTTTATAAACCCATAACGTATGTACTAACAACTATGTCTTAACAAAAAACAACTTGCGTTTTTGCTTTGCATTGTGCTTTAACACATACAAATTAAGACTGCCCTTTTTCTAGTAGCACATCAATTTTCAAGCGGAAATTCAATAAAAAATGCAAAATAGTCCTATGTGCACTGTATAAAGTATTACTTTCTCTCATTATTTTAAATCTTTTATGAATTCATACCCACCGCTTTCAGCCATAACAGTCTTGACCTAATTATAAGAAAACTAGATAAATTGACATAGATCACCCAAATACATAGACTGAATCAGAGTATCATATAGTTTATATTGCTTTTATATGTAAGTTTATTGTTTCAGAGTCTTATGTATCGATTAGGAAAACCAATTCAGTTTCCAAGAGAGATCTCAGGATAGTGTGATAGTTTGGCAATCACTGTCTCATTAATTTCTTGTTATGTTTTGTAATTTTGTATTTCGACGTGGTATGATCGGTTTTGAGTATTCGAACTAATTATAGCAAGTTTTCAAAACAAGACACGCGTGAGCTATGATAAAGTGGCGACAATAAACATACGAACTCCTTATGTGCTACATATTTGTAACTCTTTTACACGCGACTAGACAGAAATTATTGAAAAAATTATTAAAGGTACCCTTAGATATTTTAAGTACTCTTTTATAAATTGCGTGTTTTTAACTCATTACTACTTTATACATACCATGTTTTCTTTGACTGTTCAGACACCATCTTGAATTTTTACCACAGTCGATTCCCCACCGTTATAAATGTTGTTCTCGGCAGCAACGCCTTACAATCAATTAAAGCTTTAGTGTATTAAAAGTTGTCTTGATATAAGGATAAGACATTACTTTTGATGTAAGGGAGTGTATATCCTTTTTGTAATTTTTTTATTTTGTACCTCAAATGTCAAATAGATATTTTTCTGTAGGAGAGCATGCAGTACAAGTTCACTTGTCGGTCTGCAACTTCCTGTTTAAATGCAAATTCATCCAAACGTCCTAATAAATGTTACAGACGGCCTGTCAATACAGCCACCTTAGTACAATGCAGGCAGTACTTGAACAACTTGCAGTAAAGTACAGTGCACGTAGAAGTACAAGAGAATATTTAAGAAACAAGAAAATGATACAATGCCAAGCCTACCTTTAAGACGTTTTCCCAGAGCTAGAAATGATTTGTTTCAATATTTATAGATGATATTCTATATGTACAGTTTTGAATTAATGTGAAAATAGCAAAATGAAACAGCTTCTCATTCACAATGATTCTTTATTAAGTGAAAATTGAATAAGGTTTCAAAAATTACAAAATAACGTTGAGTAAGGTTTCTCGTACAAAATAACGTTGTCTGGCCACATCAGCGATAAAACAACACATTAAATTGTAACTGTATACATTTTATTAGCCCGTATTAGAGAATTATTTTAGAATTTGATTACCGAATAGATATCCCTAAAATCCTCTGCAATTTCCAGCAAAATGGACTTTTTTAATCGAAGTTTTGTGAACAAATTAGTTTGTTTAAACAACATTTTGAGATGATTCGATATGATAAGACGTTAAATGACACAGAATCTTGAAGTTATTGATAACTGAAATAGTTGCCCTCAGTTTATAGAACCCTTACAGTTTCCATCATGCACTTTTTACTCATGTAACGGAAGTTTGGTAACTAAAAAAGCCATTGAAATACGTGTACTCTGATAACGATTCACAGCAGTCTTCATTTTATGAATATCGTCATCGCTGTAAACTCTTTCTGCCTCCAACCCTCTCTTAAAATGACCAAATGAGTGTCAACACATTTAAACAGTAAATGACGCCTATCTCATTTTTCAATCGCATAAACATACAAGATCATTCATAATGATTCTAAAAATCCTTTACGCTTATTATTTTTGAGGTTTGTTTTCAGTTTTTATAACATCTACTCAGATAAAACTACAAACGAAAAATTATATTTCATACAAATATGTACCTCGGTTATTTTATATCCAATGGTTTTTGGTGACCTTCTATAATATTTTACTTAGTGCATCATGAATTATCTAAAAGTATAATAGTCTAAGGCATTTTCCAGCAGGCAAACCTGAACAATTGCAAATGCTGAAAACGTAACTTTGTCATAGGGATAAACCATTCATTTGTTTTCATTTCTAATTGTACGTTTTGTGAGCAAAGGTCTTGCACAAAAGATAACGGTAACGGAACTCTCAAACGAAGTTTTTTCATGCATGGCCATCAATCTAATTATTTGCTTAAGAAAGATTCCTTATCTTCTCTTCCTTAAAGAAATAAACTGATTTCATGATTATCAATTAATTTTTCAACTGATTAAATTACTGTCTATAATTTTTATTGATCAATGAATATTGTTTAACTGTGCCTATCTTCGTAGGAAGGTCTCCAATATTACGTGTAAATGGTCAACTTATTATTTTAAACGCAGCTGTCTTTCTCTCGTAGCCTTTATAGAATTGATCTTATGTTATCAAATTTGACTTGAGAGAAAACGGATAGCCAAACAGCCTCCTTGCTTCTTCCTAATTCAATTTCTTCTTGTAAAGTGTGAGCGTCGAAAATGAACCCGCATCAATTACAAATAATCCGATGGTCATTTTTAGTGATAACGGCACTTCTGGCCATAATTTAATTACTGATATGTGATTAGGCAGCATACTTTGCCAAAGAAAACTTCAAACCTAGAAAATGGAAAAAAACAGTATGTAATAATCACAGAGCTATTTTTTTTAAAAACGTGATATTATTTTGAAACATTATAAGTCAAACTACTCTGGTCCGATGATTACAAAAAATCCTACGTCAGGACTAAACCTGAAGGAATGATTTTTCTTTTTTGTCGTCATTTCTCTGGGCTATACTGAACATTAAAGGCTTTAGCAGAAAATTTTGTAAAAGAAATAACAACAATACAATCAGGGTTATTCTGAGAACATGTTTTAACCAGATCGCTAATGCCCCTTATATTCTATATGCTAATTTTACACTGACATGATTCATCTGACTGAATTTACTTATGTTGGACATCAATAATGCATGGTGACAATTTTGTCAATAAACAGTATCCGCAATGCGTCTAAGTTGTCGATTTATAAAGAGAAAAGCAGACAACTGCCACATTCGCACAAGATAAACCTACTCATTAAAATGCTGATGGTTATTACTTTTATATATGTTTATACCATAGCATTTGTTCCGCTAAATGTTACATTGTGTCAACTCCTGTCTATTTGTGTCAGTTTTGCGAATGTAAGTTTACAATCAAGTGTAAAAATGAACTATATGCAAACAATTTCAACATAGACAAATAATTCCCATTTCAAATTACACAATGCAATATACTGTTCATAGAACTGGGCCTATCTTTTCCAATTTTTGTTGCATTGACTTTCATTTTCCTTAAATTCACAGTCATTTCTTTTCCACATATGAAGACGGCATTTGTAAATACCTATGGTGTTTCTTGAAAAAGGGGCATTGTTGACCTCCTTTTTAAACAAGTTTGTGTATTTTTATTCCTATCGATTTAATCTAAACAATGGACTGAATAAACATATTACGAAACGAAAGAAATATTAGGAACTTAGACGAAAACACTTTTTTCATACACTAATTTTCATTGCACTAATGGGCAACTACTTCTGACAAATAAATTGTAACTAATCATTACATTGTCAGAAAAAATAATCTAAGTCTTTCAGAGTGAAGGAGAGAATCTTCCTAAAACATCTGATCGAAATGGCGACAGTCTTTTTATAAGCGTTTCATTTTATAAAAGTTTAAATCCTTGATAGAGAAATATACTATTTATGACTCTTATAAATGAACACCATGCAGACAATTCTAAGCGTTTTCAAAAAAAGTCCACGACAAAGAGCTTCCATGTGAACTAAATAAATAATTTACGACAATAAAAAATAACAGACATGACATTTGCATTCCAATTAAGATTTCTTTGAAATAATCATTTTTTTTGTTTTTTTTAATGTGCTCGATGGCACATAAAGACACTTTTAAACTTCGAGTACTATAACAAACGCTCTCAAAACATACTTGCAGGGCATTCAGGTCTCTTGAGCGACATTATTTCTTTCCCTGCATGTCTTTGCCTACTGTATATAGTGTCTCAAATTTCTATCCGAAGAAAATGTAATAAACGATACCAGAACATAGAAATTAAATGAATTGTGTTATGTAAACAAGAGTTACACACTCAGAACAAACATATATACGCGTACATAATGACTTTGGTGAGTAGCATCATAACCTTGTTATGTTCTGATAAGCTTGTTCAAATTTTGTCCCTGTAGCCATTATTTGCTCCACCTTAGAGGTCATATTTTTTTCACAGAAATATACAGAATATTTTTATCAACTCTTTTTCTCTGAAACAATAAAACCTAAAGATCTGAACTTTTGCATGAAACACTGTCTGGTAGACCTTAACTAGTATTATCTAAATAGTGCCCCTTTTTAGTTATTTTTTTTAATTTAATGATAATTCGATTAGATGACTCATGAATTTTTTAAAGTTATACTCAGGTGAGTATTTTGGGGCTTTTCGACCCTCTTGTTTTTTTCTAATATACTTATATAAAAGCGTTCCAAGTTTTTGTTCAACATCTTCATATTCTTCTTTATGATTTTTTATCTCCTCGCACGAGTAGGCAATTATTTCTACGACTACTTGGATTATAGCCCGTTTCTTTATGCGTCTAAACTTTGTATAATCAGATACAAAATGTGGCATTTTGTGCTTAAACACACATGTTTACCGAATATGTTTTAAATCCGAACAAGACGAAACTGCATGGACGATAGATAATGACCTAAGTGTTTGCTGATTCCAGTCTTTATGAATTCTTGATTAAATTTCAGTAATTTTTAATATAGCATTCCATCATTTATATATTTCAAAGACAAGTTGTTGATAGGTAATATATCAAGCCTTTGTAATGGTCTCTAACAACACAGATTGATGTTGGTATGTCATTTTAATAGATTCCAGACAAGACGAAATTTATATTATACATGTAGTGTTATGAAAGAACTGGTGTCACTTTTGTTACTTCTGGGCTTGTAAGATTATTTTAAAAGGTTTACACGTCAGCTATCAAATTATATACTATATGTATTGATACTCTTCAGACGGTGAGTTTAATTTGTTCTAGCACTCTAAGAATAAACTAAAAACAAATTTTCAAAGGCTGTGAGATAAAAATTGCCAAAAATTAAGAATGACTTTACTTGCTTCAAACATTAAATACTTACGATAAACAGGTGTACTTTGTGCATTTTGATCAATTTAATTGCATAAAGTAAAAAAATAAAATGCTGAAAATATGAACTGTAGGTCTGTTTTGTGAATTTTAACATAAGAGAAGTACGGACGGTCACCAGTCAGAAAGAATCTTTTAAAATCCCATACCTGTAGCGAAAGAAATTCATTTTGTATTAAAATGATATACAACGTTAATGGGGATTAAAGTAACGGAGGATGTGTTTTACAACTATCGACTGCATTGTTTCAACGTGCATCTTTCAAAGGTATTTTGTGAACAACAGTGTAATTGTCAAAGTTACTTTAATTCTGTCGAGATACTTTACTAACATTTCACGAATATAAAGCATATATTTCAGCTATTTGTTATCTGAACAAATTATGGTGCGTTACTTTTTGACTATGTAATAGGAACGTCATGCAAATATTCGTTCGACATTGTCTTACGTCATCATCCCTTAAAAGGTCAAAAATTGAGCCACGCCAAAAAAGTGTAAATGACGTCAAACATTTGCTTGTACCTAAACAAGTCATTTAAATATTTAACTGCGTTATAATTGAATGTTACTGTACGGTTTGCGCTTCCTTACCCTTATAATTTGGTTAAACGTCACTACAGTAAAATTAGTGCAAAACAATTCTTGTATTTCACATGGCACTGGTAAAACGGTACAAACTTATTATCTCAATTATGTTATTTCTTTAATTATACTTTATTGCTACTCAAGAGAGCATGAATTGGCAAACAATTCAATTAATTTAAGAAAACTGATTTTTAGATCTAACATTTTCATAGTCAGCAAGCTTAACTTCAATCGAAAGATATCTGTATTTCAATCTATCTTTTTTATTTTCTTCTGTTTTCTAACCACTTGTTTCCCTTCAAAATTGATAACAAATTAAATATAGCATCACTACTAAGACTGAATATTTCTTCCACTGAAAAGTTCACGTAAAACATATTTCTGAACAAATTTATAATTGAATGAATCTTTATTAATTTTTCGTCTTCTCAAATTTTGTCAGATGAAATATTGCATTACCAATTACTTGTCCTTTTTCAAAGAGTTTCAAACGTAGTAAAATATTTACTGTTTTTATGTTTCCATAAATTCGTTTTAAGAAGGTGTTTTACGATCAAATGTCATTTAAAGTGTGTCTTATTGTGCAGTAAACAAAACTCTGTAAGGTGTAAAACAATAGTTTCCATCTTAAACTGCACATGTGTCAACAGCACTCAGTCCTCTAGATTTGGGAAATTTCATCTGAATCCTAGCTTCCATACATTCTGATTAATTTACAGTCATTCTCTATAGACACCAGTCAATATAAGATCAAGAAATTTTAGATAATTTTGCAGCACAATGTAAAAATAAACGAATTCTGCAAGTGTTACTGTAACAAAACGATAGCTTTACCGTCTTTAATGGAAACTATGTGGTATTTAGAGGAGTGTCAGCGGAGGATATTGAAAGACACCATTATTTATTGATAGTAGGCGACCATTACCTCTCAGGTTAAGTTTGTTTCATTTCAGGATATTTTTGTGTATAAACGGCTAACGTTGAGTGAATAAACAATTTTTGGCACCCTGCGAACAAATCAAGAATTCATATACTCTAATATTATCCTGCTGTTTTTTCGCACGTTATAACGATTTTATGATATGTAAGAATAACTACCAAACAGCTTCATTCCGAGGCAGCTGATACATCTGTGTCTCAGGTACAAGAATGAGTCGGTTTACAGGAATGAGAAACATTTTGTACGTATGACAGTCTTACTTGAGAGATGATTATTTGTTAGTATTTGGCATTATTGTCTAAAATTTCAGTGTCCAGTTACTAGTGGATATGGACGTTATTTTTAGATAGACTTTAGCTATTTTACTATTTGCAGAGTTTTTTGGAATGTACATTTCCTTCAAGCCTAAAATGATAAAGAATTATACCATCTTCATGGCTCCAATTTTTTGATTTTACACCAATTTTAGATACTACAGAACAACATTATTTTGTACCCGATATCTCTTTAATTTAAACACGCAGCCATGTCTTTTATATAAATATATATTAACTCTGTAATTTGTTGGATCCATTAACTATATAGTTATAAGAAAACTGTTTTTGCTTTGTATTGTCTATGACGGCCCAGTGCTAGCTTTACCACAAAAATACATACATACACGAAGGCTGCCTTTTTCAGGCAGTATATTCAATGGCGGAAAAACAAACATCAAGTTGTTCTCCATAAAATATTACTTTCGCTTATCCTCATGCTTTAGAAGTTAATACCAATTTATTTACTTCTCATAACCTACAGTCAAATAGAGCGCCGAAATAGATGTACATTGAATATGCTTATTTTATTACCTCTTCTGCTTTTACAATGTAAGTTTATTGTTTAGAGGTCTTATGTATTGATGAGGAAAACAAATGGTTTACCAGAGCCATCTCAGATAATTTTATGTTACTGTTCTTGTTATTTTATATTTCAACATAAATTAGCCCTTTGTAAAGTTTCAGACTAGATACACCTTTTTTCATAAACCATGGACTATGAAAGAGTGGTGAACATAAATATAAAATGAATGCCTTATGAATTGGGAGTCTGAATATCATCGTGCAACATTTGTTGATAAATCACATGTTCTTTACTCCAAACATATTTGATATATAGTATATTTTATATTGAGACACCGTCTTCATAATTTATAACGCAGTAGATTCCCCACCGTTATAAATCTTTTTCCAGGCAGTAGTGCCGTACAATTAATAAATACTTAATCATGATAAACGTATTTTGAGTTGTCGTCATGTTAGCAAGTCCATCAGTTTTGAAATTAGGGAGAGAAGAATAATTCAATAAAATTTTATTGATTTTGTACTTTCGAGGTCAAGTGATTATTCTTTTGTTGGAGAACAAACAGTATCAATTAAATTGATGATTTACACGTTTGAATTTTGTTACGTTTGATACGAAATTATTTAAAAGTCCAAAATCTTACAAACGTGAACGCAATCAATACTTTAAAAGATCTACAACACAACGCAGTGCTGTGAAGTGCAGAGCAAAGCCGGTAGAGGAGTGTAGTGCTGAGAATTACATTGCAAAGGCAGTACAGCGCATTATTTAATAATAAAAAAAATAATAAGCTGTGAAAAATATACTAAACACAATGTAATTTCTATTCGTAAAGACAAATGGTTTGGTTCAGTATTCAAATAATGAGAAACAATAGAAAAATAATAGAACAAATCTGTTAGTGTTTCTTGAAAAAGTGAAAAATGAGTTTGACTATTAAATAAAGGTTTCTCTTACGTTGCCGTTACCAATTCTTGACACAGACGAACCAGCATACTTTGATCAGCTCTCTGACTACCAATACATTCAAGGTATCATAAAGCTCTAACCTTTTTTCGACCAAACACTTCACAAGACAGTTTTAGCAAATTGTTTTAAATTTGCTTTTTGGAATTTGATTACCAAATATATTCTGCTGCTGCTATTGTTTTACGCAATTTCGGTTTTGGACTATTTAAAACAAAGGAATTTATGAATAACAACTTTGTGAACGAATTTTTATCACTGTTTTAAACAAATTTTTGAAAGAGTTACTGATATCTTGTTTGGCACTATATAATATATAACAAAGTACAAGTATATCTAGCAACATGTAAGACATGAAAAATATTGAATTTTTGTAACAGTAAGAATCAGTGTAACTAACACTGCAGAATGGTTTATTTGCCAGCATTATCTTATCAGAGAAAAGATTAACCAGTATACTGGTCTCGCTGTTTTATTGGACATTTTTTCTTGTTCGCATGCATATACAGCCCAGTTTCGAAATTTTAAAATTGTTGGATAACAAATTTATGAATTTTTTCTTGTGTACTCCAAAGTTTTAGGGCCACCATTTTTTCCTGTCATTTTTTTTAGATCAAAACTCAATTGTTAGTTATGATAAACATGTACTTAAAGATTTTTCTTCAACTCGTCACACTTAAGTTGTCTATTTATTTACGTTAACCACATAATAATGCTCATATTTATATTCTAGAAAAGGAAATTCGAACTGTGCCTTTTCCTTTCCTTGAGAAGCTATCAATATAATATTTAGTTGGTTAGAACATATACTGTCTTAAGTTAACCAGACGTTAGTGAACAGGAGACTTTTTTCTCAGCATTCTACGTTAATATTTTTCAGAAATTTACATTTTTTAAAAATCATTATCCATGAATTTGAGATTCATAATGTTGGTAAGATATACTTTTACTGGTTATTCAATGGCCAATGGAATTTAGAGACCCTCTCTATTCGTGAGTAAAATTATAAAATAAAACAATCAAGTCATCCTCGGTGGTCATCCTTATAATATATCCTTTGTAAGAGTAACCATTGTAGGTCTGTGGTTCGGTAAAAATGCAAATGAAATTCAGAAAAGCTTAAGCACTACCATAATCATTAAAGTAAAGGTTTCATTAACACTTCTTTACTCCGTCACTTCAGAGGAACCATTCTTATCTGTGAATAAAAGACCACCATATGCACCTTAAACTATCTGAATTTTCGTTAATGTGACAGACATTTTTTCAAACCGAAAAATCATGTTATTTATTGCAACAGGCAAGACTTAACATGTGCATCTAGCCGAATAATCTGCATATCTGTTTTAACATTTGTCATTCATCTTTAATTTGTAAAAATACTTCTAGTGAGAAAAGAGTCTGTGTGCTTTAGTAAATATAACGACATACTAAACGAAACTTTTTCATGTATGCCCATCAAACGGGTGACTATATTTAGAAACGTGATTCATCTCTTCATCCCTCTAAGAAATTTACTGATTTAATGATTACCACTGCATTGTTAAATTTGGGTGTGATATCAAACAGCCAATGTACATTCAATTTGTATTACTGTCATTTTCTTTCTGGGACTTCGGATTCAGCTTTAAATTGTCCACTTGGTAATTAAATCAGAAGTATCGTTCTGACAGAAATGATACCAGTGTCGTGAAATTTGTCTTGAAAGAAATCGATACTATACACCCTCCTTTCTCTCTAATTCAAATTCCATTTGTTAAGTGTGTCTTTTTCGTATGTTTCGGAAATGAACCCGTATTAATGAGAAATGATCAGATGGTCATTTTGAGTAATAAGGGCAAAATTAGCCTAAATAAATCTTGTAATAGTTTTGGGGTCAAGGTCCTTGATCTTTGTAAAGCAAACAATTTGCGCATTGTTAATGGACGTCTTTTTAATGATATGTCTGGTATGTATACTTTCGCAAATACAAGCGGAGCGTCCGTTATCGATTATTTAATAACAAAAGAATGTAATTTTAATATATTATGTAACTTTACTATTGATTTATTCAATGAATTTAGTGACCATGCGGGGGTGTTGTTTACATTGAGGTGCAAGAAAAGCATGGATGAGATTAAGGTAAATAATGAGGTCAGGTATAAATGGGACGATAAATATAAGAGTATATTTAGGTCACACCTTATTTCAAGATTACCATATTTTAATTGTTTAACAAGTAATATCGACAAAACTTGTAGAGATTCTGTTAATAATGTTATGAATAATTTTTCTGATGTATTACGTGAGGTTGCAGATCCATTGTTTTCAAAATCATATGTGTATAAGTGTGATCCTTATTTTAGTGAACATTCTGTATTAAAACAGGCTGACTGGTTTGATATTGAATGCTCAAGGGCAAGAATTCAGTATTTACATGCTTTACATGATTTTAACAGGTTAAAGTCGGATCAGAATAGGGAACTTTTTTGTAATTTAAAAAAACAGTATAAAGATTTATGTAGGAAAAAGAAGCGTATTTTTAAACAAAAGAAAATGAACGATATTGGGAATTTAATTCATGCAAAACCTAAAGTTTTTTGGAGTTATTTTAAAAAGAAAAGTAAATCTTCAAACGACTTATCTATTGAGGAATTTTGTTCTTATTTCTCATCCCTAGGAAGTGATGTGTCACAGGATAAGAATCCTAATGCGGAATATTTTTGTAGTAGTCATGATTTTGATAATTTAGACTGTTGTTATGAAGAATTAGATAAAACAGTAACTGTACAAGAAATTTATAAGGCTGCCAAAGAACTCAAAAGGGGTAAGGCATTTGGTAGTGATTTTATTTTGAATGAATATTTGATTGAAAGTATTGATATTTTAGGGTCGCATATTTGTGATATTTTTAATGCAATTTTAGATTCTGGGTATTTTCCAGATAAATGGATGGAGGGTGTAATTATACCTATACACAAAAAAGGTGATAAGAATGACGTTAACAACTATAGGGGTATTACATTAGTTAGTTGTTTTTCTAAATTATTTACAATAGTATTGAATAAGCGTATCACGTCTTTTTGTGAAAGTAATAATGTTATATCTGACGCACAGTTTGGTTTTAGAAAGGGTAAATCAACTGTAGATGCATTATTTATACTGTTGAATGTTGTGCAACACTACTTAAATGAAAATAAAAGATTATATTGTGTATTTGTTGACTTGAAAAAATGTTTTGATACTATATATAGAAATGCACTGTGGCTGAAATTGTATAGATTAGGAATACAAGGTAAATTGTTGAGAATTATAAGGGACATGTATACAAAAGTTAAATCATGTGTTAGGTTATGTAACAATTATTCCTCTTATTTTGAGTATGCTGTAGGTTTAAGGCAAGGGGAGATAATGTCTCCGTTACTTTTTTCTCTGTTCGTAGAAGATCTAGAACTATTTTTACAGGATAATCTTAGTTCTGGACTGGATATAGAAGAAATTATCTTACTTATACTGTTATTTGCTGATGATATGGTAATATTAGGAAAGTCCCCTCAAGAATTGCAACTGCATTTAGATAGATTGTATGAATATTGTAAAAGTTGGGGATTAGAAGTAAATACAAATAAAACTAAAATCGTTGTATTTAGGAAAAGAGGAGGTTTATTAGGAAATGAGTTTTGGACATATGACGGTAATGATATTGAAGTAGTAAATGATTTTAATTATCTAGGAACAGTTTTCAATTACACCGGAAATTTTACTTTAAATCAGGAATACATCACAGGTAAAGCGTTAAAGGCGCTTAATGTTTTGCTTTTAAATTGTAAAAAGTATAGTTTTAAACCCAAGTTATTATGTCAGCTGTTTGATTCTTTTGTTGGTTCAATTTTGAGTTATTCTTCAGAAATATGGGGCTTTACAAAATCAAAACAAATTGAAAGGATACATTTAAAATTTTGTAAAAATATATTGTCAGTAAGAAATACTACCTGTACTGTTAGTGTTTACGGAGAATTAGGAAGATATCCTTTGTTCATATCCCGTTATGTACGCCTGGTAAAATATTGGTCCAAGTTGCTGCACACAGACAATATTATTCTACGCTCAGTTTACCAGCAATCATTAAATGATTGTAATAAGGGATTATGTAACTGGGTAGCAAATGTTAAAAAGCTTTTGTGTGACTATGGTTTTACAAATGTTTGGAATAACCCACATGTAATTGTATTTAAAAACTTTATCCCGATATTTAGACAACGGATTATTGATTGTTTTATACAGGGGTGGCATGTATCTAAAGAAACAAGTTCTGTATTGGAATTATATAATGTGTGTAAAATTAATTTTTGTTATGAAGATTATTTAGATATATTGCCTGAACATTTGAGACGACTTATCACTAGATTAAGAACTTCTGCACACAACCTAAGAATACAAACTGGTAGATATGCTAGAAACAGAATACAAAGAAATGAACGCTACTGTCAATGTTGTTCTTTAAGGGACTTGGAAGACGAATTTCATTTTGTTCTTATCTGCCCATGTTATACAAGTATTCGTAACCTTTATATTAACAGATATTATGTTGTAAACCCAAGTATGTACAAATTTATTGCATTGCTGCAAAGTAATAATAGAAGTGAGCTATGTAAATTAGCAGTTTATTACAAAAATGCTATGTCGGTTAGAACTTCAGTATTAAATAATGTTCAATGATGGATCAAAAAATTTAGTTTTGGTATTGATTTTTTTTTCTTAAATATGTTCATCCTCACTTAACTGAGGCTTAATCACAATCAACTTTAGTTTCATTACAATTATTGATTTCTTTATATTATTTACATTATTGATTTCTGTATATTGATTGCACTGAAATGTACATGTTACTTGAAAATTATTATGTATATGATGATGTACTATGTACAAATCAAAATAAAAGATCTGTTCTGTTCTGTTCCTAAACCGTAATTATATATACGTGATTTAGCAGCTTACTTCCTTCGCTGAAACATCAAAATAGAATAACACCAGGTGATAATTATACGGCTACTGCTCGTGTTGAAAATACATGATGATTTGCCAAACGTAAAAGTAATTTTACTCCGGTTCGATTATGCTTACAATTCTGTCAACATGTGTCATGACTGAATCTGAAGAGGCGACTTTCGACTTTTTTGAATTTCTCTCTCCAGATTCTTTTAAAAACATTTTGCTGTATGTAGAAACTATACTCTACGCTTTATCAGTCATTTTGATAAAAGAAAATGATTATGAATATTTTTTATTATCAAAATAGTATAGTTTCCCTTTGTATTCAATTCTACATCAAATGTGTTGTTATTTCCATATTTTTCAAATACTTTTAAACCAAACTGTCATTATTTATTGTGTCCTGAAACATCAACACTTTTTTTAAGTCAGGTGTTATTATAATAAAAACAAAAACAAAAACAAACAAACAAAAGAAAAGACAGGAAAGTGCTCTTAGTGATATTTTTTGTATTTCCAGGCAATAATCAATCAAGCTGATTGAATAATAAAGTTGATATCTGCGGACGTGAAATATCCGTACAGCCTCAATGCAACAAATGTTAGCTTCAGTTGCCTTCTTGCAAGACAAACAATGGAAAGTCAATATTTAGCTGCAGGTTAATCAATACTTTTCTTCCTTCTACAATTCGAGATTGGAATGCCTTACCTACCGAAATTCGAAATCTTCCTACACTTTCATTATTTAAATCTTACTTAATTCGCAACAATCAGCGCACACCAAAGTATTTCCACTCTGAAAATAGAAAACTCCAAATACTTCACACAATACTTCGCACGAAATGTAGTTCCTTAAACTACCATTTATTCCTTAGGAATATCTCCCCTACTCCTTTATGTGATTGCGGTCAAGTAGAATCAAACTATCACCTTTTCTTTGAATGTCCTTTTCATAACGCGCAACGTCACATACTTTTCAATAATCTTCAAGAATTTGATATAGACCTTGATATCCTACTCTTTGGTAGCTCAAACCTATCAGACAATGATAATGCTATAATATTTTCAAATGTGCAATCTTATATAGCTAATACTAAACGGTTTCTCTGAACAGGAAAATTTGAGTTAAAAATGAGTATTGTGAGACTTCATCTCCCTCTCACTTTGTTTTTTTCTATACCTTACACCACTTCAGTATTTTCGTTCTTTATCTAAATAAACTTTCTCTCACCATACTAGTTCTATGTATCTTATTCTCAGAATAAGATAATAATGACAGACCGACACAGGATTATTTTATATCTAAGAGGAAAAGAATTATATAAGGCTTAGTCTTTCAGAATATTGTAAATAAATGTGTATTTAATATTGGTTGTAAAATGTATATAATAGATATTCTGGGAATAAAATATGTTTAAATCAATCCTTGGCATGAAAATTCATTTTCCTTTCAAAAGGAACGATAAACAGAAAAAACTCGATATTCTTATTGTATCAAGATACACTAACTTTAAGAGCATTTATAAATATTTGTTACAACTGTTCAAGTTGTTAGCAAAAGTTTGTTAGGTTGCTTTTACACATTTCGACTTGAGTATCGTGGATATAAAGTACTTCCATGACGACTTTCTTGGATATTATACATATGTATGATATGTATGACTTGATAAATATAAAACAATAATATATCACGGACTTTCCTACGATAAAGAAAAAATGTTTTGCTATTTTTTTTGCTCTTTAATTTATATGAGTCAGACAAGGTTAAGAACAAACAAGGTTCAAATCCCATATCATGTTCTCCTTGTTTGTAAGATAAAAAATCTGAACTGTCGTAATGCTTCCAAATGAATGTTTCGAATGTATTGTGTCAATTTAGAACAGTGACAGTACGTTTTTTTTAATTCCAATTTATGTTACAATTTAATTTTCTCAGGTATCACTTAACGACTTTACGAAATATATTTACAAACTATGGATATTAGTACAATTTCTCTTAATAACATACACACAGAGAAAATATCATTTTAAAATTTGATACGCTCATTCAACGATACTTCCCCCTAAATGATTTTTACGAGCTTTTTGTCCCTTCTAATATATATACAAAATACTTTATCAAATAAAACTGTAAAAAGTACCTTTTCATTACTGTTGCTTTATACCTCATTTTATATATCATTGTCTATCCTTTTAAGCTTTATGTAGACAATTACTCGGCCTTTCGACTGTTTCTTTATTTAGCCAAGCTTAGTATTAGATATTATGACAATGAACATGACAGGTGAGTTCCAATGATTCAGTATCATTATTCTTCTCTTGTGAACGTACTCCATCGTAAATCATTCTATCAGGCAAGGTCAATAGACAAATACAGACAGGAGAATTACCCCTGGGAAGATAATGATATACAGTGTTTCATATTAGCAGAAGCAGAAGCTTCATAAGATGAAAGAAGAAGAGTAAGTGTTTGTTCAAATAAAATAGATGTGTTTGAAGCTTTACACTGAAGCAAAATATTTTTATGTCTTTTGTACCTCGTGTTGAGAGTAAGAGCTGTGAAAGTTCCCTGAACATAAGGTACCAGTAATCTCTTTGGTCCCAACTTTCTGTTAAAATTCAAAAGACAGTAAATGCGTAGTAGAGATACTTTTTATGTCCAAAAGAAAGCTTTTCCGATTATTTATATGTGTTTGAAAGAATGTCCCATCGTGTATTACACAAAATTCTATATAAAATATGTCTGCTACTCGTACAATAATTTGTTTCTAGGATGCACATTTATGCCATGACCCGTGACGGTTTGATTTTATCTGAATTTACACCGCCTAAAACTTCACTTCGACCAATTTGCATTTGACATGAGGCACCAGTAAAAATGAGACAAATAAATTTAAGATCAACTTGAACTCGTCAGAAAACAATATCTGCGAATAATTAAACCAAGCATACACCGATACCGTATTCAGTTGAAACAATGCAATGTTTGGGAGAATTTCAATAGAAGCTTTGAAATGTAACAATAGTCATCGTTAGTGAGCGATTTCAGGACTTTTTGCAAGAAAAACACGTTGTGAGGCTAAACCCTGTGATCAAAATCAGATAATTAAATAAAATCCAATTTTTGTTAAGTTTTTTTTCTCAGCAGTCATAACGCGTTTATAGTGATTACCTTAAAAAGGCAAATAGCTTCAAAACAAGGCAGAGGATTTTCGAAATGATACATTTGCTTCAATGGTAAAACACAAGCTTTCAAGGACGAGAATTATTTTTGTACGCATGGTAGTCATGTTTGTATATTTAGAAGTATTATCTAATTGTTCAAGAGTGTTTTCAAGTAACTAGTATATACTTAGGATCATAAGCTGTATACAGACTATTTGTGCACAATATACAGTGTTCTATGATGTGTTGGAAGTGTCCTGTCCATTAAGTTAATGATTAAGATATCATTGTGTTATATAATCTTTTTGAAAGTTCTTTTTTTCAGCAGTTGCAGTTTTTAGACATATTTTACTCCTGTTTGCAATAAGTTTATGTATACAAAATACAAATCTTTATCTCTCTCTTTATAAACTGTTGTACTTCGTCGGCCCAACAACCATGTGTTACAAGAAACTTACGTTTTTGCATTTTGTTGTGACAGTCTATAATACCTATGTTCTAGCTTACCACAAAATAAATATCTATACAGACCTATACATCTATGAAGACTGCCTTTTTTCTGACAGCAAATCTATTCTTTGACAGATATTCAATACAAAAACTAAGATCATCTTTTTCTCAATAAAGTATTACTAGCTTAAGAAGCTCTTATAAATTTATTCACATTATCTACAGTCATACAGGTCTAGACTTAATGATAGAGAAACTGGATAAACTGATACAGAGTCGTAGTAGATCTACACTGAAAAATCTTTTTATATAATCTCTATTGTTGTAAAATGTTAGTATATTGTTAAAGAAATTATGAATCTGATAAATAGTAAGAAAAAACATTGCAGTTTTAAATAGCCATCTCAGGATAGTATGAAAGCCTGAGAGTTACTGTCTTAGCCCGTTCATGTTATACTTTAGAACAATATAGTACAGTTAATAACTGCCTAGGCATAAACTTGATATAAAAGGAGTAAAATAAATTATAATGATATAAAGTCAAATTATTATGATCATGAAAAAATAAAAACATTTTGAAATGTTAACGTCAAATATTCATTTTAATGTTTAAGAACAAATATAACAAATTCTATTCTTGGTTTACACGTTTTCGTTTTGATTTGTTTGGTGCAAAATTATAAAAACTTTCAACTCTTAAGAAAGCTTTCCGTACAAGCAATGCGTTAAAACAGAATATTGTAGGACAGTACAGTACAGTACAGTACAGTACAATGCAATTAAAAAACATTAAATTTAAGAAATATTCAAATAAACGACACATTGTCAAACTAACCTTTTGTATGTTTTCCTAGAGCTAAAACACAGTAAATTCCATTATTTATAAATAATTTTCTATATGCAAAGTTTTATTCACTACTTTGGTGCAAGTTAAAAAACAATGTGAACCAACAGAAAATAACAGAACTTCTCGAGTGCTTCCTCTAAGAGTGTAAATTGGACTTTGATAATTAGATAAGGTTTCTCATACAGACTAACGTTGTCGTTACCCATTCTTTTAACAGATAAACCGATAAGAGTCATTCTGATCCACTCACTAGACTACAGACTCTAAGAATAAGTACCATAAGGCCAAATACAGCGTCTGACCAAACACTATAAAAGACCTCGACAAAAGGATATGCAGTGTGTATTTACACTCGGTTCTTAATATGAAATGTATCTTGAGAAATGATATAGGTTTTGTATAAAGCATGTAAAACATGGTATTTTTAAGATAGAGTAAGGCTCTTGTGCCCCTCATTCTACAGAACGATCTACTGTTTCACTAAAATTTCTGTACTTATCTCCAAAGAGGTTAACGTGTTTGAGACCGTTTCATCTTTGCTTGTATAAAGAGTCCAATCTCTGAAATATGAATTCGTTGTACAATAAATTTATTTTAATTTTCTTGTGTGTCCAGACTATCTTCTATTTGTCTTTTCCTTCGTTTCCTATAATAGCTGACAGTTCACAGCTCAATTATCCGACTGTGATTATTTTGTATTTACGGAATTTTCTACCCAATTCAGATTAGTAACCTTCATGTAAACATTCAAATAAGAATAAACAAAAACGATATTAAAGATATTAAACCCGTGTTTTTTAACATGACCTAAAACTGAATATGATAATCAACAAATATATAAATATATTAAGTTTTTCTTGTACAGAACCCTGCGAGGATATGTAAACAGGAGATAACATATTTCACTTCCTCGACATTCTAAGGGAAAGGTTTGTAATCTCTTACCAGCGTATGTTTAGCGTTATGAATTTACATGTAATCATTATCTGGAGACTGTTAGCCGATGGGTACTGGGTGACCGTCTGTTTTTGTAAGGATACTTTTATATCATAATAAAAGGAAACCTCTGTTGTCATTTAGAAATATACTTGTTTAGCTTAAGGATAATCTGTGTAGGTCATTTTTTGACATAAATGTACTGTAATTCAGAGAAAAAAAGACTGACCTTTGTATTGCTACTGCTGGTTTGGCTGAGGCATTAAAATAAAGACAAACTGTTACTACTTTGACACTTCAGAAGAATATTAATATCTGCGAAGTAAGAATTATTGATGCATCTTAAACTATCTTAACATAGATAAAAAACTAATACAAGACACCTTTCAAAAAAAAATCATAATAAAAAAAGCCAGGGAAAACTGAACATGTGCAGGTACTCTCATTCTCATGATTTGTATATCTCTATCTACTTAAGCCATTCAGTTTTAATTTGTAAAAATATTTTTGGTGAAATGAGTTCTTATTCTTTAGGAAAATGGCAACACACTGTCTGAAGATAGTATTTCCATTTACGACCATCAAACTTATTGCAAAATCTAGAAACGTTTCTTACTCTCATTAGTATATGAAAATAAGCCGTGACATGAGAGAACCCAGTGGTAAAATGACGTAATAGAGAAATAAACTTTAAGCTGCTCTCAGAGAAATATGAAATGGCGGTACACAAAACTGACTACTCATGTCAAAGGCTTTCGTAGATAAATAATAAAAAGATAGATAAAAAGCAGTCATTACTGAGCCGCAGCTTCATTACAAGCTAATCAATCCTCATGTTTGAAAACTGGAAATGAATTTTTATTTTTTTATTTTTTCATATTAATGTTAACTTTTTAAAAATAATTAGCTACGAAGTGTTTTATATATTTCTATGTGACGTCAAACTCTGCTTTATGATGTCATGAGCGTCAAATAACTATTTATATTATTTATATTCAGAACATCCCATAATTGTCAGTTGATCATAAAATTCATTTCAAATGATTTATAAAAGATTTCTTTTTTTTCAAAATCAATGAGGGGTAGGAAATGATAAATTTCACTACAATTTTTCTAATTTCGTTTCACTGATCATTGCATCATGCACACTAATCTTGTAAAATTACCTTGTATAATATTTATTGACTTCTGGATTGGTTCATGACATAACTGATCTTTAGTCAAAGAGTCTGTGGATATAGCTATACGGTATTTTGTGCAGTTATACTGTGTTACTCAAACAACAGCTGACATTCTTACAGACTGTTTAGAACTGAGACAATTTTATGAAATTTGCCTTGAAAGAAAATCGATACTCTAACAGCTTCCTTGTGTCTTCCTAATTCAATTTCCGTATGTGAAGTGTGAGTGTCTTTCGTATGTCTCGGAAATGAACCCGTATTAATTAGAAATAATCAGATGGTCATTTTGAGTGATAAGAGCGGAGTTTGCCGTAAACGTAATTATTTATACGTGATTAGGCAGCATCCTCCGCTTAAGAAAACTTCAAACCGACAAACTTGAGTAACAGTCTGTAATATCTATGGAGTTACTGCTCGGTATGGAAATAAAACATGAAAATGTGTCGGCACAAAAAGGTCCAAAAGTAATCTCGTCTGAATAATTATGCTTATGATATTGTCCGTTGTAATGTCTGAATCTAAAGAGGTGACTTTTGCATTTTTGAGTTCCTTTCTCCAGATCAAATCTAAAAATATAGTTTCTGTGTGCGGCAACAATTATTCATGAAACTTCCACCATAAGCTTCAGCAGTCATTTTGAAAAAAGAAAATAAAAGAGTAATCAGCGGTTTTTTGAGACCTTGTTTTATCAAAATACTATATTGGCCCTTAATTTCTATAGGAACAGCGCTTCTGTAGACACAGTTAAACTGACTTAATTTACTTATCTCGGAAATAAAGAAAGCGTCCTGACGTTTCTGTCAATACACAGTAGCCGTAATACGTCAAAGGTGTCGATATAAAGATAATAATTGACAAGTGCCACATTCGCATGAGATAAACCCAATCATTAAAATATCTGTATATATTTGACAATAAAAAGGCATTCTGTTGAATGTTGCATTGCCTTTGTATTTGTCTCCGTTTGATTACAATTACAATGTAGTTAAATGATTAAATGTGAATAATTAATAATATGAACAAAGGCTATATGTTCTAATATTATAGTAAGTTTAATAGGTCTGCTTTTGGAATGCATTTTTGAAAAATATCTGGTATATTTATTCAACGCAGGACGCAACAAATTGTAAGCCTGCAAGATGTATCGAAACATTTCACATGGCGTTGCAGAAACATTTGCAAATCATCAAAATCAGCAAGAATATTCCTACAACTCCGTGTTAAAGCCACACTGAAAGACTCTTATCAATATCAACATACTGTACTATAAAATATCAGTTTACAAAAATGTGTATGTTGGGGGTTGGGGGCGAGGGAGATACTGAAAAAAGGGACAAGATAGAGATTTATGTTTCTTGCACAATACAGTTCTTTTATTGACCATTCCTCTTTATTTTAAGTTTCAAGACAATCATTTTCATAATGTTCAAGTTACGCTCCGGACAAAATACATTATGAAATTAAAAAAGGAGATAAATTAAAATGGGATAAAGAAGAGTTACGCTTCTTGGTTGGTGCAACTGTCCTATTCGCCATCTGTCTATATTTAAGTTTCACATCTATCGCTTCAGTTATAAAGTTATAATCCAGATAAAAATAAGAGGGGAGATAATTTAATAATGGGACAAGGTAGAGTTATGTTGTTTTAACATTGCACTTCAATTTTTCATCTATTCTTGTTTTAAGTTTAAGTCAATCCCTTACTAAGTTTCAGTTATGATCCAGACAATAAATTATTATAACTTCTTGGGCACTACACCTTCTTTTAACAATCTATTTATATTTTAAGTTTCACGTCAGCTCTTTTCACAGTTTAAAAGTTGTGACCAAAAATTTTAAGAAGGGAGATAATTCAAAAGTGAATCAAGGTAGAGTTATGGTTTTTGTGCAGTGCACATCTACTTCTTACCATTTTCTATTTTAATTTTCAAGCTAATCTATTTCGTAGTCTTCAAGTCATGTTCCGGACAAAAATTCATTATAAAACTAGAGTTTGTTTTTGAAACAAAAAAATGTCTCCCCAAGCTGAACATATATTAGGTGCTGTGATGCTCATACATGAACTTGGCATATTTAGAGCACTGTCTACAGAACTTCATCTCAGTTTTATTACTTTTATTTATATACTTCAGTGTTGAGAATTAAATACTGTTTAAACAGGTGCTCGAGGACGTGAGAATACGGACCTAGTTCTTGTACATATCGCATCGTCTCACGGTGGCAAACATTTCTGCCCAATAATTTCAAAATCGATCAAGGAATAAGAAAGTTATGGAGTGGACACGAACAAAAGACCCCATTTTCGATTCTAAGTGTGACCTTGACAGTGGAGGTACGGTCATCTTGCGCATGACACGTCGTCTTATGGTGGATAACATTTCTGATAAGTTATTTTTAAAATCCAACACTGAATAACAAAGTTATGCAGCGGACACAGATTTTTGAACTCCAGACATCTAAACCTCCATCCAGACAGAAAGCACAACATCAAATGCCTTCCCCTACCACTATGTGGGAGAGCATAATAATAAAAGGGTAGAAAACTCAAAAACAGGATAAGTTATATTTATGCTTCTTGGGTACTACACTTGTCATTGTACCCAGCTCTCTATTTTTTACAGTTTAACATAAGTTCACTGCACAGTTTTAAAGTTATTCTCCATACAAAAAATTAACAGGGAAGATAATTTAAAAAATATGACCAGGTAGAGTTATATTCTTGTGCACTGCTTAAGGTTACCATTTATTTTTAGTTTAAGTTTCAAGACTATCTCTTTCGCAGTCTTCAAGTTATAATACGGAGAAAAATTCCTTGTATTACTACAAACAGGATAAGGTAGAATTATGCTTCTGAGGCACTTCTTCTTCTTATATTTCAATATTTTAATTTTCACATTAAATATACTTCATAGTTTTAAATTTTTGTTCTAGATTCAAAAACAAAGAGGGAGATAATCAAAAAATGAGATAGTAAATTTATGGTTCTTATGTACTGCACTTCTACTTTTTACCAGCTATCATTACCTTAAGTTTCAAGACAATCCCTGTCATAGTCTTCAAGTTATGCTCCGGACAAAAATTCATTATAGAAATCAAAGATGGGGAGTTCACTCAAAAACTGGATAAGACAAAGTTATGGTTCTTAAAAACTGCACTTGTCCTTGTCGCCATCTATCTTAATTTTAAATTTCACATTAACTCGCTTCATAGTTTTGAAGTTATGCTTAGGACAAAAAAATCAATGAAGAGAGATAATTAAACAAATTGGAAGAGTTATGGTTCTTGTGCACTTTTACTTATTGCAAGGTAGCTGCAGAGCAGGTTTAAAGTCAGTCAGCCAATAAGCAAAAGAGTAATGGTCCGGTCAAAGTCAGGACGCCGCTAGCCAGCCCTCCCAACGCGGGGTTTCCCGTAAAACGTCCCGTCTTCAATATCAAAAAATGATATGCAAAAGTTTCAAAGCTTGCCAGGTAACAAGTCAACAAAGACATGCTCTTCTAAATGTAGTATGCTTCTTAAAACAAGAGGGTCCAAGGGACCCTGGGTCGCTCACCTGCCAACTTGCAGAAAAGCTTTTATCATAACTTGACCTAGTGACCTAAATTTCAAAGTCACATGACCCAGTTTCAAACCTGACCTAGATATCATTGAGATAAACCATCTGACCAAGTTTGAAGAAGATCGCACAAAAAATTAAGACTGCTAGAGTGCGGACAAGCTTTTTCTATAATTTGACCTTGTGACCTAGTTTTGAAGGTCACATGATCCAGTTTCAAAATTGATCTAGATATCATTGAGATTAACATTTTGACCAAGTTTAAAGAAGATCGGATCAAAATTAAGACCGCTAGAGTGCGGACAAGCTTTTTCTATAATTTGACCTAGTGACCTAGTTTTAAGGGTGAGATGACCCCGTTATGAACTTGACTTAGATATCATTGAGATAAACATTCTGACCAAGTTTGAAGAAGATCGCACCAAAATAAAGACCGCTAAAGCGCGGACAACAATTGTGGACGGACGACGGACGGACGGACGAAAGGCGATCACAAAAGCTCACCTTGTCACTATGTGACAGGTGAGCTAAAAAACAGAATATTTTCTTTCAAATTTTTGTCAAATTAATGTCATTTTCTCTGATATCGCAGACTTCTTGAATTTTCCAGTGAGGCAGACGGTAAACGAGATACACTTGCAATCTGCATCAAATACAGTTAAACCTCTTTAAATACGTCTGTTAATCAGTGTTATATTTTATCGAACAATTGTGAGCATAGTTAATCGATAACGACCTTTAAGAGAAACATAGAATATTTCTTACTGATATGAATAGTGTAACTGACCAAAGTGACTAACGGTAAAGTTGTGAAAAACCCACACACAAACCTTGGATTAGACACGAGAGTAAGAAAAATATCAACTGTATGTGTAAAGTTTACACTGTAAACTCATGTGCATATAATGACCTAGTATGAATTAAACGTTCAGGATTTTATGCAGTTCATTCTTGCATATACATAGATAAAACTAAATAGAAGCTAATAGGAATACAAAGAATGGTGTTTAAATTTGGAAAGTCTCTTCATTATGATGCATTCCTCATTTTGCCATTTTATCTAGAAATTTAAGTTGTTAAGCATATTTGCGGTACTGGCTAAAACAAAGCACCAAATGCAGATGGCAGGACTTTTGCCTAATGGCAGTTTAATAGGTTGTAGATATCAAATTGTACATAGCTTTTGTCTAAAAAAGAATCATGACAGACTGTACATACCAAATGCTACAAAGCTTTTGTCTAAAATAAGCTTGACAGACTTACATAGCAAATGTTACAAAGCTTTTGATAAAAAGCTTGACGGACTATATATACCAACTGCGACATAGCTTTTGTCTAAAAGAAGCATTACAGACTTGCATAGCAAATGCTACATAGATTTTGTCTAAAAAAAGCTTCAAAGACTTACATACCAAATGCTATATATCTTTTGTCTAAAAGAAGCTTCACAGACTTACACAGCAAATGCTACATAGATTTTGTCTAATCAAGCTTTAAAGACATACATTCCAAATGCTACATAGCTTTTGTCTAAAAGAAGTTTCACAGACTTGTATAGCAAATGCTACATACACATGTAGTTTTTGTTTAAAAGAGTCTTGACAGTTTTCCACACCAAATGCTACATAGTTTTTGTCGATAAGAAGCTAGACGGACTGTACATAGCAAATGTTACATAGCTTTTGTTTAAAAGATCCTTGACAGTTTTTCACGCCAAATGCTACATAGCTTTTGTCGATAAGAAGCTTGACGGACTGAACATACCAAATGCAATATAGCTTTTGTTTAAAAGAATCTTGACAGTTTTACATACCAAATGTTTTGCCTAAAAGAAGCTTGACAGACTCTACATACCAAATGCTACATAGCTTTTGTCTAAAAGCAGTTTGACGGACTGTACATACCAAATGCTACATAGCTTTTGTCGATAAGAAGTTTGATGGACCGAACATACCAAATGCTAAAAAGCTTTTGTCGAAAAAAGATTTGTAGACCTTACATAGCTTATAAAATTATTGGTTTTGCACAAAATTCTGTCGAAGGATAAAAGTCAGTATCTTGAATGATTCTACATAGCTTACAAAATTATTGGTTTTGCACAAAATTCTGTCGAAGGATAAAAGTCATTGTCTTGAATGATTCTTTATTTTCATTTAAACTGGGTATTGTTTAACAATGTAATATATTTATTCATAAACTGAAACTAATAAAAACCGTATATGAACTTGTAGACTGATTGAGGTGGACAGATATAGATTCTAGTTTACTTAGGAAGACAAGAAATCTTTTCGTATTACTTTCTGTCCGGCTGAAGTTTTTTGTCACGCAAAATAAGTTGACAATTTTACAAAGAATTATATTGAAGACACAAGGGTAATACAGAATGTCGTAACTCTTATGGCTGGATATATTGAAGGAGACAGACTGTCACAATTTTAATACTTTGATACCAAAGGTCAACTGAATTGGTAAAATATTGCATGGTAAGCAGACACGGTTTATCCTAGCAGGATTCTTAAAAAATTCCAAATGTCATAAGGCACTGGATAGTGAAAACGAAGAACATAGATTCATCTTCCACAAATCAAAACATGGTTAAGTAAATGCAACTTTATTGGTAGCAAGTGTTCAATTTTGATTATAATACTATCAGGAATAACAGTATAATAGTTGCAGTTTGAAGTATAACTTCATATATTAAAATTAGTTTAAAGTGTTTCCTCTCAACGTCTTTACGGCAGAACGCTTGTGATGTCATTTATATAATCATCAATTACGTGACCTTTTAAAGAAAAAAATCTTTTGAAACAATAAATTTAAAAATTCAACACTTTTGATAAAAGATTTGGAATATATGACAAGCAATACCTAAAACCACAACCGGGCTAGATCTGTAGTAGATCAAGCGTGAGGAAAAATATCAAAGTCATGTTGTTTTTTTTACCTAAAGCAGTCACAGCTGAGTATTCTATAAACTTTAATAGTAATGGAAACTAAATAATTTCCGACAATAAAAGACGAAAGTAACACCAAACAGCAAAAACTACTGAAATGTAATTACATACATATAAGCAAATTATCCAGTTATCACCACCGACCTCATGACGAAGGACAGATAAGAAAGCAAATTTCAAAATATATCAATGAAGCTTTAGACTATTTCCTATACTGTTTTCAACATTCAAGGTAGAAGTTGGTAAACATCTGATATTATACCTAACAGTATATGATTGAAAATAATAAAAGCTATTCTGAAACCGCGAGGATATCTGACCTCCTTAAATAAGTAGGTGTGGTTAATTGGGAACATGATTGTTATTACATTTAGTTAGTTCTTTTTATTAGCTGTACTGTTTATGTGTTATGTTTTTATCAGCAGTCATACAGTTTCCATACTGCGAATGATTACATACTACATTGATGTTTGTATGGTCTAAGAAAAATAAATTAAAATTGTTTCGCTTGACGTTAGTCCCATTACGTCTGGTCGGGTATGAAGGAAATATTTGTCATATCTTGAAAAGCCCGTTGTAAACGTGTCTTATATTTTGTCATAAGATACTTAAAAAGCTTTATTCATTAAAACTTGAAAAGGTTTATTATAGGTCTAAGATATATTTTACTATAATAACAGGATTTACATATGAATAACAGTTTTTTCTTTAAACGACCACCTCAATTCATAACTCACATTGAAAATACGTTCAGTTTGTAAAAAAATTATATCTGCCAAGGGTCCCGTGACTACCCACGTTATATCATGGTATTTTCATCGGGTTGAAGCTAGGCATATAAGGCAAAAGATATAAGAGGTTTACTGTGCTGTTTTGGAGGAAATAATTCTAAAATCGTTTGTATGCTAATTGAACCTATTGTCAGTAGGTAAAAGTGTTATAAAGTTCAAATACGAAACCAAAGTAAAACCAAAACAAAAGAAAAGAAGAAACATAGAAAGATTAAGGATTAAGAGAAACAAATTGCTGGATTAGAGTCGAACCAACGAACCTTCTACGAAGGTGTCTCTCGCTACCATTAACTAATGGAATTGAGTACTCTTCATGATGAGAGCATAAGGCATATACAACCTTAATATACAGCAGTACCATACAAAATGACTGTCAACAAGAAATGTTAAAAACTGAAGAAAAATGGTTATCATTTGACAGTTAAAAACTATTATATAACTGATGGCATTTTTCTGCTAAAAAGGACAAAGGGATGTAATAATTAGATTGTTACATTTCTTATGTTAACTCTTCTTTTCTTTGACAAATAGTAGTGTCATGCCAGTGTAACAAGGTCTCGAAATGTTGAAAACATTCCTCATTGCTTATGAATCTATTTCAAAGACACGAATCACAGAAGAAACAAACAAACAAAAAAATGAAACTTGTTAAACCAGATTCACAATTTGCATGGAAACAAATCTAGAATTGCCTACAGCTCCCAAATGAATTCTCAGAATATCGTGTGTTAATCAAGAACAATGAACAGGGACATTTGCATTTCAGATATTGTCACTTTTCATTGTCTCCTCCATCACTCAGCTTGTTATTTGTATAAGAGTTCTTGGGTTCACATGATTTTTTTTATTAGAGTTCTTTGGTTCATATGAAATATAGTTAAAAGCTAAATAGTACACAGTGTCAACTGTTTGTAGATCGAGACACATTGTTTCTTTTCAAAACAGTCCTTTAAAAACAAAACTATTGGAGTATTTATCTGTATGAAACAACAGGGGGTTTCAAAAACCTAAAACATATACACAAATTAAATCCTTATTGATATGCAGATAAAATATACTAAAAATACAAATATTTACACAGGTGCTACAACTATTCGTCTGTCGAGCATAGTTGTGTTTATCTGCATAGGGTATCGTGACTACCCACGTGACCGAAGCTTATTTACATTTAGTTAGTCGTACTATCTAGTTATTGAAAACGTTAGGGTTTTATGCAGGATTTTATATATGGGATTGTATTTAGCTGTTTGAATAGTGGGAATGTTCGTTAGAAGCTTAACACATATGAAAATTCTGTTGTTTTTTTGATAACGTATCTTCGTAAGTAGGAACGACATACAGCCAGAATACAGAATTTTTTACATCTATCAGATTGACTCACTGCTCGTCACATACTTATAGACTGAAATTATTATATAAATTTTTTATATCATTGTTAGAGACAGACCTTTCCTTAAAGAGGAGGTCGTGCTCGAGACATGTCGCCTTGATCAGATGAACATTTCTGATTTTTTTTTCAATAATCCTTAGGTTTAAGTTAAGATCGTGTTTTTTTACCGCTGAAACATATAGCGGGTCCGCAGTTTTTTATTAGACGGGAGTGAGTAAATGACAGTAACCGACAGAAGACCCTACGAACAGTCGTACCGGATTACTTCTATATCATGACCACAAAGTTTAAACAGCGAACATTAATATATAGGTATGAGAAATTGTATGTTGTATGTTTTACTAGAACTAACATTCATACAGACGGGCTGTTGATGACCAGTGCTCTATGTGATACGTAGATTTGTACAAAAAAAAAAAATTCAAAATCCTGTCGTGTTCGACTAAGTTTAAAAACAGTCATAAAGAAGTAGGCACTTTCTTTATCATTTAGCGGAACAGACGGACAGATAAAACTGCCTCCGTGTGATGAACATTTGTGCCTATCTGCTTAAAATCCACCATTTTGATACATAGAGACAGGAATCGTTCTATGATTTTGGCCGGGCATAAGTACATACAGACGATCAATTTACGACCAGTTGCCAAGGGCCCAGATTTGGTATGCAACAAGTCATTTCAATTTGACGAATATTTGTGAGTTTCTTTTATCATCCTACAAATAACTGAATAACAGAGCGGGCATGAGTTTGTAAAAAGACTGACGACAGACTGGCAAGCGTACAGAAAGACGGCCAGTGCATTTACAATAAACCATCTTTCGAATGGTCAAACACAATACAGAAAACAAATGACAGTAAGAAGCACAATGTCTAAAATTTGTATTTCCATCAGCTATACCATTAGAAAATTCAATTATCTCCTGCTTTAGCCTTTTGTCTAAGTGGAACACATTGTGCATTTATAACAACATTAACACTTTTTCGCATTGACAGTACTAAAAGAGTGCTTATTGGATTCCTGAAATTAGATCTGTTTCTCATACAGACCTTCTGTGATCATCTTTGAGTGTAGTTTTCGGAGATCTATCTGTTAATGTCGGCCTTCTTTGGTAATGGAATATTTTCAAGAATCCTGATGACGTCATACATCGTGTACCATCTTGCCCAACAGGATATCATATCAAGTTTTACACGAATACGGTCCTTACTACCTCGAATTGGATAACAAAACGATAAACGAAATTTTCACCGAGTGGCTTTACGTCCGATAAAACTTAATCTTGTTTGCTGGAAAACTCAATACTGAATGATTGTAAACTTTACATAACAATATTCTTTTATAAACAAGATATTGTTTTATGGGCTTAACGAACAATATTGTTTAATAAGTTTGACATTACATATTGTTTTATGAGCTTTACAAAATAATTTATGAGCTTAACATATTTTTCTTTAGCTTTTATTGAAATATTGCCGAGTTTCACTTGAACCACATATTTTAATCATAAAATTTTATAGATAAAGAATATAACCCTTTAGAAAGCATGTCAACAAAGGAAAACAAGCTTGTTTTAAAAGCTATTTTTTCCAACATTGCCATTAATAAAGTAATATAATTTAAGTTTTTCGATAGCTAATGCTGTACATGTATTAGTTCTATAATAACAACTTTTGTTGATTCATCTATATTCAGTTCATTATGATGAAATTCATTGTCGAGTATTCAAGGCAAGTTGAAAATATAACATATAGGAAGACTATTGCATAGGTATTGTAAATACCTCTTAGTAATTGGAACCCTGAAGCTTTCATCTTCAGCAAAGATCAGGAACTTCAAATCGTGCCAAAGCTGCTTAAAGCAGTCAGTGGAATTCTTGTATCATATACATTGTGAAAGTCTATGCGATTTACATAAACTATTGTTTTTATGAGCTTTTGAAATTCATATTTTTTTTCTTTAAATTAAGTATTGTTTTATGAGCTTAACGTATTTTTCTTTGGCGTTCAATAAAATATTGTCTACCGAGTAGCACGTAAATTGCATATTTTTGTATCATTATCTATAATACATAAACATATTCTTTTCTGGAGCGAACTACAGAAATTCTCTATGGGGCAACTGGACTAAAAACTCATGAGAATTTTAAGCTTTAAAATATTTCAAAAGCGTATTTACTTAAACATTATTAATAAACATTGTGTTTTCTGAAACTATACCTTCAGTTCATTGCAGCAAAGTCTGTAAAAAGCTTCACAGTTGAAAACACTGATCTTTTATCAAACATTATCTTTAATGTCAGTCACTGAGCACTTGTAAAAACAATTTCTGGATTTTCTATGTTTATGCAATTCAATCTCATTTTACCGTATAATACATATACAAATTAAACTTTACATGATCTTTGCAGATTGTAAGATTTTATATTTTCTCTGAATGATTCGTGTTTTTCTTTAAAAAAGCGTACACTTTGTAATTTAATTAACTTCTGAAAAGTCAGATATTAAGTTATCAAATTTTGTGTTTCTTGAATATTTCAAGTCATTTTTGTCATTTTCCATATTTTTCGTATTTTTTATCTTTCGATGTACTTTAAATACATGTAAAAATATTCAGGTAAATAGATTATAAAATGCAATTACTGATGTAAGTTGATGTTACACCAGACACAAACTTAAATTCAAAATTTATACCTTTACATATCAATACTGTTATAACCGATAAGACCTGTTGCTAAAAATGTCGAAATGTACTGGGTATGAGCACTTAAAAGTTTTCGGCAAAACAAACAAATGCATGACAATCAAGACAACACTGGGAATGTTTACAAACAATGTGAATTAAAAGTAACAAGGGATTCTTTGACATTTACAATGTTACAATGGTTAGGAATGAAAATGTACCGGTCAGTATAATTTTAAATATTACTTATGGCTGGGCGAATCGAACAAAACTTTAATCATATTACATTTTACGCAATGGTAAAAGTACTCCTAGGAAAACATGAGATTAGAAATCGTTTCTTTTTTCCAAAGACTGCATACATATTCAAACTGCTAACATATAGCATATATAGTCACCGAGTTAAACATTTCAAGCCATACCAGGACGCAAAGATCACCTTTATCACTTTTATAACCCATGCTTTTGACAGTATACAACAGATGCATGCAGATGTTATCTAGATTTACGTATTTATTTTTACATAGAGCATTTTCAGCAAACAAGAAAAGGTAATGTTTTAATGTTATTTTGTTTTTGCAAATTTGTATGCGTGTTTTTGTGAGGAATAGTGTCTCTCAAAACATTTTGTCTTTAAACAAAGCATTTGTGTCTATTGTAGATTCATGTCCTATACAACAGTTCGCTTCTAGAACTTTACGGGACTGAGAAAAACGCGTCATAAGCCAGTTTCCATCTAAATGATCATTGCCTTAAATTTGATCTACATTCTTACCACTGGGACAAACTTCTTGTCTAAATGAAGTCAAACTTTACTCGGTGGTTTTTGCCATCATCTGAAACGACGATTATTTGCTGCTTTTGACCGGAAACATAGGGTCTTTGAAAGACTGGTATTGAAAGACAACACTTTGTATTTAAATTGGGACAGTACATATTAATTGTCAAAATAACTCTTAAGTTTTAAGAGAATGAGTTCAAACGGAGTTGTTACATTAAGTAGATGGTACACTTGACATATTTTTATTGAAATTTACTCGTTGCAGATTTGTAATTACGTTACGCCTTGTGAATAAACTCCAGAACGTCAAGCAGATATCCATGTTTCCAACATACGATACCAAAGATCCAGGGAAAAACATTTGGTTTTCTAAGATCCAGATTATTCCTTGTTTATTGCCATTGAAATATGGGCATAATAAACTAATGTACAATACAGTACAGAAAAGTCCAGTACAAAAATGTGCAGTACTTGAACAGAACATTCATTCTGAAATACACATAAGTTGTGCTATGCAAACCGATTCCAATGATGTCACAAGGGAAAACGTATACCCTGTTATTCTTACTCGGGTCCCTGTCATTGATGTCTGAATATTGGACACAGCAATTGACGCACAGTATCACAATAATACAATGTATCAGACCTATATTTCAAATGAAACTGCATGAAATCTGAATGTTTAAACAACAACAACATTAAAACAAACAAACAGAACAGAACAAATAGTAACAGAAACGCGAGCTACTGTGATTATCATTGCGTGCCTGATTAAAAAGTTCATGCTAGATCGACACAGGTGAATTTTCTCAATCTATAGACCTGTTTAAATGGAGAACCAGTTACCTTGAAATAAAAAAAAATGATAAGCTTCATTTTTGGATGGACAAAAGTCGATGAACAAGTAAGCCAAAATAATAAAAAAGTACTATTCAGAATTTCGAATGAAGGGTAGTTTTATGTAAAAATTTCATGGATAAAACTGCATTTAAAATAGATGAGAAGAAGTTTTGACATGTTTAAATATTTTCTACGTGTCTGTTTATTTAAAGTTTTACAAATTATAGGTCAAGCCGCTTTCTGATTACCAGCTTTTCAAGCAGACGCCGACGCTTTATTGGCAGTTACTAGCGTTTTATGGCGTGATACAGATCTGTTACATCTAAGAAACGCGTGATATACTGTGTCAGCCCACATTAATGCGTGGTTACAAGAAAACAAACGCTTTTTGCCCCGTCTGGTCTATGAGGTTTCCCCTATAGATTAAGGACAGAAAAAGTAGGTTTATCTATGAGAATTGTCTATATTCTGGCAGCACATCAATACAAGGGCAGAAATTCGATACAAACAGTAAGACAAGATAAGTCCTGTAGATTGTTACTTACTCTTTCGCCATACTTTCTTTTCGAAGTTTTCGTAAATAAATCTGCCTACCACCTACTTGTACATCGGTTCCGACTTAATAAGAAGAAATAGATAAGTTGCACCGAACTTGATACCGAATAAATAAGCTATATTATAATTTTTAAATGTTTTTGAAAAGGGTGTTGTTACGAATAGGTAAGTCTTAGGAAATATTAAGAGTGGGTGGGGATGGGGGGCGGCGGGAAAGAACTAATGCAGCTTTTGAGAGCTTGGTATAGTTATGTAACAGTGACTCAGCAAAGACTCAGCAAAGAGTCAATTATCATATTTGTGATAAAGATAGCCTAGTGCAAATTAGGACTGATAATTGCAGTTTTGAAATACCAACGACCTGGCGCTTTATGCAGTAACAGTTGAATAGTTAATGTCTCAATCAGCTTATAAAGAAGTTCATTACGCACGAGAAAACTAAATCAGACTTTTACATGTATTCTTTAAATATGATAAATGTCAAACAAATATTTATTACGGTATAAGAAACATTATTTATTTTCTTGTGTTGCCGCCGAAATCATTTCTAGACATATTCCCTTCGACATGAAGCCTTTTACCCGGTCAGAGCGCTACACAATCAAATGATGCTGAAAGGATAACTGAGCGTTAAATAGACAGAGTAATAATGAACCAAACACTGAGATCGTTCTGTATCATTTATTTTTAATTATCTATCTATTTCTAAATTAGCCTAATATTATAATGTAGAATAAATATAATCACCAATGTTCACGGCAATCAAAAACTTTTCGTTGCTTAATTTTCGGTTTCACCTTGATTTTTATACGGTTGATATGCAATTAATAAAACAGGTCAAATCCTTATAAACAGTTCGTCAGTACAAGAAGCAGTATAAAAGTGTCTAACTAAATAAAGAAAGAAAGTGCCCGCCCGCTTAGCTCAATAGGTAGAGCACTGGATTAGTAATCCATGGGTCCCTGGTTCGACCCCTGGGCAGGGCAAAATTTCTCCGTGACAATTGATCTCAGGCATTATGTCTAATGTTCATTTGTCCCTCACTGCTGATTCAGAATAGATCAAGTGGGAACAGTAGTCAGTCACTTGCGGAGAAATTGGTAATTACTGGTTAGTTATCCAGGAGAACCGGTTAGGTGGACTGACCGCCGAGATATAACCTAGATGTTGAAATCGGCGTTAAACCCCAATAAACAAACAAACAAGAAAGAAAGTGGAACTTACCTTGCGTAATTTGCCAAAAACATAACAGTAAAGAATAAGTAATTCCTTTTTTAATATTTGATATCTCTTAACTCAAAGATAATTAAATTCACTTCCTTAGTTACAAAACTAACAATGCTTTTTCTTCAGTGTTTCATTGCACTTTGATTGAATAGATAAGGTTTTGTCGCATAGACTAACGTTGCATTTGCTTATTCTTTAAGCAGATAAGCAATTACGGTATGATCTCACTGCCTCGTGTCCTCTTGACTTAACCGAAATACGCTAATCTTACCACTTTGGGTATGAATTAGATTTTCTTGTAAATAACCGTCGTATTCAATTAAGCCTTATCACACATAATTAAATGCTCTTGTTTTTCATCGAAAATAAATTCATATGATACAAGTCTCGTGTTTACACCATTTAGATTTTTTCACGAATTATATTAGTAGTAATTGGTTTGTTTTCTTGTCTGTTTGTTTTCTGTAAATATTGAATATGTCTCATTGAGAGATGATACAACTGAATATTGTAATGTTCAAACTTGTAACTTCAAGATGAGATATATTCACAAGAACAAACACTTTTTAGCTCACCTGAGCCGTAGGCTCATGGTGAGCTATTAGAACCGATCAATGTCCGTCGTCTGTCGGACGTCCACACTTAGTTTTTAATACTCTACTGGTCACATTTTTGCCTTACTTGTCATGAAACTTAGGATGTTTGTCCTAGTAATTACTCGGAAGTGTTCGAACATGGATTATCTGGGATGAAAAACTAGGTCACATGCCCCCCCCCCCCGCCCAATAAAAACCTTCTTAACACTCTAGAGGCTACTTTTTCAGTCCAAATGTACTAGAAATTTGTCAGAGAGGTTGTTTCAATGATTTCTCAAGTTTGAATAAGGGTCATCTGGGATCAAAACCTATGTCACAGAGCCTAAAAATGAAAAAACTATGTTAACATTCTAGAGGTTACATTTTCAGTCCAAATAACCTGGAAATTTGTCAGAAAGGTTGTTTTAATGATTTCAAGATCAAGTTCAAATATTGGTCATCTGGGTCAAAAACTAGGTCACAGAGCCCAAATATGGAAAAACATTGCTAACACTCTAGAAGTAACATTTTCGGTACAAAATAACCTGGAAATTTGTCAGAAAGGTTGTTCAATGATTTCTAGCTCAAGTTCAAATATGGGTCATCTGGGGTCAAAATCTAGGTCATAGAGCCAAAATATGGAAAAGCTTTGTAAACTCTCTAGAGGTTACATTTTCAGTCCAAATATCCTGGAAATTTGTCAGAAAGGTTGCTTTGAAAATTACTAGCAGAAATTCGAATATGGGTTATCTGGGATCAAAAACTATGTCACAGAGCCCAAATATGGAACACCTTTTTAAAACTCTAGAGGTAACATTTTCAGTCCAAATATTCTGGACTTTTGTCAGAAAGATTGTTTCAATAATTTCTAGCTCAGATTCGAATATCGGTTATCTGGGGTCAAAATCTAGGTCTCAAAGCCCAAATATGGAAAAAAAAACATTGTAAACTATCTAGAGGATACATTTTCGGTCTGAATATCCTGGAAACTTGTCAAAAAGGTTGTTTTAATAATTTCTAGCTCAAGGTTGAATATGGGTTATCTGGGGTCAAAAATTATGTCACAGAGCCCTAATATGGAAAAACCTCGTAAACACTCTAGAGGTAACATTTTCAGTCCAAATAACCAGGAAGTTTGTCAGAAAGGTTGTCTCGATAATTTCTGGGTCAGGTTCAAATATGGGTCATCTGGGGTCAATTAACCAGGTCCATAACAACTTTGTTAAAAGCAGTCATACTCAGGTGAGCGATATAGGGCCATTATGGCCCTCTTGTAATATCATTCTTCGCTTATTCATGATTTACTGCTAAAACTGAAAGTGTAATAAAATGTGCATTAATAAATAAACAAACACAAAACATCCAATTCAGAAACTGATCTTGTTTTAACTATGATTATTTGCTATGGTTTATTAAGATGTGTGAAAAAAACCATAAACACAAAACAAAAACATGCCTGCCGGCGAAAAGATGATTTTCAATCATTTAGAAAGATGACGTCACGTCCAAATATTTTGCAGGTCAGAGGCTTAAAAAGGTTGCTATATTTAGATCAAACTCTTTCAGCGGTAAAACGAACCGATATCATGTTTCTTTTTTAAAGTGAATAGTTAAACCCATAACTGACCACATGTGATAAACAACTGACTAGATGCTGACTGGTTTTAAGTAACAGTTCTTTCTCTTATCCAGATTTTGTCGAGTCAGTAATCAGTATTTGTCATTTAAACCACTGCCGTTCTTCTTATAGAGTTAGACTGCTTTGAAGTGATGAAATCTTATAAATTTGTCTTGAAGGAAAATCGATATTATAATAGCCTTCTTGTATTTCCTTAATTCAATTTCCGTTTTAGAATTGCGTGCGTCTTTCTTATGTCTCTGTGAAGAGCCTGTATTAATAAGAAGTTATCAGATGGTCATCGGAAATGTTCACACTAAAGGCAGTAAATGTAATTACTTCTAGGTGATTAGGCAGAAAACTTTGCTAAGGAAGACATAGAAGCTTGAGAATTGAATAAATAGGGGACAACAACCTTTGAGTAAATGTTCTTCTCCAGCAGAACACCTGATGACAAGAATAGCAATAAAATTATTACAAAACAGCTACTTCTTAGCTAAGTCTCAACCACATACTTCAAGTTTATAGAGCATAATTTATCATGTGAGATACCTAAGTGTAGCATTTTCAGTATTTTATTTTGTAATTCATACCTTCCATTATTTTGGCTAGTTATTACCCTTTTCAGTTAGCACGCAAAACTATTATTTAATAATTCATTTTAATGACATAATAAAGTGTCTGACCAAAAATAGGATCATTTAAACGAATTTTTAATATAACTATTTTCTTTTCCAGTCAAAATTCCTTTAAGTTCTTCTATAACCATGGCAAAGTCATAAAATCATTTCAATTAAAGTCAGCTATTGTTTAAAGACAATAAAATATCGTGATTCTTCCTTCATAAAGCAATGCGAAGGAAACGTCCCCGGTTTGGTCAAGCAATAAGAATTCCTTCTTAAATTGTCATGCAGGTACACTTCTGATTCTTTCACGACTCCATATAAACTAATTCAATAAGCATGGTTTCCCATCATAAATGAACTTTGAAAGGAAACGAACAACAATATAATAAAAGCATTATCAGGACTTGATACAAAATTACGCTTTAACAACGACTAGCTGCTTTACAAACTATGACAGATTATGACTCAAGCGCTCAACAACCTGTGAGTAATCTTCGTGAACAGCTTGTTATTTCTGAATACTGATTATTGATACGTGTCTAAACTGCCTAATGTATGAATAATGCAATATCTGATAATGCTCGTCTTCCTTAACATGATAGTGAAATCATATACATGTGTAAAATGACTGCTTGCATTGTGAATTCAAATTCACGTATGAAATGACTGCCTGCATTATGAAATAATACACGACGTATAAAATGACTATGTAGTATACCTCTGTTGTAACGTCAATGTTAAAATAGTTCGAACCATTTAAAGTTCGATTTTTTCGTTCATATATTTGAATCCTCAACTTTTTGTTTGTTGTAAATTTTTTATATGATCAGATGTTTAGCAGTAAACAGGCGACCCGTAGTTACCAGTAACATTTCAGAAATCTTTATTCTAGGAAGGCATTTCTGCTTTGTTAGTAAAAAAAAGCTTTGAGATCTCTCTAGTGTACAAGTGATTTCCTGTGAAAGCTTTAGTTAGTTTATTTGTTGTTCTCAAATTTGATAAAAGCGTATGGCTTGTAGGTTGAGGAAAACACATTTCCGGATAGTTTATAGATACTATTAAATAAATAAAATGCCATTACACTCTCACAACCAGAAGTTCCGTGCATAGATTTAAGCGAATAATATTTGTTACACAAACGTCATTCATAAAGATACCGTGTTCAGGAATGCTCTGTCCAAAAGGTAGAAGAAGTACTTATTAATTTTGTAAATAAGGCCCTTTTTTACTGGTTGGTCACTTCTTGAAACGTTTGAAAGGAATTGAATAAAATTTGTCCTGAAGGATTTTGAAATTTATTTCATTGTTTATTACAAAAATAAATAAAAAAATAAATTCCCGATATCAGGGAACACCGCCAAAACCGAGAAGATTACATGAACAAGTTTAAGCAATGGCCTCATAGGCAAGCAGTTTCTAAGCTTGAAGCTGGCAATTTAGTGAAGTACAGATGTCCCCTTGTGTATTTGTTCAGTATAATATGTCAATCAAGAATATCGAACAGAACTTTTTCATTCCAATCTTTGTCACATTCTTTGTCCATGTCTCTGGAACCACTCAATTTATTTTTGTATTCTCAGGGGAGGAAGATGGCACATGAAAGACGCAAGCTCATTGAAATAAAGCTACAGTTAAAACTCGATGACAAAATTGGAGAGCCGTAAAATAATCTTCAGAGATAACAGCTGTCTTCCTTCAACAGCTTTTGTTTAATTAGAATATTTATTTTTCAAGAGTATACAGAGTGACTAACACTATACTTTATCAAAATTTAGCATGTTCTAGAACACTTTTGATTTCACGTTTTAACTTTGTAAAACAGAAGTCTCAGAAGATTAACATAGGTTTTTATATAACTATATATAACTGATTGGTTGCTGTATTGCCTTATATAGAATACAACATATATTCTAAAATGCTTATACAATTTATTTTGATATGTATATACGAGTATATGTTTTCACAGTAAGATATCTGCAGTTTTGTTTAACTAAGTGTTCACTAGCAATTACATTAATAGTATTTAGTTATTATTAATCACTATCTTGATATTATATGCTTTATTTAAATCTTAGTATTACTGTAGACAAAACAACATAAAGTATCCGAAAATATAAGTAACAAATATCTAACTTACAGTACGATTCTAACAACAAAAAGCTATCAGTAATTATATTATCCTTTGCATGCACACAGGTATCCATTCTTGTTAGAATAAATAAATTCCATTTTCATAAATGTTTGTCTTCGTTACAATATCTATAAATTTGGCATTCTTGTGTTTCCTTGAAGGATTAATTAAAGGCTTAATTTCTTAGAGACAGAATGTATGAAAGGCTTACGTTAATATTTCTAACTACTGTATCGTTTAACCAATAGGATTTGCTCTCGTTGCCTTTCTTGTTTATCAATACTTTTGAAGAACCTTCAAATTCCCCAGGAAGCTTTGACATGATCGGTAAATTACTGGGATTATTTTTGGGCTCGCCAAGTCAAAGGTCAAGCTCACAGCGGCAGTGTGAAAATAGTTTCTACTCTATAACTCAAGAGCTACTGTTATAGATCCCTCAGACTTTCTAGAATGGTTTGTTTAGATGCATCCACAGGGGCCTGTACTTCGTCAGTGATCTTCGTAAAAAGGTAGTCCAGTTTAATGAGTAGATAACTACGACTCCTATTGCTGTGTACGTAATAGCCTGAAATCATGAAAGAGATTTACAACAATAAACTATTTTCTTTTCCTTGTCATTAAGTATAAACCTAATCACAAAATAAAAGTCTACCGCGAGGTTAAATGTTAAGCATTTCATTGCATTGTTACTTAAAAGTTACGTCTATTACAAACCAGCACCAAACTGAATGAAATTGACGCCTTGTGTCGAAAAAGGTACCGATGTATTATTTGCTTGATGTTACGATGTATATTATGACACACCGAATAATGTGACAGTTGCTCCAGGTCTACTTTCACAGAAGCTGGTGATAATGATGACGATGATGTTTTTTGTATTATTTTAATTGTTATTAACATTATTCAATAAACTATTACTTTCATTATTCAAGCCATTAACAATCTAGCTTTTAAAATGTTTTATAAATGAGATGTCTTGAATTTATTTGAATTCAGAGATGTCTCTCTAAATATCGCCTAAACCGTTGTGCTTATTTCTTTGATCTTTTAGATGTGTTGTTTCGGCGAGCAGTTGTTGCTAGTTTACATTAAACATTGAATATCAGATTACTCTTAGCACAAAAATCTTAATAGAAAGTAACAAGTCTTTGTTGGGCTTTTTAGTCAACTAGTCAACAAAAACCATTAATACAGTATCAAACTTACAGAAGTAAAATGGGCGATAAATATAATAACTCTACTCTTGTCTTGATATGTACAGCAAAAATGCCGTTCCTACATATGTTTCTTCTGTTTTTGTTACAGCATAACTGCTTGACATCTTTTGTGTGCAATTGACACAGTCCGTTTTTGATATGAAAAAATCTTATAAAATCGATAAAATGCAGTTCTCAACAGTGAAATGTTTCGTTTCTCGTAAAATCCAGAAACATTTCCCTTAATAACTAGAAATAACCAGAAAAAGTTATATTGCATTGACCCTTTTGGATAAGGGAGTTTACTCTGCGAAAGATGTTAAAAATTTGAAGACCATATGTAAAACCAGAAAAATCCATTTGTCAATACTTAATTTAAGTATATTGGAATAAATTTTGAAGAGCGATAAAACATCTGATAGCAAAGAGAGTATGAACAACAGCAAAATTCTGAATGATTCAAATGAAAGCAAATCAAAACCAGACTTTGTTAAAAAAACAAATACCCAATTGCGAGAAACGGTACAAATGTATTATGAAAATGCATGAAATAAATCAAATAGATATCATAAAGTCATACAGTTTATGAAATAGATCTATTGTGAGTATGAAATTTAATTTGATAAAGAAGTACCCCTAGATCTATTGTTGTTGATTTTTGTTGTTGTTTTTGTACTAAGCCAACTTAACCAATTTTAAAGTCTTTAGCAACAAAGTTGAATGCATCGTCCTTTCTAAAAATAAAGGTTCAGAAGTAAATAGTATTTCGAATCTTGACTGTTCATTAGTGACAAAACGTACTTAGTGTGACAGTAAAATTGAAACAAAATATTGTTAAATGATCATTTGTATAAAGCAAATTTGATTTATATAAAGCATTACTTTTACTGTCATATTCTTACTTTCAAACCCTGTATACAAATGATCGATGATGGATGTGTCGTATAGAATTTTCAACACTTGACTTCCCTTTTATCACTGTAGTAGACGATACTCTGTGCAAACCAAATTGAATTTCATCTATATTTTGTGAATCATTAGTCTTTTATCTTATTTCTGAACATTGAAAGCAGGTGGTAGACAAAAAGAATAAAGCCACACCGATTTATTTTTGCAGTGCCGAGCTTACATAACAGCTACAGGAGATTGTGCAACCACATGAAGCAAACATAAAAAACTGACGATAAAGAGTAACTGTTATATATGTTACCTATATATACATAATTCTTTTTTATTTTCTTCCCTGGATTAAATCAAAGCTTATGCATTTTGGTGAGATCTTACAGGTAGGTGTATGTGCAATATTTATAGCCTAAGTTATTGTATAAATATTTCTTTGCATGCTTCTATTTCATTTTTTAAATTTTTTTATAGGGTTTATACATTTACACATATTTTCTTTTTTTTTTCTAATTGCTCATTTAGACACAAAAAGCTTAATTGTTAAGTACTTTAAAAAAGTTTTAGGTTATTCAGTTATAAGTTTTCAGATATTGTGATTTTAGTCACATAAAAACAATTGGTTTACTGAAGGTATGTTCTTTTCTTTCCTTCTTTCTTCTTTTATCTATCTGTGTATATTCATTTACTTACTTACTTACTTACTTACTTATTCATTTATCTATTTTCTAAAGACCTGCGTCTTCAACCAGAATGAAAGAAATTATCGCTGTTTGTTGAAAACCTTTTTGTCAATGTTGGGATCTTGCACCTACTACCTAAATCAACACATACGTTGCGGCAATCTGCATCAAGAAACGCTTGGATTATATCTAATACATTTATTTATTTTTGAATAATTCACTATGATGTATACTCGCTTATTATAGAAGAGACAGGTCATTTTACCCACACACCGGGAGCATCACGGAAATGATTTTACCGTCATATTTGGTATACTTGGTATCTATTTTCCAAAGCTCCATCTGATACTGTCAATACTCGGCTTAGTTAATATACTCAAGACAGAAATAAATATAACGCGTTGACGTTTCTGTCAGTATATTGTAGCAATAATACGTCTAACATGTTGATACATACAAAACGAATAATTGCCACACTCGCACAAAAGAAATGTTTATAAATAACGCTATCCAAAAACAACTACCACTACACGAAAGATTGTAGAGACATATGGTGATAATTAGGTTTATATAAAAAATATCAACAAAAATATCGATAAATGTACAAGAAACATTTCCAGCAGACATTAAATAAAGCACTAGCAGAAAAACAGGAGAACTATGAAAGCAGAAAGTTCAGTGTGTTACATGAATAGCAACTTCCTGTAGGTAGTGTGTCAGTAAAATTACATTTAGATATCACAAACAATCGCTATGAGGAAATAGATAACATATGTGATACTTACATTTTTATTTGCTCCAAAGTCCAGAGAATTAAGCAACGGCGAAACCCTTTTCCCAAATGAACTTAATATGACCTTGTGTCGCCTGGTCTTTAAGTACGTAAACATTCAGTACATTTATACCAACGTTACATATTGCCCCGTGACAGTATTTCCTAACTCGGTGCATTTTAGATAGACTAGCAAAATCTCCTGTTAGCGACTTTTTTGCTTTAAGTAATGGGGGACATTAGTGGATTATGTACCCTGAATACTCTCTGATATTACATTGGTCTTTCCATTTGGATTCCTCTGCTTTTATCGCCATTTTCTCTTTTGGCATGGTGATAATTAAGCTTTATTATTTGCAAAAATGGTAGTCAGATTACACATAAAGTTTAGCAACATGTTTTGTTAACACCATTCTCTTTGTTTTTTGATAATCCTAACTTTTTATTTAATATATAAGTGACAATTTTCACAACTAAAAGTCTAGACCATCACAATAAGAAACAAGGATAAAGTTAGAGGATTCCAACTGAAAGGACCAATGTGCTATTTGGTCTACCTTTGGTGTTATCTGAGTAAGGGAGATAATTTGTTATCAGAAATGTCCCTCATTTTGAAGAACCCTGGGTGGTAAGATTTTACACGTAGCCTTACCCAGCCGGATAGGGTAAAGCTCACAGGGCAGTGATCTACGCTTTAACAGTTTGATTAAGAATGATAAATGGTCTAGTCGCTAGATATGTCACAGTGTTTTCCTAACGGTAAATATTCTGAGTTTTGTATTCCGAAAAATGGGCCACAGGAAACCATGAAATTTAAATTATTTTGGGACCAACTTTAGTTGAAACAATCAAAATATATTTAACTTCTTGATTAGCTGTGTGTTTAATTTTTACTTGTTTTCATTATTCAAAATTCAAGCCAAAATGTACATCATCTGGTTAAACTAGAACTCTGGCCTTAGCTATTGCGATAGTTTCAACATTAGATTTAGCATTGCAATTCTAACATCAGAATTTATACCATGTCATTTAACGTAAACACGATAAATAAAACACGTTTACGACCGTGGTTTCAAAATGTTCATTACAAGAATAAAGAATTTGCATACAGAAATCTGACAGAAAATAATCAAAGCACAAGAAATATTCAAATGCTGCCAATTTTGATCTTTATTGCAATCCGTAAATTACATATTCGGTCGTTAAAACTCAAATCAGATGAAATTATGACTGTTAACTAACTAATGCCAAGAATTTCCTTGAATGTAAACCTTTTTTTTTGTTTCTTTCAGCATAATTTTGTAGATTTTAATCAAATAGGGAATAAAACGCAACAATTTGATATAACCTTTAATCAGTGTCATCTTCGTTAGTCATAGAGTTGTATTCATGTCATAGATATGTGCTTTCCAAACCCCTTGATTATTTTCTGTCTGCATAAAGCTTATTTTAGATTCCAAAGTTTTACATCAGCGGCCAATGGTAAATCAACGGTAGATTTTTTTCTGCTCGATTTCAAACCTGAATGTATTCAAACTAATTTTTTGTCCGGCGAAATTTTGTATCTACTCAAGAAAACGGCAAATACCGTTCAATACCGTAACAATAAAATGCGACGGTAACCGCAGACTTTGCCACCACAAACATTCTACACCATTTCCCAATAAAAACATATTACAGTAATGCATTAAGTTTAAATGTTGTGCTTAGAATCTTTGAATGACGCCTTGCCACTGGATATAAATTCGTTGAGTATTTTATGATGTTGAAGAAAGTGCTCTAAATAAAGATAAGGCCTCTTTTAATTATGTTAGGTGGTACACGTTCATATTTTGGATAAGCATTTCTTTAGTTATTGTTCGTATAAATGGACAAAAAAGCATGAAAAGTAGACATGCTTTCATTTGCATTTCTTGCACTTGATACATTCAACGTGCAGTGGCTTCCTTTTTACCGTTTTCTTGAAATACACATATTAATATTGCACACAAGAGCCTTAAATGATTGAGACAAAATTTTAACTTTTAAATATATGACTAAAATTGCCTTGAAATCTTTGAATAAACAAGAAATTTTCCTTAGTTTTCATTTGAAGTTCGGTAACAATGCTTCAATTTAAGTTCCCCTTTTCTGTTTGTAGTGGAGAAAAAATTGGATTTAGATTAATATAAGATAACAATCCTCTTCAGATAAAAGTTGTCCCTTTCTGTCATTAAATAAATACCTTGCTTTTAATAAATTATTAATATTTTTCAAAGCGTTTGTATTATAATGACCTATAGAATATTAAGTAAACAGGTTCATAGGAGAACAAACTGCGTCTTTATAGTCGATTCAGAAAAAAAGTTTCATTCGAGTTGGTGTTTTGTGTCAGAAACACACGATTAGTCTTGTTTGTACGGACGCTTTATGAACAACCGTTTGCCGATATAGGATTCATCTGTATTCATATTGATTATTGAAAAGTTCTTCCTACTATTCATTTGACATTTACGTCGACAGTCTATGTCAAATGCATTAGAAACATATTTTTGTCTTAAACTTGCCGATTGCGAAGGCATTTTGTCATGCAAAGTCTGACGACAGAAATGTAAAGAACTGTCTTCAGACCAAACTAATGTAAAATTATCAACTGATTTAAGTTTTATAAGGATATAAAGCAATTTTATTTTTGTGTACTAGCTACATTTTAATTAAAAAAGAACCAAGATAAAAAAGGTTGACATTTTTGCTCGACTACTTTTTAGAACAGAAGCCTTCGAATTTAACTTTATTAAAATATCTATGACAAATCTAATGTCTATTTTCTGGTAGGTAATCAATGTATAAAAGAAAGTTCAGTGTTAGATTTACGGTAATCAATAGGGGTAGCAAGCCCTATTTATGTTTTACCTGGCATTGTTTTAAGTTATATTACCAAGGTGAATTACTAAACTAGATGGGTGTTCAGTGGAACACTTGTGTCGCCGTTGGGTACTCTGTTAGAATAACTAAAAAGGTTAACAAGAGCCTGCTGGAAAAGACAGCATGCTAGTCAAAGTACAACAATACCTGTCCACAGACAGCATGCTCACTTTTCCACTTTTCTCAGTGCTGGATAATTAATTATAAGCCAAGTTAAACAAGAGGCCCAAGTGAAAAAAATTTGACTGGGGCAGGGCAAGTAACTAGTCATACAAGAAAAATTGGGTCTAGTAGTTATGTATTTAAAAAAAAAATTTTTGGGCCCCAATAATGGTGTGTGTGTGTGTGTGTGTGTGTGTGTGTGTGTGTGGGGGGGGTGATGGGAAGTGAAGTACCTATGTATTAAAAAGAAAAAAAAATTGGGTCGGGTGGGCGGGTTGAGGGGGAGTCAAGTACCTATGTATTAGAATTAAAAAAAAGGGGGAAGGGGGAGGTAAAAAAAAATGGGGGGGGGGGGTGGCGGGGGGGAATGGAGGGTGGACTGGTTTGGGGATCGGATTGGGAGTCAAGTACCTATGTAACATATAAAAAAAATGGGCCTGGGGGGCGGGGGAGGGGGTTGAGGTTGGATGGGGAGTCAAGTACCTATGTATTAAAATTTAAATTAAAAAAAAAAAAAAAAAAGGCCCGGGGGGGGGGGGTAAAAAAAATGGGGAAGGGGTTTGAGGGTGGATGGGGAGTCAAGTACCTATGTATTAAAGAAAAATGGGCCCGGGGGGAGGGGGGTGGGGGGAGGGGTTGAGGTAGGATGGGGAGTAAAGTATCTATGTTTTAAAATTAAAAAAAAAAAAAAAAAAAAAAGGGTCCGGGGGTAAATAAAATCGGGCGGGGGTGGGGGGGGTCCCCATTCAGAGGGGAGGGGGGGGGAGTACTTACCCATCTCATGTCAGTTAATATTTTATTTATAGGCTTAAGAAGTATTTTTTCCTACGACTTTGTATAAGTATAAGCAAAATCAAGTGACCCCTGGGGGTGGGGCCAACTGTGACCCCAGGGACATGGGTACCAACAATCTTTGCAGGGGTCTTGCTGGTGATCAAGTATTCCAAGTTTAAATAAAATATCCTTGAAATTTTTTGAGACATGCACATAAAGAAAAAGGTTAACCAAGAAATTTTAACTTGAAAAAGGGGCATAACATTGCAAAAATAAATTTGAGGGTTATCTGCCCTTGAGAAATGGTGTTGTCTTAAGTGATACAATTGTAAGCATTACAACTGGAAAGTTTGATGAAGAAACATTAAGAAATGGCATAGTTATAGCCAATGTTAAGTTTTCATGACAAAATCCAAGTACAAAAAGGGGCATTACTCTGTCAATTGTGACATTGACCTACACATTTTGGCATCATCACGACCCTGTTGTTGTAAGCAATATAATTTGAAAGTTTGATGTTGAAATGTTAAGAAATGGCAAAGTTATTCCCAACGTTAAGTTTTCATGACAAAATCCTTGTATAAAAGGGGCATAACTCTGTCAAATGTGACCTTGACCTAGAAATTTTTGCATCAACCCGACCCTGTTGTCATAAGCAATATAATTTGAAAGTTTGATAAGATAATGTTTAGAAATGGCAAAGTTATAGCCAACGTTAAGTTTTCGTGACGGACCGACGGACAAAGCGATCCCTATGTATCACCTTTTCTTCGAAAGGGCGACACAAAAACTACCTAAGAATAGAACAGACTGGCAAAACCAGATTGATATTCATATGAACATTTCAATCTGATTAAAATCAGCTCCTTATTTAATAACGACCCGATATAACCGTAGTTAGAGAGTTCTGTTAGATTGACAAATATTTCAGCCTAACTAAGGGAACCAAAATCAGAGCTGAAGAAGACAATATGAAGATTACATTGGCATTTTATTACAATATCAGCATTTATGTTTTTCTTTTTCTTTTCACAAATAGACGTTTGACTAATATTGCGACGTTTAACTGTAACATCATTACACCAGACACGAAAATATAATATACACTTTAAATATACACAGACAAAAAATGGGAATGATTTATGAACATAGACAACCGAGACAAGGACAAACAAAATACCAATGCTATAATTTTGTTCTATAAATATACATGACTATTGTATTAATTTACTTGGAGAACAAAAGAAACGAAAAACTGTCTTTTGACGGCAATATTGCCACGTAAACAAAACTAAGTTATTGTTATTATCAGTGTCATTTATGCAGTCAACTTACGTTATAAGTCAACACTGTCCACAATTACCGAACAAAAGTATAATATACGTGAACAAATATCTGTAGAGACAGTCTTATGAAACATTCGAATATTCAGAACAAAAGCAAACTCGTTTCAATTTTCTGCGAATATATTTCAAAACACTTCAACATCACCCGCGACCTTACCTGTTTAAAACTTTGTTTTATCCATTTTTCGTTTCTTTTTCATAACATGGGTACAATGCAACTGAAGTGATGTAAATGAAATTACCTCGAAGGAAAATCCATTTTCATACGTCAACCTTCTTGTCACTCTTAAATTCGGTTTCCGTCTGTGAAGTGTTGGGTCTGTCTTCTAAACTACCCAGAGCTTATTGGGAATAATCAGACACTCCCTTAGACAAAATCATGACCCTGGCAATGCTAAGGATATAATTTTAATAATTCGCTGAAAAGTAAGCTTAAGGCTATTACAGTTCTCCGAAGCGGAACATATTTATTCCCCCTATTGTTATATTGTTAATATTGTATTTCGTTCACATCGTCTTGTTGGATAAGTATTTCTTTCCTGAAAATACAAACATATTTATATACTAAAGATATCTTTTTATCTTTATCTTAAGCAGTAAGTCACAAAATACGTTTAGAACATGTGCTGATGAAAAAAATACCATACATAGAAAGAGTACACTTTACAAGATTTACTTTCATTTTCCTCCAATTAATGGCGGTTTTAGGTAATTTACATGATTGTGTTTACATGTCTGATGTACTGCTAGAACACATTATAGAAATCGGTGTTTCAATACGTATTTATCTATTTATATCTGTTGATCACATGGCTTATTTGCATACTTAAATGTTATTTTAAGACATAAGAAATATGCTTTGTTGTTTTCGTACAATCTCGAAATATTTTGTTATTCAAAACAATATAAATGTGTTTATAAAATAATTCAAACAAAAGACATTTCGAAAATGCTCGAAAACAACAAAGTGTCCGAAACTACGAAAACCACAAAGGATATATTTTAAGCGGTAATATTTTAATTTACGAGAATAACCCTTATGAACTATTTATTTATATTTTTTGTATTTATTTCTACATTATTCTGGGTATCTAGATAACAAGAAACGACACATCCTCACAACAATGAAACAATTGGGCTAGGAGAGGTTGTAAAATTTATCTATTGGAATTGAGATAATTTATTATCTTCATTAAACGACACAAAATAATCTTGACGACGCTATGAATTTAAAAGATTTGTTAAAGAACAGAAAGGTTACTTAAAATAATCTTTTAAACTTTCATTTTATATCATTTTTCAGGAAACATTAATATCTATTCATGTTATCTTTAAACAAAACCTGGAAATTTCCTCATCGATATTCATTGTTATTTCCTGACTAGAGCGCAACAAAGCTAAGCTACGTGCATTAAGCTTGTAATAATGATATATTGCTGTTAAAGCAAGATAAAAAGGGAGATCTGCCAGGACTTTTAACTGCTCTATATACTACTGAGCATGTCAAAACATTTGCTAACCTAAAATATAAAAACCTTTACGTCTGTACATTTCAAAATTTATCATTTATTAAAAATAAAAAAGGAAAACTATATGCCGATTCCAAACAAGAAACGTTTTCTCAGAAATAAAACATGTCATAATTATATTATTATTTCCGTTCAATTTCTTTTTATGGCACTTTTATTCAAAGCTCTCCTTATGAAAATTATTTTCGTTGCTGCAGGTGTATTATGGCAAAGTATGAAACCGATAAAAGATTGGACTATAACTAAATGTCACATGGAGAAAAGCACAAGCTTGCCTGTTCAGAAACCAAAAGATTTATATAACTCTCTTCGTGGTACAGTAGCATTACAAGTAAAAACATACATTCTATTTGAAGGCTTCTTACTATGATCTGTGATTCGAATGGTAACATTAAGTGCAGTTATAACACGAACACGATATCTATTTCTGTTCCGTGTTTCCAAGAAGTGCTTACTTTCAATAGATAGTGTCTTTAACAAACGCGTGTTTGCTCCTTTTTATATAACATTAAGACGATGTGCCTTAACTCTATTTTTCATAACAAATGGATCTTTACAAAACAAACTTGTGCCAGTATTCATTAAAAATCATTAGATCTGATTGATTCAAGCTGCAAAAGCGCGTGCTCGCAGGTTACCACAGTCGATGAATGCTTATAACCGAATCGCAATCTCTGATAACTTTCAGACTGCAAATCTACTTATTAATCAAAACTTCGAACTCCTTTAGAAGCATATGATTTTCCGTATAATGTATTAAGTCATTTATTTGAAAGCTGATGTATTGATCACATAAACATGTTCATTTCCAATGTGAGTTTGTAGTTTTTAAATGAAATATAATCAGTTCACTCGCATACATGTTACGGGTTAAATCAGACAATTATATAACTGATAATAGCAAGACTTACCCTTGTGACTGAATAAACATGTAAAAAGTTCCGTCCCCATACACTGTTAAACTCCATTTTGATAGAAATGCCTTTGTTCGTTATCTAAAAGTATACATTAGGTGCTGCCATAAAGACATATTATTCCAAGTCGCAATTTCTTAAAATAATGTAAACTGGACATTGTTAGCCAGATATTGTTTCAGTCAAAGACATACATTGTAATTTCTAATTGAACAGCAGTAAATACATGAATTAAAATGTTAGTAATAGTTTCTCTTATTTGTGAACCTTAGTTTTGCAAAGCAGGTGTTAGATCAAAATAATAAAGCCACACCGATTTTATTCTCAAGGTGCCGAGCGTACACAAAGGCTACAGTTGATTATGTACGACATGTATTAATAATAAATAGTGTAACCGTTTTTACCTTAGCTGAGCACATAGTGCACATGTAAGCTTTAGGATCAGTGAATTAGTTCAAAGGGCATCTTCTTTGCAACGAGCTTTTCTTGGAATGTGCCTTGTATAAAGTTTTAATGGTTCCCATTGCAGATCTGGGCCATAGGAGCTAAAATAAGTTTTCAAAATGAAAACTTTTTCAAAAAATCGTGCAGCATTTTCTAGTAAACCTCTATAAGGCCAAGGGCTAAGGTATTAAGTATGCAACATTGTTAGTAAACCTCCAATCATGGCCTTACGGTCTAAAATGGTCCGCCCTGAGTTGCAACATATTTTAACACAAGGCTTATATTGGGAAAACTTTCAAAAATCTTCTACTTTAAAACTATAAAGCCAAGGGCGAAGATAATTGATATGTAGCATTATTTAATAGACCGATTCCAAGTTTATTCAAATCATTGCCAATGATCTAGATTGGTCAGCCCCAGCTGCAAATTGACTTTACAATGGCTTGTATGGATAAAACTTCAAAAATATTTTTGTAGTGAAAAATTACTCTGCTTTAGGATTTAATATTTGGCATACAAATTCACCCAGACCTCTTATACAAAAGTTGTTCAAATTATGACCCTTCGGTCATTTAGCTCCGACCCAGGGTTCATTTGATTTCATAAAGGCTTATAAAGGGGAAATTTTGAAAATATTCTCCTATGACGATTCTAGGTCTAGGGCTTAGATATTTTGCATGGAGCATCATCAAGAGGTTCTCTACCAAGTTTGTTCAAATTATGCTTCCAGGGTCAAATCTGACCCCCTCCCCATGTGTCACTTGATTATTTAAAAAGTTGCGTAGGAATAAACTTTAAAAATCTTCTTGTCAGTAACCTGGGCCTAGTTTTAAGATATTTGATGTGTAGCAGGCCTAGTAAACCTCTACTAAGTTTTTATCTTGGCCTTGGGGTCATTATGGGCTCTGCCTCTTGGTTCACCAAATCTAAAAAAACTATTCGACTTATCGTCATAGAGCCTTTAATTTTTACCGTTATCTTAGATATTTGGTATATATGCACCTAGAATGAGCCTCTGCCATTCACCAGGTAAAGGTCAAGGTCACCTAGACTTAAAATAGATTTTTGTACTTTTCCCCGTACAATCTGCGTTTATTGACTGTTATCTTAGATATTTGGTATGAAGGTAACTTACAAAGACCTCTACCCTTGAATTGAGTTTGAGATCACAGGGTTCAAGATCAAGGTCACCTAGGCTAAAAACAGATTTTTTACTTGCCATAGAACTTTATTTATTGACTGATATTTACATATTTAGTATTAGGCACCTTACACCTCTTCTATTATCTACGGTCAAAGTCACCGATGTTAAAAAATAGTTTTTTTACTTTACCTCATAGAGCTTTCATTTATTGACCAATAACTTAGATATTTGATATGTATGTACCATACTGCACTTGGTTTGGATTTTAGATCACTAGGGCCAAGGTCAACAAGGCAAAAAATCAAAATTAGCCCAACCCCTAGGGGTCACTTTGTTTTATACAGGTAAATATTTCAAACATCGTCTTGTCAAAAATCAAAAGACCTAGAGTTTAGATATTTAGTGTGTGAATGAAAGTACTTGTTCTTAGGTTGGCAATACAGGGGCAACCATAACTCTCTTGTTTATATTCTAACTGTAGGGATGAAATCAAAATTTATGCATTTTGAAGAGACCTTAAAGGTGTATATGCAATACCTATAGCCTTAAAATTATTATTCTTCTTTTGGATGCTTTTATTTCATTGATTTTAACATTTACACATATTTCGTTTGATTTTTGATTTATTTATTTAATTGTGTATTCATTTTATTTATTCGTTTAATTTATTTATTTCCATGTATTTTATCTACTTTCCACCTCTTCAATAAAAGATAAAATGAATCTTTGCTGCTTGCTGAAAACTCTCTCGTCAGTGTTGGAATCTTGCTTGCACCACTGTCTAAATAAACAACTAAGGGCAATCTCCTATCATAGAAAGGACAGGCCACTTTACCGACAGAAGCAACACGGAAATAACTAACTGCCATCATATGTTTTGTATCTACCTCCATCTGATACTGTCAAGACTAGGCTTATTTTTTACACTGAAGATAAAAATAAATATAGCGCATGGACGTTTCTGTCAATACAGTGTAGACATAATACATCTAACGTATTGATATATACAAAACAAATAATTGCAACAATCGCACAATATGAAACCTCGCTGAGAAATGTCGATTAATTGATAAGTAATGTTATCCATATCAACTACCACTACTCGAAAAGTAGTAGAAGATATATGGTGATGACTAGGTTAATATAAAAACTTATCAACAAAAATATCAATCAATGCTTAAGAAACATTTCCAGCGGACATTACATTTCCTTAAACGAACATTATTTTGCTTCCAAGTGCAGAGAATTAGGAAACGGCGAAAACCTGTTCCCCGAATGAACTTATGACCTTGTTTCGCTTTGTCTAAAAGTAAGCATTCAGTACATTTATGTCAACGGTATATATTCCCCCGTGACAGTACTTCCTTACACGGTGCATTTTAGAGTTTGATTATTAGATAATTTTCATTTTCACTGAGACACATTGTCGTTTTTTATTCCTTTTACAAATAGACCAGCAAGGTCTCCTGTTAGCGCATTTTTTTTCTGCTTTAAGTAATTTTGAAGAACCCGGGGACGTTATATATTACAAATGGTCTTACCCATCCGCACAGGGTAAAGCTCACAGGGCAATGATCTACGCTTTAACAGTCTGATTAAAAAAATGATGAATGGTGTAGTCGCTAGATATGTCATAGTGTTTTCCTAATGGTAAATTTTCTGAGTTTTGTATTCCGAAAAATAGGACACAGGAAACAACATAACGTGAATTAATGAGCGTGATAAATGCTCCTAAATGGGTACATTATGTACCTTATTAATAAAATGATCATAAGAAACTGCCTATAAACAACATAATATAAATGATTTATACCTTTTTAAAAAAAATCGCATGCGTTGCTATTGTAAGTATTACTTACACCTTTTAACTACAGCCTCAGAATGCAAATAGGTGTAAACTTAAATTCATTATTTTTTCAGAACATAACGTTGAAAAGACAAAACACGACTGGAAGAACAACTTAAATTTTTGGTTCGTCTGATTCAAGAACTATTAGTTTTAAGTCTAATGTACTTATAAATAGTCGAAATTCAGCGTCAAAGCGTACGTGTGAACGTATAAAAAAGCAAGATCATAGTAAAATGACTATCTGAGGAATCTTGCAAGCCGAAATAAAATGAAACACTCTTTTACTCTTAAAGCTGGTTATTTGCATATCTCGACTTGATACATTCAACGTCCGTTTTTAACCGTTTGCTCTTGAAACACTCACTTCTGATCTTTAAGCGCTATCTTTAAGACCGAAACATGCAAAACTAGAAATGTGTCGAGAAAGCATGCTTGTCGGGTGCACAACTCCACTTGGTGATCGATATCTTTGCAACAATGTTCGCTGAGCACATGGCAAACTTTCAATTACCTTTTCTCACTAAATCAAGACCCATAAATTTGCTTAACCTCGATGGAGGGAGTTCTCAGGTGTTCAATTTTAATTTCTAATCTCTATCTCTGTGAAGTTTCATGACCTTTAGTGTAAAAGTGATGTCTGAGCGCGCGACACATACTTTTGGACAGGCGGACAGACTGACGGACGGACGGACGGACGGACGAACAAGGACATATGTAAGTGCACCCCCTCCCCCTGATTTTGGTCAAAATTAAATATTAAATGGTTCTATACCTAAAGGTAAGGACTCTTATTATGGAACAGTATTGAGAAAAGAGCGCACTTGTTAATTCATGCAAGGTATTATATCATTCAAGAAAGAATATTTTAACCTAGATTTATGTCCTTATTGGATGAAATTTTGAAGCTTTTTTTGTAATATTCTGCTGACTGATAGTAATAAATGAGTAGTATAACCTTTTTCACCTTTTTAACCTTTTTCACCGCCCGTGGCTGGCAAATTATGACTTCAAAGTAACACTTTCGTTTTTATGTAGTTATTTAAAAGAGTGAAGTGATTAAACGATTGACACACAAACGTCATGCATACAGATGAAGTTTAATACGTCGAACAGGAGTTGTTCAACTTTAAAATATCTTAAAACTGTACACAAGAGCCTTTAAAGACTCAGACAAAATTTTAAAAATAAGTGTTTATAATATAACTTCCCCTATAAATTCCCGTTGATATCATTGATAAAACAAGAAACTTCTCAATTTTGTGTTTTGAAATTTGGTAATAATGTTCAATATAAATTCTCCTCACCTGTTTGTCGTCCTAGGAGGAAAGACTGGATTTAGATTACTAGATAACGATACATCGAGGATAGAAGTTGTCCCTTTCTATCATTAAATAAATGAATAATTTAGGTCTGGATTCATTTTTGCCCTTTACGCCTTTAAATAACGTGCTTTTAGAAACGTGTTTAGGACATCTCAAAGCTTTGCACAGGTGAACAAACTTCGTCTTAATATTCGTTAAGAAAACATGTTTCCATCCGTGATGGTGTAGTTCTACGTCAGAAACACATGCTTTGTCTTGTCTGTACGGATGCAAAATGAACAACAGTTTGCAGATACAATATTTATCTGTTTTCGCATTGATTACAGAAAACTTCTTCCTACTTTCAATTGACATTAAGATTGATATTCTTACAAATATTTCAGCCTAAGTCTACCTGAGAAAAAACAACATGAAGTAAACACTGACATTATGTCACAATATCATCATTCGTGTTTTTCTGTTTTTCACACGTTTGATTACTACACGCTAAGATGACATTGCGACGTTTAATTGTAAGAGAATTACACCAGACACGAAAATATAAATATACACTTTAAATATACAAATACAAAAAGTGAAATAAAAATGGGAATGACTTGTGAACATAGACAACCAAGACAAGGCCAGATTTGACAAAAAAAGCACCTATGCTATAATTTGTCCTAAAGATACATATTCAGTTACTTGCAGAACAAAAGAAACGCAAAACTATCTTTTAACTGCAATATTGTCAAAACAAAATAAGTTATCGTAAATGTCATTATGCAGTCAACTTAAGTTATGTCAACAATATCCATAAATAATGAAACAAAGTGCATTAGCAAAAAAATAACTACAGAAAAAGTCTCATCAAACATTTTGAATATTCAAAACCAAAGTGAACTCGTTGTTTTTACAGCCAATATATTATAAAACACTTCAACTACACCCATGACAATACGTGTTTAAAATTTGTTCCATTCATTCTTCGTTTATTTGCTAATCAAACCTTTTTCATGCCACTGACTCAATGCAACTGACATGAAACAATATAAAAGAAATTGCCTCTAAGAAAAAATCATATTTTTACAACTTCATTATCCTTCCTTAAGTCGGTTTCCTTCTGTGAAGCGTTGGGGTTTTGTCTCACGTCTTCTTAACTATACAGAGTTATTAGGAACAATTAGAGGCTCCCTTAGACAAAATGATGACCCTGGCAATGCTAAGGATTTAATTTAAATAATAAGGGTTAAGGCTGTCAAAATTGAAAGTTTTAAGTCTTGTAATTTCTGTAAATGTGGTAAATTGTGTATGCCACAAAGTGCAGCAAAAGAACAGCAGGTTTGCTTATAGAACATGTGTTTCTTGACAATGAGTCCTATGGTCCAAAACTTTCCACCCTGAATTGAACGAGTTTATTTGTTTATTTATTATAACTATCATCAACTTTTATTTTAAAGTGTCGTCAGCAACGGTCAAGAAAATATAACAACTGGCTGTTCAGTTATTTGAAATTGTACATTAACAGAGGAGAAATTACAAAAAAGACAAAAAACCAACAATATTCTTTGGCATATTTTGTTGTCCACTGCATAGACCTTTGACTGTTGGACTTTTTAAGGAATTCGCTAAATTGATGATGTATTATTTATCATGTGCATTGTTTGTACATCCGACATTAAATGAAACCTTTTGAATCTTTTACTTGATATTAAACTGTCATATAAAATCTATGCTCGCTCTCAGATATAGAAAATCTGATAACACAAGCCTTCGTCCCCTATCGTTATGCAAGTGAATATTGTATTTTGTTCATATCGTCTTGTTGGATAAATATTCCATTACTGAAAATACAGACATATTTATAAACAAACGAGATGTCTTATATCTATCTTAAGCAGTAAGTCACAAAATTCGTTAAGAGCATGCGGTGATGAAAACAAGACAAAACATAAAAGGAGTACATTTCACAAGAATTATTTTCATTTTCTTCCGTAGAATTTTATTTAATCTGCATGGGCGTTTACCATTTCTGAACAATACTCGACCCTCTCATTTTAAGACATAAAATGTATTCTTTGTTGTTTTTGTACATTCTCCAAATAGGTTGTTATTCATTAATATAATTCAAACAAAAGACATTTTGAGAATATTCGAAAACAACAAAGGATCCGATATAAAACGAAAACAACAAAGGATATATTTCATGCGTTCATACTTGTATTTGCATGAAGAATAATTATGTACTATTTATTAATATGTTTTATTTATTTCTGAATTATTATGGGTATCTGGATGACTAGAAACGATGTGTCCTCGCACCAACGAAAGAACTGGGCTAGGACAGGTTGTAAAATTTATCGATTGCAATTTAGATATTTTAGCATCTTCAATAAACGACATAAAATAATCTTAATTATGCTATGAAATTAAATGATTCGATAAAGAAGAGAAAGATAACTTGAAATGGTTCTTTTAAACATTTATTTTGTATCATTTTCCAGGAAACATTAATATCTATTCATGTCGTCTTTAAACAAAACCTGGAAATTTCCTCATCGCTATTCATTGTTATGTCCTGACTAAAGCGCAACAAAGCTCATTAAAAAACACAAACCTAAGCTACGTGTATTAAGCTTGTAATAATGATATATTGCTGTTAAAGCAAGATAAAAGAAGAGATCTGCCATGACTTATAACTGCTCTATATTCTACCAAGAATGTTATAAAATTTGTTTACCTAACATATTTTAACATTTACATCTGTACATTTCTGAATTAATTATCTTTTACTTTGAAGATAAAAAGCTTGAAAACTGTATGCTAATTCCATAATAATAATAATAATAATAGTAATAATAATAAAAACTTTCCTCGGAAATAAAGCATGTCATAAATATATTATCGTTGCCACTTTTTTTGTCTGGCACTTTTATCCGCAACTCAAATCATTCAATATGATAATTATTTTCATTTCTGCATGTGTATCATTGTAAAGTCAAAAGCAATGTATAAAGACATTGATAAAACTTTCTATGTGAAACAGTAGCTTTAAAATTTAAACAAAAGACATTTTTTTTGAAGGTTTCTTACTATGGTCTGTGCAATGAATGTGAACGCTAAGTGCAGAGATAACACGAACACGATCCTTTTGTTTCCGTATTTGCTAGGAGTTCTTACAAGACTTACCAACAGATACGGTCTCTTACAGACAAACTTTGTTGTTCCTTTTTTTGATACATTAAGAGAATATTGCCAGTTCTCCTCAACGCTAGTTTTTTCATAGCAAATGGATTTTTACGAAGAACCTTGTGCCAGTATATTGAAAGAAATCATGAGAGCTAAGTTACAAAAGCACGTGTTTGTAGACAACGACAGTCGATGAACGCTTATTAGCAAATCGCAATCTTATAACTTTCAGACTACATAACTACTTATTCACCAAAATCAGCAAAAAGATAGTGCTCTGAACTCCTTTATATGATATTCAACATACTGCAATAAGTCATTTATTTGAAGGATGATGCATTGATCGAATAAATAATGTATATTCCAATGAGTATATTTAGTTTTCAAAATGTAGTACACCATCAGATGTTTTACAAGTTAGATCAGAAAACTAAAAAGCTTCTAAATAGGAACACTTACCTCTGCGACTAAAATAAACGTATAAATAGAAAACTAATGTATAAAGTTCCGTCCCGATATAGTGGTGAATGCATCAAAGAAATCCCTTTGTCTTTTGTCTGAAAGTAAACAATAAATGCGGTCATAAAGATATATTCTTTCGACTTCCAATTTCTTAAAATAATGAAAAACTGGACATTACTAGTTTGATTGCTTCAGTTACAGACATACAATGTCATTTCTAATTGAATAATAGTAAATACATGAAATAAAGTGATAGAGTAGGTTTGCAGTCCAGCAGAAATCTGAACTGAAATGCTTGATATCATTGCAAGCTTGCGCGTGATGGAACGACCTAAAATGTCATAGGATTAACGGCAAGGTGACAGAAAATCTTTGGATGTATCACGATGTGACCTTAGCAGTGAATACCACTACAAAGTTCAAAAGATCCATGAGATACCGTTCAAAAAGTCTAAAACAGCATCACGGTATGAATCTAAAAATTTAACATATTTAAATCGACATTATAGAACGATTAGTGAAACGAAAAAAAATCATGAGACCGGATTATTTATCTAAATGTTCAACGACAAAAACAATATTTACTTTTTTCCCAGGGTTTTCAGTTCTTCTTAATTTAGAGCAATAAAGACAAAATTCTGTTTTTACATACAAGCGAAACTTCCGCGGGGTAGCCAAACACTGTAACTTGACTGCCGTTATTTAATTTTGATTAATAAAAAGATATAATTTGACGCACGTTGACAATAACAAGTATGGCAAAATGGACATGATTCATTTCAAATAGATGAACATCCATTTTTTACATTACAGTTTTGAATTAGAGAAAAAACACTCCGGTATACAGATAAAACAATTATGTGAACAAGCAAAAAAGTGAATTCCATTCACAGCAATTAAGTAGGCATACGGAGCTTTTGGCTGAAACCTGGAGCCTAGAAATCCCATGTGAATTTGTTCCATGTTATGTGTCAGTCAAAATTGACGGACAGGATATTTGCATTACAGTTCCTGTCACATTTTTGTCGTCTCTGGAATTGATAAATTAATGTCATATACCCAGGAGAGCCTACCAGCATGTGCAATATTATTAAATGATAAAATGCAGTTTGCCCTCTCTTAACAACATTTATGCAAAGCAACCGTAACTCTCTCGAGACACCATTGTCATTCTAAAAAGTTTCATGCATTGTGCTACTGGTTCAGTCTAAAAATTAAGAGAGAGAAACATATATAACCGTTTACTTAAAAATGACGCGGAAAGAATTATTTTAGTTTATAACAATGAAAACATATAGACTTACCCTGTAAAATATAGTCAGTTCAGCTAGTGAGTGCATGAAATGAATGAAACAAATATCATTTAGTATTCATAAACTCACATTGTTTGCATCCGTAGATAGTCATTTCAATAAGAAACATTTCCTAATCGATTTCATTTGTAAATTCTTGTTTTATGCTCATCGGTTAATCATTCATTATTATTTCGAACACTCTAGGTGGCCTTTTAAGTTTGCAATTGTTTCAAAGTGATAATCAAATTGTTGTACTTTTACTCGTTTTTTTCAAATGTTTTTTTTTGTTCCAACCATTTTTTAAAAAGATAGTTTGTGTCTTAAATTGTTTTTTTTTTACTTTTACGGTCTGAACTGAACACCAATGATGAAACAAATTTCTCTTTACCAGTGCAGTGAATATTTGTTTTAGAGCAAATTCACGTTATCTAACCCCTGAAAGCATATTACACAGTTCTATACTTCTAAAACTATACTTCTGAACAATACTTCTGAAGTCAAACCTTTATTTTCATATATTCTGAGTGACAGTTTTCAGCCATCAGCAGAATTATCATGAGCTCATGTCGTTACAACACGTTGTTTACTTTCAGAGGTATTAAATTCAGTACGTTTGATAAATGTAGGAAAATACCTGAACAGTTGCTAAAGACAAGTAAATCTTTAAGAAGTATTCAGAAAGAGAGATTTGACTGTATTATCATTTTTGCTTTGAAATATTTTAAAAGTTAAGAACATTTGTAATTTAACATATTCCGTTAGTGTATACTCAGAAAACAAGAAGCTCGCAAAAGTAAGACGTATTTTTAAGTTACAAAAGAGAAGCAAAACCGATATTATTTCTCAAGAGTGATATTTTCCATTTCTTTAGATTAAACATATAAATTACGGTCATAAACACCGTTTTTCAATGTTTAATTTAGAATTACTTACTATATTTGGTAAGAAATACATCATGCATTGTATTTTCTTACGTCAACCTTTTTTAAATAGCTTGCCTATCATTATAAGATATTGCTAACTTGTTGACAGAGCAGAGGAGACAGACGAGACATATTGGGGTTTCTTTTTATTATTTGAACGAAAACTGCTACTGCACTTGATCATCCAAAGTCAGAGGGCTGATTTAAGTTGAGCATGTTCTGCTTTCTTTTTGCTTGTGAATACCTTTTGCCCATTTTAGAATGATCCTTTTAAAGTCTTACTTTAATTTCAGGATATGCATGATAATCTAAGGATAACCATTTCTATAAGTCTTGTTAGAGTAATCCAGTTTCCGTAGAGATAATGCTGTGACGCCCAATATTAGGCAATTTACAAATCTTTAGATAAACCGAAAATGTCCTGCAAATTAAAACTTTTTCTGTATTCAACACCAAAATAGTTTCTAAACAATCAATATTAAACCACTTTTTTTCGCGACATTTCATTAAAACTCAAACTTAGACACAAGAGAGAAACCAAACACACACACCACCACCACTTTCATTCTTCCCCACATTATACGATTACTTTGTCTTTCTTCGTCTATTTGCTGTTTAGATATCAACAGTTGCACTTATGCACTTTGCTACAAACATTTTTTTTTATCATTTTTTAATACTTTTTAACTGTTTGTCACTAAGTAGAGACTTACTTCATCTTTTAAAAGAAATGCGTGTAAATCAGTAGTCCCCGTTAGTAAGCTAATTGCTCATTATTTACTCGATCGAGGGATCGAATCCTGCTACTAAACTCTTATTTTCTTCCGATTTCAAACAGTAAAAAAACATGATATTTTGTCTTTGGGATGGTGTTTTGACTTATCTTTAATTCTGAGGAAACTATTTGCCATGTATTGCTTATATTTTGAGGTCAGTAGCTTTAACGACCTTCAGCTTCCCTTGCTTCTGTTTCTGCTATGTATAGGAAGCTTATCGCCAACGTCTCTGAAACTAATCACATTTTAGTTAAGTTAAATAAGATGACCAAGGCAGTAGCATAACGGTTAAATGTAATCAGTCGTGGGTGATTAAGCAATAAACTTTGCCAATAATTACGAACATGGTAAAAATCTAAAATCAAATGAAAGTTACATTTAGTAATACAGCAGTGTTTGTCTCTTTTTTTCTTCTCTAATAAATTACATTGAGCTGATAAAAAAACTAATCCACTCAATTTATAAATATTTGTGTACCCCTTAACTTAAACATACTAGTCGGATTTTGAATATACATCAAAAGAAGCAATTTGGCGTATTAAAGGAGATTGTTGTTTTGTTTGTAAATGACACTTTTGTTTCGAGTCTGTTTTACCGATTTATAACTAAACGTCTGCTTAAATTTGTACGTTTTTCTGAGCTTTTAGTCTTTTTAATGTGGTTTATCAAGCACATACAACATACAAAAATTAAGCTACAGCTTAGCAATCTCGTGTTTTCTTTACAAAATGAGCAGGAATCTATTCGCAAAGACTAAGGTGGCCATTAATTCCTAGATGATCTCGCTAAGTAGGATGTGTCAATCAATAACAGCAGAGAAGACATTTGCGTTATGCGGCTTGTCACGTTTCATTGCCTCTGGAATCACACAATAAATCCTTGTATGCTCAGAAGTGTTTGATGGCATGTGCTGTACAATTACATGTTAAATGACACCCAGTCTGACCACACATACAAACACTGAAAATAGCAAATATCTCTTGACAGGGCTACTCCTGTTGGCGTTTGTAGTTCTAAAAAGTTATAAGACCACAGAAATTCGAAATAGCAAATGGTCACACCAGACGGAATAGATTCACAAGAAAATGCCATTCTGCTTTTGTCTTCTTCGATATGGAAATAATTAACGGTATTTTTCCTCCGAAATAAAATGAACCTTTCTTTCTGATAAATGGCTATAATGGCTATAAGTGTGTGTGTGTGTGTGTGTGCGTGCGTGCGTGTGCGCGTACGTGCGTGTGTGTGTGTGTATCAGTGATAACTTTAATGTGTTTCTTTCAAATATTCTCGTTTATTTCTTAATAAGTTATAGTTTTAAACACGGTAATTAGTTAATCTGCTATTATAAGAACTTTTATTGTAGCCGCATCGAAACAATATATAATAATTGCTGTGAAATATTTCAGTTTCTACAGTGCTCACGTGCTCGAAAATTAAAAATTAGGCTATAGCTCACTGGAGGAGCAAAAAAAAGAGAAGGAAAAACACCTTTTATAAGTTAAACGAACTAAAAGACAATGTTCTTACTGTCATCATAAGTATCAACAAAATCAGCCCACAAATGGTTCACAACTATCCATTTCTTAAACATGACATTTGAATTAGTTCAAGCTGAAGGGGCATACCCTGTCAGTAAACGATGGCATAACGCGTATGTATTAAAGGCTCATTTTTTGTAGAATAAATAAAAAATAAGTACCTGAAAATTTTCAGAACATATTTCTCAAAGAGCCTCAGAGCATTTAGAGGCCTTCAAAACCTTAACATCAAGAACAATTCTCTTTACAAATACTGACAGTATTGTTTCCAGTCTACATGGTGTACACTAGATTTTTACTGGAACCTAGGCGGGTGATAAATCGTTCTGATTTGTATGGTTTTGATAGAAATAGACTGCTGTGAACTTTAGGGTATGCTTCTGAAATCTAAGATCATTTCTAAATTCATTCTAGAATCATGTTTGATACGGGAACGTGTGGAAATTATAAGTGAGATAGATTTATGTCTGTATAAAAGAACAAAACAACTTATTTGACGACATCGGTTTCCTATTTTTCTTACATAACTAGATAACACATCGACATTTAACAACTTAGTTTTAGGCATTAAAAGAAGACTAAATGTTAGCATTCCTCCCAACTTAAACTACGTTCTCAAGAATGTGTTCAAGAAATCCAATACATTATTGAAAATGTTAAACCTATAAATATCTACAAATGCTAATTGTATCATTTATAAACAAAATGTCATATAATTTTACACCTTTCTACCAGTGGAAGAAATTAATGTATTCATTCATTCGGGATTATCATCCAATATACGATGGCACATTTTATTTTTTCCATATCAGCTACTAGAACAAATGATGTACATTCGCTTTCACAACCTAGCTCAGAACTTGTTAAAAAATCTATTTATAAGCTTTAACCTACACATAATATTCTGCGTTTCTCTTCTTCGGTACTTTCTATAAACCTAGTAAAATTATAGATAATCTTATGCTCGCATAAAGCTGAAAAATGAGTCTTTCTCAAAGCACTTTACCGCAAATATAATTCAAAAAGTTTTATTCCAGACACGTGTGACATCACGAAAACTATATAATCAAGGAATAAATTATGCAGTTTTATATGTTCTACTAGATTTAAAAACGAATGTCTTCACATTTTGAAAGATATCTGTTACAGATATGCAGCGCAGGATAAGAGCATGCAGGTGAATATATAATGAATTTCTGTTTTACTGGCACGGTTTCTCAATCGCATTTCTACCTATACCTTATACACTCTTCTTTATTTTTCCGCAGAATATTTTGTAACTTTCTTCCGTGATAATTTTCTCTAAATGCTAGATTTTACTGGTACCGTGTTCTTAGCCAGAGAATAAAAAGGAGAAACAGAGGGTTTATTATTTAAGTTACTCCCCAAGACTGCTCAAATTATGTATTGAATTAGTGACTTAATTAGGGACAGGTTTATCATTTTCTTGAGAGATTTTTTTTGCACGACGCTGCATCTCCTGAACTCATCAGAAGTTTCGATTTATTCTGAAACATTAAAATTCAACACAGATTCATAAAGAAATGTTTTAGGTAGAAAAAGTTGAACAGAGGGTTTGCATTACTCTGCGATGATACGTGGACGGTAGTTCGGATTTGGTTAAGCACTAGCGTATATTTGGTATTACCATAGCTTAATCTAAAAGTGACAAGACTCACTGATTAAATTTACTCAAGACGAAAATAACTAAGGCATGCTGACGTTTCTGTCAATACATATAGCGGAAACTCGTCTAAGGTGTCGATATATAAAGATAAAAGTTGGCAACTGCCACACTTGTAACAGATAAAAACTCCAATAAGTAAGCTCAATTTACACAATCTTGAAGCCCGAAAACGACATTGACACATGTTTTTTGAATTATTCGTAGAGAAAAAGAATGTATTTGATCTTCAAATAGCTTCTAAATAGCTGATCTATCATTTCAGCTCAACCTTGTTCAAATCATCAAAGCAGTTAACATTTCAAATTAATGTTAGACGACAGCAATTGTAAATTGGAATAATCTTAAATGAAACTCAAACAACATTGTTTTTAAACATCGACTTAACACATTTTTGAGACGAGCAAACTTGTAGATTCTTATCATCTGTTTACACTAATCTAAAAACTGGGATGACTGCTGCAAATTGGATTTACCGATATAGTGTTTTTCTTTAAGTTCTTAAAACTGCTGAATTGGATTTATTTTCATTGAGTAAAATCATGAATCAATCACCAATCTAAGTTTCAATTATTTTAATCCGTTGTTTTCAACGTCCTAGACTATCAGTTTGATCTGCCTATTTATTTGAAGGTGTCCCGAGATCGATCCCCTGCTCCTTCACTAACATTACTAATTGTCTTTTGGATGAGACATTAAACCGAGGTCCCTTGTATCAGTGCCGTACACTAAGCATGCAAAAGAACCAGGCGTGTCTCTGTATTGCTTTCTGTATCTTCCACTATCCCCCACAAATAAAAAAAACTAGTATCTGCGTTGGTCATTTGGCGTTGGTCATATGGGCAATCGGTACCGATGATAAAAACACTCAAATTATTATTATTCTAATATTGAATAGAAACCAAAAGGGCATTAGTGAAATATAAATAAATAAACATGTTTTGTATTTTGTCTTACGTCTATTTCCTCAAAGAAATTAGCTCAACAGATACCAGTATAAAACATTTTTTTTTACTATGAGTCAACTCATTTTGCCAAATCTTTCCACTACAGGTCGGTAAATTTGCTTCACAGCAGGTTGTGTCGTTTTAAGAGGCAATAGATGGAAACCACTTTTTGATTTACTCTTATCTGTTCTTTCAAAAAACGTTTGAATTTGAGTGCTTGTTTTCTAGTCACGTCTTTAATAGACTGATAGGCTTATTTATGCTGAGACAGTAACAGTTTGTTATGTCAATAAATGTAATTAATGAATAATTTGAAGAAGTTTGCATTAGACAATCAAAGAAATCAGATATTAAAGTTTCAGAACGGTTATCTACTTTTCCATCAGTGAAAAAACGTAAATATTTAAAAATATACTGCAAGTAAGTTAATTTTCGTTCCATAGACCTACTATTTTTTCATGGCTTTCAAATACATTGCTCATATTTTATAATCTTTGATTAACAAAGATATGAACTGTATACAGCAAACAGCAAGGCACAGTTTTCCAATTATTTTAAAACATATGTTACCATCCTGCAAGTGCAGAAGAACTAAGCATTTAACATAACAGCAAAACAAATGAATTTTGAAACAAACCATTAAACTTCACATCTAGAAAAAATAATAAGCAAATTTTAATTAGAACACATTTCGGTTCCTTAGAAAACAGCTAATCGGTTTTGGTCTCAGTACATGTCATATTTTTGACATAAAAAAGCAAGCCAGTGCCATAAATCGCCTTAGCGAGTATCAGTTGTCCCAATTCTGTATAAGGTTTCCGTAATACTTCATCATAAGAGGTTAACTTGAAACAAGGAAATCAATACAATATGTCTGTGAAAGCTCCCATAGCGTAAGGTTAAGTCCTCTTTGGACAAATCACAATGCTATAATGTGTAAAATAAAAGTAATTGTGAAGCTGTTGATTTTCGTAGAAATTGTTACAGTATGTCAAACTATTCGTTTGTAGCTTTACATCAAGTAAGCTTGCTACTTACGTGCATTTCTCCAAAAATATTAAAAGCACCGTATATTACTGTACAGCCATATTGGACAGATAAATTTAATGAAAAAAAAATGTTTTTATTCATGACATTACAAAACTCGCTCTTCTATTAATTATCCTGACATTAATTCAAGTGTTGAAAAAGCAATAAATACATGAGCAAACTTCATTACAATTAATTAACACTCGAAAAAAAGTAACTTTTAAGATGTTTAAAAAAGGGTCTGACAAGTCCTAAAAACTGACAAAATTAAAAGAATTAAAGCAGAACATTTACAGTCAGTATAACGTATGATATACATACAAATTAAATGATGATGTCAAACTGAAAAAAATGATGCATGAGTGCTACTATGAAAATACGTTTGTGAAACGAATTACACAATAATGTACAAAGTAAAATGTAGATTAAGCATTCTTATAGGAATTATGAAGCTGCAGTGCCAGTAAGATCAGTCTAGACCTAATTTTTTAATCAAAGAGAACCCGAAGAGGTTTCTTGAATCTTTTAAAATAACTCTAAACGCTGCAATGAAATGCCACCGTTGGTGAATAATTTTCAGCAAATTAGAAAAGATGATTGACATGCTGTTAAAAAGATTGTTTTTGAGAAAGAAGCTATTTCAGTGTACTATACTTAAGAAAATGAAATTGATCTTTATCTCATAGAACACAGTATTACATCTAAATTATATTTAATTAAATCTCTTCTTCAAAGAAAATTTAATGTATAACTAGAACACGCGGGGTGGGGGAGGGGTGAATCATGCTATATACAAAGAAGTTTAGACTTACTTTGATATTCAATAATAGAAAACACAGATTTTGATAAATAATTCATGCAAAAATAATTTGACACTTTTTGCTTAAAAAAATCAGCTTACGCATTGTTCACTTTCTTATGACACTATTTCTAATTTCTTACATTTTTCTGATTTCACTGTAATTTAGCTAAAAAAGAAATGTGCAGTGAGTGTTCATTGATTTAAAACTGAACATTTTCATTGTAAGAATAATATATGCTTTGACAACTTCTTCAGTATAAGAATCATGTCAAGTACCCTTAACTTTTAACGATTTCTACCTAAAAGTATTTTTAGAGAAAAAAAAACGTATATGAGTAAGAAATCACGTATTTGAGTATCATTTGTAATATATACACAAACGCGTAAGAGAAATGTGCACGTTTCATTTTAGGATAACTGTAGTTATATTGTCATAAACCATTCATGTGTATTCCATGTAAAGCACGCCTGTCAGTCTATCGCACAATGGAAACATCACGTCAGTATTGGATTAATGTTACATAACACCACAAAACAAGTGTTTTGCACGAACTGCCCGTGCAGGGTCGTGACAGATATGAAATGGTCAAATAATCTCTTATTAGCTTCTTGCATCTCTTAGAAAAAAATGACGATTTTCAAAACTCGCAGTGACAAAACTTTCTCGATGTCAACGTATTGAAGCTTAGAACAGAGGCTGCCAGTCGTTTTCCAAATCGCTACTGCTACAGCGAGAGAGTACGCAATATCAGTGTACCATACTTAGGCGTTTGCATCACAGTGTTCGGCCTATTAGACCGAAACGAGCTTACGTTGGAAATGTGCTCACGAAGCTCGTTTGAACTGGGCATGGCAGTATCTCCGTTCGCAAAGAGGCCAGTGGGATGGAATTGTTTTTTTTTATCGATGAATCCTGAGTTATCATGATGGGAGGGTGAGCGTATTAGGAGGAGAGAGGGGTGATTTGCTGACGCCATTGTTCTAGAGAGAAACCGGTTTAGAAGGGGCAGTGTTAACTTTGGGGGCGGGAACATAGGGAAACAGGAAAACAGACTATGGTCATTGTAAATGGTAATCTAAGTACAGCCGAGTATATTAATCCGGTGTTGAGACCAGTAGCTATTCACTCTTAATCAGCATGCTCCTGCCACATTGATGCATGACAATGCACATATGCATACGGCAGGTCTTACACAGCAATATCGTAATGCAATAGCGTTGACGTCTTGCCTTGGTCTATCAGTTTCTCCTGACCTCAACCCAACTGAGCACGTTTAGGATCTTCTTGACCGTAGAGTTAGGTCAAGGCATGTTGCCAAGGAGCTGCAGGAGCTAGAAAATACTCTTCAGATCGAATGGAACAACATTCCCCCTAGCGCCGTACAACGTGTACGGCAATTCCATGAGACGTCGTATTATACAAGTTATACGACACACTTGTCGCCCCAATCGATATAAATGAAATAATCACAATCAAACATTAGGAGAGTCATAAACCATAATTAAAGTCACAGTAACGCCAATACCACTTTGTTTTTTTTTCTTTTGTTTGTTTGTTTTTTTTTTCATTTGACCTTTACCACGCGTTACCGAATTATCATGCATCAATGGAAACAGCTATTACAAAGAAAGGCCATTTAATAAACTAAAAATTGATACCAAACGTCTTATAATCTCAAATATAGATATCATACAAATTAACATTAACCTTATTCACAGTTTCTATTGCGTTTAAATATGTTTTGTTTTCTTAAGATAATATTTTCTGAAGCAATCTCATTCCTGAGAATAATGTTTTCATTTAGTGAATATCGTTCTGACAGACCAAGTAATTGAATGTGCATTAGCCCAGATGTTTAATAAAATCAGATGAGTGATTAACTTAGTAAATACCTCAATATTTAAGTACTAAACTCCGGACCTGATTATATTTCAGAAAAAAACTTAGTCTTTAAAGTGAAGTTACCTCAAATACCCTAAAGTGACCACTTAGGTTTTTTTCTAAAATAACATTCTGAAAATCACTTCCGATGTCTTATACTAAATTAATGTAAATGGCCACTGGTTTGGAGATTTGAGATCAGCATAATAAAGATATTGTTCTGTCTTAAATAGTTCAATTTTCATTGTAATTTTATGTGCCAAAATATCTGTAATATTGCAACATACATGTACGCATGTGATAGTTCAGTTTTTCTAAGAGTAATTTATATAAATTTTATATTCGGCTGATTGAATGCCTCGTATTGTTTTACCTATTGTATGCTTTATGACTAAGCACCCGTAAATTCTATTATTTATTTAGCTTGGCTGTCAAACCATCAGACCAAATCAAACTTAGTCTATATTCATGTCAGATTTACATTGGATTTATCGTTCTGTTTTGTAAGAAAAAAACTGGTATCATTGGAAGTTTTCCAAAATTCAGTCCAAATTTGTAGATATTTAGTTTAGTGATAAATTATATTTGCAAAGACGAATTCCTGGGCAAGACTGGCCACACAGGTCGGTGTTTTTCTAGCATACATTTTAAATGTAATCTTACTGTTATTGATTCATGCGTCTACATGTCTAGACGATATCGTATCTCCTAAAGGATTTATTTTGTATAGGCTATATGTTTAGAATCACTAGGAGCACTTTGATAGTGTTTGCCCAAAACACTTCTCTAACTTTCGTTATGGTTGTCATAGCTTTGTGGTTTTACAGTCAGGATTGTTTCTCAGTCTAGCTCTATATTCAGCTTTGTTTACAGTCGTGATTCCCAAAAGGATTGTTTGTCAGTCCTAGCTCTATAATTGGTTTTGTTCTCAACACCTTCAGTTTATTTCAGAGATATCATCACCTACCCTGACTGGTTAGAAGCGAAAGCTTCTAAAGCTGCACGCCAGATTCTCTAGTTACAATTACATGTCCGCCTCTTACCCATACATTCGCGCTGAAAAATAGTACCACAGTTTATATGAGTTTTCATTACAGCTGTTAATCAAATGGTTTGATATTGCAGAATTCTGTTGATTTTGAAAGCATGAGGTATAATTTCATTTGTTTGGCAAATCAAGCTGTAAAACGAACAAGTTATTAATTTAGTATTCATCCGCAAAAGTTTCTTTCATAAAATTTACTACGCATTGAAACAATCGTAACTTTCTCGGCCCTTTGATAATCGGCGAGGTATTCCGATTGCGTGTAATGAGATAACTTATTAACGAAAACGTACACGAACAACCAATCACGCTTTTGACTCTGTTGATAACACTTTTTTGTTGTTTTGTTGTCAGATCAATCAGAATAACTCAAATATTTTCCTCTAATAAATGTGCTTTAAATATCTTTAACATCCTTGCTTTTAGTTTGCATGTTGATTAAACTATCAATTTCAATATTGTTATCAGTTTCCCGAATCTTGACCGATAAAAACAACCCTTGCTATATAAGCAACAGTCCGTATTTACGGCGATATTTCACGTTTTAAAGAATGGAATATATTGTATTTGAGGCTTCCACTAAACAAACCATTTCTTGATTATACGCAGCAATTTCCCGGACCGGGTTAGTCTGAACGAAAACAGTTAAACAGTATGTATATTCGGATACCGGAATTCGGATAATTGATGGAACGACCAAAAAATCAAAATTCGAATATTTTCCAATATTGCAAACCAAATATTCGAATATTGATTTCAGTATTCGTTCTAATTCCTACTTTTTGATAACCTTTTACTTATATATAATGTGTATAATAATGTATACAAGTAATGCTTTTCTTGAAACACCTTCAGTTGATTATTGATAAGCACAGATCTCCAAATACCTGGTCATAAAGAATGTCAGGATTAAAACATTTCAGTGAAAAAGTTTGTGGGTTCATCATGACCATGTTTTTGAAATATATTTTTGGAGTTAGGCCCCTTTTTTAATTTAGAATGTTTGTCAAAATTGGTTATAAAATGGAATGATTTCAAATCTAACAAAGGTCTCAATATGAAACTTGGAATATTTGATTATTATGACAGGGCACAGTTGTAAGACAAGGGTCATTACTCTAAAAGCTGTTTTTAGAGTTCTACCCCATTTCAACTTGAAATTTTTGTTGAAATTGGTTATTGATATAGAAAATTTTGAAAACTATCAAAAATATTGTACTCATTCTTGGCATACTTGCTACTGGGGACAAGGCAAATCTGTACCAATGGACATTACTTAGTGATCTTTTTTTTCTAGGGTTATGCCCCTTTTTCACATGGACAATAATTTAACTTTTGTATAAATATTAATATCTTGAACAATCACAAAGTTATACTTCTTAAGTGAAGTGCATAACCGCTATAACTGAGTAGCACCATAACACTCTTGAAATTAATTTTATTCAGTCGTTGCTCCTAACATACGAGCGTTAGCACCGCATGAGATGCTCTTATTAGAGTCTCAAATGACCATATTATCTTCCGTCACATCTGTACGTCACAACTCAGAAAACACTTGAGGGATTGAGTTTATACTGTATACAATGGTCACACTTTAGTGACAAGGAAGTCCGAACAATGACCCTACCTTGGTCCATTTTTGGATTATCTCCATTACTTTCATGTTGCAATTATGCTTTTCTAGAGCATATCTAAAAACAATTGAAGGAACTGATGTGTTTTTTTATCACATGGTTGCAGTGACAATGAACAATCTTCACACATTTTAACTTTCGCTTCTGACATTACTCTCTGTGCTTTGATTAATGAAAATGTGTTCTTAAATTTTAAACATTGTGTGGTCTTAATATTTCAGAGCTTCTTCGTTTTTGTAGAGTTTGTAACAATGTTAAAGATTTCAATGAACGCAATCTTTGTATAACATAAAAACTTTTGAAACAGGGGTATCGGTACCACAGATTAAGTGAAAACTTTAGCAAGTTTTAACGTCCGATACCAAGATTTAAGTCAAAATACAATATCAGTTTAAAATAAGTACTGCAACAAGGTATTTCTCAACAAGCGTTTTATTGATATTTGACTTATAAATTAAAGAAAAAGGAAATTCAAAGAGAAATACTACAACATGATATTCTACAGCGCTCTACCTACTTGAAGATTGACTCTTCAACAGTTTATCTCTTTGCTTACCTCTTTGTTTGCACGCCGGTAAGGGTTTGAGAGTTTATGAAGGAAGGTTTCTTAGGAAATCTTGAAAAAGAACGTAGAAACTTGACCAGTCTCTTTTATTCCTGTCGTCGTGTTCTTGTTGATTTGACTTTAAGGGCTCTGGTCTCAGTAAGGGCATGAAGTATCTACCCCTTTCGCTCTACAATGCTGGGATGTTGTTTTTTGACTGTGCTTTTTTCTGATATGCGTTGTTCATATTTTGAGTGGAGGCTCTGCGAAAAAATAAGATATTAATTAATTCAAAACACATATTAAAATGATGTTAATCTATCGGTATGTTTACTTGTTCATACCATCTAAACAAAATCTGAAAGATAATGGAATGAAGAGAAACAACTTACACGATTAAGAAAAAAGAAACACTAACAAAGTATTTGATAACATTTTTCAAAAATTCCAAACTGTCGGATACCAATGAAAAATTAAAAAAAATACATTCATCGACTTTTACCACTATACCAGGTAATAGAGCAGTACAATGAAGATTAAATGCAAATGTTGGATTATAAACTGACATTTTAATACAATGAGAAAGACAGAGAAAACCTGTTCATTTGACTTGTAATTGTATGAACTATGTCCCAACATACCATCGCATAGTTTTTGCGGTTTTGCATATTTGATAATTTTAACTGTTTGTCACGGAGTACTTATTTCATATTGCAAAAGAAATGTGTGAAAATTAGAAATCTACGTTGCACAGTTAGTTACCTTATCGGTTATTATTTTATTAGATCATGGGATCGAATCCTGCTACTAATCTCTTATTTTCTTCGTTTTCAAACCGTATAAACTATAAAGGCATGGAATTATGTGTTTTGAACGTACGTTTTAGCTAATCTTTAATTTTGAGGAAAATATTTTGAAGCTAAAATCTTAAGGTCAGTAGCTTTAACAGTCCTTCAGTTTTTCCTTGATTATCTTATTTCTGTTATGAAGTGTAAGGTTATCGCTTACGTCTCTGAAACTAATCTCATATTAGTTAAGTTAAATAAGATGACCATGGCAGTAGCATTACGGGACAGTTTAAATGTAATCAGTCGTGAATGAATAAGCAGTTAACATTTCCAAGAATTACGAAAACTGTGAAAATTTAAAATGAAATTGAAGTTACATGAAGTAATATTTTTCTTATCAATTTGATTTTCATTGGCAAAACAGATTAATACACTCAATTCATTTTTTTCCATTGCGCTTGAGATGTTTGTCTCTTATTTGAATGTCATTTTTTTAGTATGACCGACAGGGGCTGTTTGACTGATTTATACCTAAACATTTGCTTAAACTTATTATAACTTGCGTGAACACTTTTCTTAGTTGTTTGTCTTTTTAATGCAATTTATCAAGGACGTACAATATACAAAAAATAAACTGTAGCTTACTGGCGCCGTGTTTTCTCTACCAAAAGAGCAGGATTCTTTAAAAATCTTCTAGACAAAGACTACGCACGCAAAGACTAAGATGGCTGTTAATTTACACGTGACCTCCCTAGGTATTTGTCAATATATTACAACGGAAAAGACATTTGCGTTCAGACTTGTCGTTTGGAATCACACAAATCCTTGAATGCTTAAGGGTGTCTGATCGCATGTTCTGTATAGTACATGCTAAATGACACCTAGAGTGACCATCCATACAATCAGCTGAATATAGCAAATATGGCTGCTTTTGTTGGCTTTTGTGAGTTCTAGCAAGTAATAAGATTAAAGAACTGCTAGACAGCAAAATTACTGGTCAAACCAGATGAAACTGAATCACAAGAACATGTCATTTTGTCTTGTTTTTTCTTCTCTGATATGGAAATGATCACCGGCTTTTTTATAAATGGCTAGACCTAATTGTGTGTGCATCAGTAATAACTTTAATGTTTTCTTTCAAATATTCTCATTTTTTTAAACACGGTAATTAGTTTCTCTGCAATCCGTTTAAGTATCTTAACTGTAGATGCATCAAAGCAATCAATAGTTGCAAAGAAATGTATCAGTTTCTACAACGCTCACGTGCTCAAAAATCAGACTATAGCTACTATAGGAACCAGAGAGAGAGAGAGAGAGAAAAGATTTTATATATTAAACAAATGAAAGAGAAATATACTTACTGTCACCACAAATATAAAAAAAATCAGCTTACACATTATACACAAATATTTATTTCATAAGCATAATAATTGGATTAATTCACATTGATCTTCAACTAATTACTAGGAGTAAACAATGACATATCACATATGCATTATTGGCTAGTTATTTGTAAAATGAAAACAAAACAAAATGTACCTAATAATGTTCAGAACCTGTTTTTTGTTGTTGTTGTTGTTTTTGTTGGTTAGTTTTTTTTAATCCCCAAGGCATAACAAGAACAACTCTTTACAAATTAAATATTATTGCTTTCAGTCTACATGTTGTACAAAGATTTTTAGTGGAACCAAGTTGGGTGATAAATCGTTCTCATTTGTATGATTTTGATAGAAATAGACAGGCCGTGAACTTTCTGGTATGCCTCTAAAATTTTAGTTCACTTCTAAATTCATGCTAATAAAGTTTTATTTTAGACGCGTTTTACTGCTATTTGAGTAAATTTGTCTTCATGATAAAAGTCCATGTTTTATTATTCTGTGCGATTTCATACTTTAGTCAATTGATATTTATTTTATTCACTTTCTGTCAGTTCCAAAATTGAATTATCCATTTCATTCCATCCAAGGAATATCAAAAGTGCGCGCGGCAAAGTAAATGTGATAGTTGACTCAAGAAAATACCCCATTATTTGTTGAAATTTAATAAAATGGATTACACATGTTTATTTAAAACCGAGGACTTAATACTTTAAGAGATATTAAGAGAGTGAGTAGAACTAATGGTCGTGTACGCCAGTTTGAAAAATAACAACGGCTGATACTTAATATGCAGTTTTTTCTAAAGTGTTCCGATTATGGGTAGCATATTTAGTATTTGAATTAAACATAAGAGAGGGCTGTACATACCTGTATAAAAAATTAACTGACATCGACATGAGTTTTCCTATCCTGTTTACATTACTGAATAAAATATTGACATTTAATACTTGGTTGAAAACAATGTTTTAATTTTTAAAAGCAGACTTGAGGGTATTTCTCTACACTTAAAATAGGCTCTCAGGTGTCCAAAAATTTGAATGCATCCTTGAAAATGTTTCACCTATAAATATCCACGGCTGTTAATTTCATCATTTATAAACACAATGTCATACAGTTAACACTTTTCTGCTAGTGGAAGAATTCATTCATTAGGGAGTATTAACCATTATTCGGTGGCATTTTCTACTGGTCTTTTAGGCAGGTTAATTACCTAAAACAAATGAAGGTCTTTCCATGCCAGCTACTATGATATATACATACCGCTTTCACCACCTCGCTCCTAATTTGTTTAAAATTCTAATTTATAAGCTTTAACTTATTGCATAAATACACAGAGTTGACCATGGAACAAAAACTCTTCCTTCAGAGCAACGGAGAACTCGAATCCTTCGTCAAATTCGTTATTCTTATATTTTATTCAGTTTTGATTTATATCAATATGGAGACTTTTGTCTTGCGGTAAGGATGTAATGATGCTTTCTAGAGACAGCAAAACCTCAGTACGAGTAAACAAACCTTTCAGTCATAGGGCGCAATACTTTTATTGTCTGATAATAACATATCTAAAAGCCACATCTGGATAACATAAGCCCCATCTGAAAAATATAATCCATATATTCTAAACCTATTGCTTTGTAATTGTCTTAGTCATTTTTGAGGAGACATAATGATGTTAACATATAGAAATCGATACACTGACAACACCATGTTTCTTTCTAATTCAGTTTAATTTTTAAGTGTGGGCGTCTAAGAAATAACCAGATGGACAGTTATCAAGGCATGAAGAGAGAAAAGTACTTATGCTGGTTGAATTCTACCCGCATAAAGCTGAAAAGACACGTGCAGCATCAGTAGTACAGAAATAAAACATTACTTTATTCCTCTATGGGTCTAAGTTGTTTCTTTGAAATAGGCCTACTATATGCATTTTTATTCTTTGAGATCAACTGTAACTTAGACTGCGAAATTTCTTTCAATTGAAAATATATTGTCGTGTTATTTGTGTTTTTTATTTTATGTATATATATTTCCTTATTCATTGAAAGTTCTTGATTCTATGGTAGACCGTTAACATCCTAAATAAATTTTATGACGAAAATGATAATAAAACAAAAAATCATAATAATAAAAATTGTAATATGTTTCTTCTTATTATATTACTGCACTCGAGTGATATAAGCGTATACTGTAGGAACATGTTTTATGCTCATTCTTATATAAATTCTTACAATTAATTGTTTCTATATCCAAAAAGAGGAAATGAAATTTACACTCAACTACAACTTCAACTACGACAATAACTTTTTATAGAATACAAACACTGGGTTCTTTTTCAGTTATCAGTCATAAATTCCACAACGAAACTAGCCATAATGCAATTCATCGATTGTTTTTTTCAGTTTCTGTATGGGTTTTTCTTAAAGCACTTTACTACAAATATAATTCAAAAAGTTTTATTCCAGACGCTCAATGCTTTAGACACGCGTGACATCAATAAAAATATATAAAGGATATGAAGGAATAAATCATGTAGCTATATGGTCTACAATATTTCTTAGGTCCCATTTATTTCTAGACTAGATTAAAAACGAATGTCTACACATTTTGGAAGATATCTGTTGCAGGTATGCAGGTGCATATATAATGATGTTTTACTGTTTTACTTGGCACGCTTTCACAGTCACATTTCTTAACTCTAGTCTGTATTTTTTCCGCAGAATATCTTGAAACGGTCTTCCGTGATAATTTTCTCTAAATGCGTTATATAACTGGTACTGCGTTCCTAGCCAGTAATAAAAACGGAGAAACAAATTATTATTATTTAAGTTACTTCCCAATACTGCACAAATTATGTATTGAATTAGTGGCTTAATTAGGGACGAGCTTATCATTTTCTTGTTAGATGTTCTTGCACGATGCTGCATTTCCTGAACACACCAAAAGTTTTGATTTATTCTGAAACATTCAAATTCAACACAGGTTCATAAAGGAGTGTTTTATGTAGAAAAAGTTGAACATAGCGTTTAAATTACTCAATGCAATGATAAGTGGACGGTAATTCGTTTAAGCACAATCGTTTATTTGGTATCCATTTTCCATAGCTTAGTCTAAAAGTGACAAGGCTCGGCTGATTAAATTTACTCAAGTCGAAAACAACTAAGGCACGATGACATTTCTGTCAATACAAATAGCGGAAACTCGTCTAAGGTGTCGATATATAAAGATAAAAGTTGGCAGATGCCACACTTGCAACAGATAAAAGCTCCAATATGTAAGCTCATATTTACACAATCTCACTTTGACACATGTTTTACTGAATCATTCGAAGAGAAAGCAATCTATTCACGAAATAAATAGCTGGTCTTATATTTCATCTCAACCCCGCTCAAATGATCGAAGCAGTTTAAATTTCAAATGAAAGTTAGATGACAGCAATTGTAGATTGGAAGAATCTTAAATTTAACTCAAACATCATTATTGTTGAACCTCGACTTAGCACATTTTTGAAACGATCAATTGTGTATGTTCTTCTCAACTGTTTACACTAAACTAAACACTGGGATGACTCCTGCAAACTGATTTGTACCCAAATAGTTTTTCCTTCTTTAAGATATATTCTTAAAACTGCTGAACCAGATTTATTTTAATTGAGTTAAAAACACGAAACAAGCAGCTAACTAGGTTTCAATTATTTCCGATGTTTTCAACGTGCCAGACTTTCAGTGTGAACTGCCTATTTATTTGCATTTTAGTGTCGTTAAGCAGCAAAGTGGAAGATTGCTGAATGCATATATAAGCATAACTAGGGCTGTTACATTGAATAGAAACCAAAAAGGCATTAGTAGTAATAGACACATAAATAAACAGAAAATATTGTTTATATTCATATATAACTTGTTTAATACTAGTAATACATTTTCTTTTGTATTTTGTGTTATGTTTATTTCTCAAGGAAGTTAGCTCAACAGATGCCATTATAAAACAAATTATTTTCACTAAGAGTTAAACTCATTTTCCCAAATCTTTCGACCACGTGTCTGTTAATTTGCCTTACAGCAGGTTGTGTCGTTTTAAGAGACAATAGATGAAAACCACATTTTGATTAACTCTTATCTGCTCTTTTAAAAACAGTTTGAATTTGAGTGCTCGTTTTCCAGTCATGTCTATAATAGACTGATAGGCTTACATGTATTTATGCTGATACAATAACAGTTTGTTATGTAAGTTGTCAAGAAAGTTATGTTAGTTGTCAAGAAAAGTTATTTTGAATAATAAAAGAAGTATGCTTATACAATCAAAGAAGTCAAATATCAAAGGTTCCGAACTCTTATCTACGTTTCCTTAAGTGAAAAACGTAAATTTTTAATGTACTGCAAGTTATTTCCGTTCAATTTTTCAAGTTTTATGGCTTTCAAAAAAATTGCTCACACTGAGCAATGTACCTTATCTTTGATCTACAAAGATATGAATTGTATACAGAAAACAGCAAGTCACGTTTTCCTAATTATTTTAAAACATATTTGTATCATCATACAAGTAAATAAGAACTTAACAATTAGCGAAAACAACAAAACAAATGAGTTTGGAAACAAACCATTTAACTTCACATCTAAGAAGATTCTATAATATTAAGCAAAATTTAAACAAACATATTTCTGTTTCTTAGAAAACAGCTAATCGGTTATGGTCTGGTACAGGTCATATTTTTGACATAAACAAGCAAGCCAGAGTCATAAATCACGGAAGCAAGTATCAATTGTCCCAACGCTGTATATAGTTTCCGTAATACTTCATCATAAGATGTTAACTTGAAACAAGGAAATCAATACAATATGTCTGTGAGAGTTAAGTCCTCTTGGGACAAAACACAGTGTTATATTGTGTAAATAAAAGTAATTGTGAAGCTGTTGATTTTCGTTTCAGTATGTCAAACTATTCGTTTGTAACTTTAAAATATCAAAAACACTGTATAGTACAGTACAGCCATATTGGACGGATAAATTCAATGGAAAAAAACGTTTTTATTCAGAACATAACAAAACTTGCTCTTCTGTTTCTTATCCTGACATTAATTTAACGGTTGAAAAATCAATAACTACACGTTTGTGAAAAGAATTACACAACTATGTACAAAGTAATATATAAATCAAGCATTCTAATAGGAATAATAAAGCTGCGGTGTCAGTCAGATCAGTCTGGAAACAAAATTGAAGACCTAATTGTTTAATCAAGGAGAACCCGAAGAGGTTACTTGAATCTTCCGAAATAACGCTTAACGCTGAAATTAAATGCCACCATTGGTGAATAATTTTCAGCAAATTAGAAAGATAATTGACATGCTGTTAAAAATTGTGATTTTGAGGAAGAAGCTATTTTAGTGTACTATTCTTAAGAAAATGAAATCGATCTTGATCTCAGAACACACTGTTATACATGCAAATTATATTTAATTAAATCCTTTCTTGAAAGAAAATTTAATATCTTACGTGACGGGGGCGAATTACGCTATATACATAGAAGTTTAGACAATTTGATATTTAATAATAGAACAAATTAGACTTTCTCTAATGAAATTTAAGTCTCAAGATGATACGCTTATTTCCTTGCAAAAATCATTTGACACTTTTTGCTTAAAACTAATCTGTTCAGCTTACGCTCATATATGAGTAAGAACTCAGTGACACGTATTTGAGTATTATTTAAGAAATAATAAGTATCCAGGCGTGGTTTATCGTAGAATAACCCACGTTTGAGTTCTTATGCGATTCTAACACGACCAAACAATAAACCACATTGTGAAATAAGTGTTTCCACATAATAAGTTGATCTATCCAATAAATGAACAAATAAACAACACACTTTTCATCAGTTGATAATTTCTTTTTTTATTTCTAACTAAAATTGCAATTTACTATTAAATTAAATGTTCAAACAAAATGTTGTGCCATTTTGCAGCCGAACTTTGTTGTTGTTGTACGCCGGTAATACTAGTATTTACAAACATCACAAAAAGAAACAAACTGCAGTCTTTTAAAGAGCTGAAATGGACGTCCCTTTAGTGAGATTACCACAAATATCGTAAGTGACCCCTTCATTAGTTTTTCAACACTAACACTCTGAAAATCATTTTCTATGTCTCATACTAAATTTATGTAAATGACCACTGATCTGGAGTTGAGATAAGCATGATACAGATATTGTTCTGTCTTAAAAATTGCATATGTCATTGTAATTTTATGTCCTGCCAAAATATTTGTCATATTATAACATACCGGAAGGCTTTTATATTCGGCTGATTGAATGCTTCGTATTGTTTTACCTTTTGTATGTTTTATGACTAAGCAACGTAAACTGTATTATTTATAATTCTATAAATTCTTTTATTTACTTAGCTTGGCTGCCAAGCCATCAGACAAAATCAAACTTAGTCTGTATTTGTAAGATTTATATGGATTTATAGTTCTGTTTAGTAAGAAAAAAGCTGGTATCATTGGAAGTTTTCCAAAATTCAGTCCAAATTTGAGGATGTTATATTTGCAAAAACAAATTCTTGGGCAACACTGGTCAAAAAGGTCGACACAAAGACATGCTTTTTAAATGTTATCTTACTGTTATTGTTTCATGCTTCTATATGTCTAAGCGATATTTAAACTGAAAACACCACAAAAAGAATCTAATGCAAACGAAAACTTAACAGATTTAAATTTAAACACCTGTGCCTTACTGCGACCTTCTTTCCAGCTTTTTGTTACATACTATGGGGAATCGGTGCCTTATTGCGGCCTTCTTTCCGGCTTTTGTTGCATACAATGGGGAATCGGTTAGTTTACCAAAATTCTTTTGATTCTTCTTCCCATAAACATATATCAGTAGATACATGACAAAGTAAGTTTGCAGTCTATGCAGTCTATCATGCATGATGGAACGACCGTACTTTGTGTCATTAGGAGTATACAACATGTGTAAGCCATATACCTTGTTGTTAAGGAGAATTAAAACATATGAAAGTTCTATGCCTTGTGGCACTTGGGAGAATACAACGTATCTAAGCTCTTTAATTGTTGTCCCTGTGGATTATAAAATCTATGTCCTGTGATACTTGGGTACTAAACAACATATGCAAGCTCTTCACCTTGTAGTACAAGGGAAAATACAACCTATATAAGCTAAATACATTACGGCACTGGGAAGAATACAACATATGTAAGCTGAATACACTATGGCGCTGGGGCTCTATACTTTGTGGCACTGGGTAAAATGCAAAATATGTTAGTTCTATTTTTTGGCACTGGGGAAAAACAGCATTATGTAACCTCTATACCTTGTGGCACTGGGGAAATGTACAACATGTGTAAGTTTTCTCTCTTGTGACACTTCGGAGAATAGAACCAATGTTAGTTCTATATATTGTGGCACTTGGGAGAATACAACATATGTAAGCTAGATACCGTGTTGCACTTCGAAGAATACAACATATATAAGCTCTATCCATTGTGGCACTTGGAAGTGTACAACATGTGTTAGTTCTATGTCTTGTGGCACTTGGGATGACTACAACATATGCAAGCTCTATACCTTGTGGTACTTGGGATAAAGCAACCTTATCCTAGCTCTTTACCTTGTGGCACTTGGGAGAGTACAACATATGTAAACTGTTTACCTTGTGGCACTTGGGAGAGTACAACATATGTAAACTGTTTACCGTTGTGGCACTTGGGAAAATATAGCATATGTAAGCTCTATTTCTTGTGGCACTTGGGAGTTACAACACATGCAAGCAGACATACCTTGTGGTACTGGGGAAATACAGCATATGTAAATTTTATACTTTGCGGTACTGGGGAGAATACAACACATATAAGCTCAAACATCCTTAAATTTACATATATCTACTTTTTCTACATAACCAGCTCTTTTTCTTAAAAGACATGACATCTGGCGTTTTATCTATGTGTTTAGACGTTAAGACGTTATATATTCTTTTCCTTTCCCCTTTAGGCGTGCAATTCGTGTTAATTAAGATCAATAGTGACAAAATTTTATCTTAACATGTGGGGTAAGAACTTGACTGTAACTATACTACCGTTATTTTAATTATTTACAAGAAGTATTTTTGACGTACTTGAGTCATTTCATTTCTTTAAAAGTAATGGTTCGAGGTTAAACGTGTCATATGAGAAAATAGACGTGAATCATTCAAATAGAAAAAAACATTTTCAGACCTTTAGTTCTTCAAAGATACATTTCTGGATAAGAACACACACACACACACACACACACACACACACACCGGTATACAGATAAAGACAATTATGTGCACTATGCAAAAAATGAATTCAATTGCTCCTAAGCCTCAGAGGAGAGATTTTTCTGAAGCCTGGAGCATAGAAATCCCTTGTGAATTCATCCCATGTAATATGTCAGTCAAAAATGACGGACAGGATATTTGCATTACAGTTCCTGTCACATTTTTGTCGTCTCTGGAATTGATGAATCAATGTCGTATACTCAGGAGAACCTAACCGCATGTGCAAAATTATTTAATGATATAATGCAGTACTTCATCTCTTAACAACGTTTCTGCAAAGCGACCGTAACTCATGAAATACACCATTGTCTTATGCGTGCCAATATTGGTTCAGTCCAAATCATAAAGAAAGAAACTAGTAATAATCGTTAAAAAGAAATACCCGAAAAGAATGATAATAAAAGTTTATAACAATAAAAAAAACTATGGGCTAACCCTGTTAGCTACTGTTTACTCTATAGTACTGCTTGTGAGTGTGCATGAAATGAATTAAACAACTATTAATTATTCAAAATTTCACACTGTTTATTAATGATTTTTCATGTGTAGTCAGTCAATTCACCACAGCACGATTTCCCGATTGATTTCATTTGTAAATTCATGTAATATTATTATGTTTAACAGGTACACAATCTGAGGCGGCATGCTAACGATTTTTAGCACAGAAAAAAATCATTGAAAATATAAACATCACAAAGCTTTTTAAGGTTTTAAAATGGAGACTGTCTACACGTTCATCGGTTAAGGATCATTGTAAACACTTTAGGTAGTCCTTTTGTGCTTGCAATTAGCAATTTTTGCCGTTTCACATGTGTCGCTAGCCCGTTTTTTCTTTGTTTCCTTGGTTTTGTCCTTGCCTTTTTCCCTTGAGATTTTAAAATCAGTTTGCATCTTAAATCGATGATTTACTTTTTAGGTCAGTCTTGAACACCAACGCTATCTTGTGACTGAAGCTTTAATAAAACCAAGATCTCTTTATCAGTGCACTAATTTTCTTTCTAAATTATACCATGTTTTTCGAGATGTTTAATTTAAACTGGAAACTAAAAACCAAGGAAAGATAGAAAGCAAAAATACGTATCCAACATTATCTTCATGTTTTTACCCACGCCTCCCCCTTACACACACACACACACACACACACACATTCATTCACTCCTGTCTGCGTTAGACAAAAACGGTCTTTCTTCGTATTATGTCTATTCGTGTTTAAAATAACAGCAGTTACGCTTATGCACATTGTTACAAAAACGTCTTGACGAGAAAAATCGATATACTTACAGCATTCTTCTTTTCCCTTAATTTAATTTCCGCCTGTGAAGTGATTTTGTCGCAGTTTTGTCTCGAACTCTACCCCTTATTTAGAAGTAATTACGAGACGGTCCTTGGAAGAAAATGATTACACTGGCAGTGATTTTACGTGGGATGAATATAGTGTCAAGGTTGCTCAAGAAACTATGAAGGCATTAAAGTCAGAAATACTTTAATACAAAAACTTATTCGTTAATGTGGCTTAAAATCACAAAGGTACGATCTAAATACTGTTCAATAATGTGATCTACTTCCATTACTGAGTAGGTGCCCCATGTAAATTCAAGATATTTAATCAAATTTAATCTTCGTAATAAGTTCCTTCAAACTTAGCAAGTTTTTGCAAGCCGGCTCCAGGAATTAGCTACATCTGGTAAAAAAAGCTTTCTTATTATTCAAATATTTTTATTGTTTGTAAAGAATGGGTTACGCCCAAAGCATTTCCTACAGATTCATTGTCATATTTTAGTTTGCAACCAAAACTGATTTCTTATACATATCTAGACTTACTTTAGAATTAAAGAGTGCATGTATCATTTAGTTTTATTTTGTCTTGAAATAGACTGTGATTATTTGTCAGGAGCAGACAGAGAATATTTGATTTCTTGCTTTTTTTCAATTTCTAGCATCTTAATTGCCTCTTCATGCAATTGTTTCGTGAGATTAACCTCACTCGCTTTCATAGAAAAATTTCACAACAGATAAATGCTATCATAGGTTATTTCCGAAAAAGTATGACAGTACTGTCACGTCATTCCATTTACAGTTACTTTATGAAAGATTAAACCTCTGATTTTATATTTGACAAATGCATACAGCCTTACAGCTCAAACATAGACAGTGGCAAAATAATCATCAAAGGCTTGGAAACATCTTTGAAACAAAGGACCGAAACGGGTCTTTTTAATGTCCTTTACTAAAGAGAGATTAAATCTGTATCTTTCACCACTTAAGTACAATTAAAGCACCATTTATCTTAATGATTAAACACAGAAAATACGCATATTTAAGAGTAATATAACTGAAACGGTAAAAATAACCCAGCTGAAAAAATTACAAATACATCAACTTTTACCGCTATACCATTAATAGAACAATTAAATGGAAGATTTAGTGCAAATACCATCAAATAGTTTTTTTGCATGTTTGCATTTTTTTTCAATTTTTAAATTGCTTGTCATAGGATAGAGACAGACTTAATTTATACTTTAAATGAAATGCGCGGATATCAATGGTCATTATGGCACTGTAAATTAGCTCATTAGTCTTTATTTTACTCAATCGAGAGTAATGGGGTAGAATCTTGCTACTAACCTCTATGTTCTTCCCTTTTCAAGCCGTGTAAAATCAGTTTATTATGTCTTTGAAATTTTGTTTTGACTTATCTTTAATTTTGAGGAAATTTTTTTTACGCTAAAACCTTGGAGATCTGTAGTGTTAATAGCCTTCAGTTTCTCGTGATTCTGCTTCTGATTAGCCTTCATAGATATGGCTAAATGTATTCAAATTTTGACAAATGAAGTGCCACAATTTCGCTGAAAATCAGCCGATCGGAACACATCAATAATACGCATAACTACACATGCTTAACGGTCATTCCAGTGAATTCGTCAAAAGCTGACAAACGGTTGTGGAGACATGCCTATATGTGTTTGGAAAAATCAAGGCTCATGTGCAGTACAATGACACCTAGCGTGACCAGTCATACAAAAAGTTGAATATAGCAAAAAGCCGCTTTTGTTGGCTTTTGTGTGTTCCAGCATGTAATACGAACAATGAACTTCTAAACATCAAACGGTCAAATCAAAACGATTAGATTCAACGGAACATGTTATTTGTCTCTTTTATTTTCTTCTCCGATAAGGAAATGATTAACGTTATTTTCCTCTGAAATAAAAATTAAAAGAGCTTTTCTTTCTAATAAAGGCTAGAACGCTGTGTGTGTGCATCAGTGATAACTTTAATGTGAATCCTTCAAGATTTTGTAAATTACATTTTTTTTCAGTTATTGTTTAAAACGTGATAATTAGTTACTCTGCAGTCCATCTAAGGACTTTAATAAATCAGTTTCTTCAGCGCTCACGTGCTCAAAAATCAGACTATAGCTCACTGGAGGAGAAAGGAGAAGAAGATAAAAAAAACAGCTTTAATAAGCTTAACGAATTAAAGAGAAATATTGTTATTGTCACAAGTTGAATGTACATCGACAATATCAGTCAACAAATGGGTCACAGATATTTATTTCATAAACACGATATTTGGATTAATGCATATGAAGGAGCATACCATAGCAGTAAACTATGAAATAACGCCTGTGTATTAATGGCTCATTATTTGTAAATGAAAAGTACATGTGCTTGATTATGGTCAGACCATATTTTTGGAAATTTCTCAGGGCGTGTAGAGACATTCAAAAGCTGTACCCGTACACATATTAATATTGCTTTCAGTTTATCTGTGGTAGACACTTTTCTTACTGGAACCTAGGCGGGCGATAAATCGTTCCCGTTTTTATGGTTTTGAAGGAAATAGACTGCTGCCAACTTTAGGGTATGCCTCTGAAATCTTTGTTCACTTCTTAAGTTATGCTACAATCATGTTTTTTAAACGTCTTACTGTTTCTTTATCAAATGTGTCTTCATGTGAAAAGACCATGTTTTATGCTTCCATGCAATCTAATACTTTAGTCAATTAATATTTATTTCATTCACATGCTGTCAGTTCCAAAATTGAATTATCCATTTCATTCCATCCAAGAAATATTGAAAGTGTGCTCGGCAAAGTTAATGTGATAGTTGTGTCAAAAAAATACGCTATAAATTGTTGGAATTGATAAAAATCGTGTATATGTACCGGAAATGAGTTCAAATTAAAAAAAAAAATAACAAAGGCTGATGCTTATGCAAAGGTTTTGTGTAAAAGTGTTCAGTTTTATATAAGTGGTGACAACATGTGGCATATTTAATATTTGTATTAAAAGTGAGAGAGATTTATACATACCTGTATAAGAATCAATCAACTTACACTAACGAAATGAATTTCCTACTTTTTCTTACATAGCTAGATAGAACACTTACATTTTACAATTGGTTAAAAACAAGGTTTAAGGTTTTGAAAAAAGACTTTAAAAGTCAGCCATTCTCTTGCCTGAAAAAGATGTTTTGAAGTTTTCAAGAATTCCAATGCATCTTTGAAAACTTTTAACCTACAGTTAAGGTGGCACATACCAGTTTTTCAGCCACACATTCGAACTTGCCATGTAGAAATTATTAATGATAGGGTATGATGCATTAATATGTGTATCGCTGAAGTCTAAATTAATTAATACATGAGGATATGGGTACTCAGAGTGGTCAAGATGAGGTTCTCTAAGTTTTTTCCTTATTGAACAGTATTGAAATGCACTCAGTGTGAAGTAGGAGTTTGAAATTCGAAACTGATGAAAGCAGGTAATGCCAGTGGTTTCAGCTGCAGAGGCTCAATAGGATGCCGTGTGAGCTGGATACTGAAAAAGGTGTAGCGTTGACAGGTATCTAGCACTAGCTGATTTAGGTGTGCCATAACAGACGAACAATTAGTATATAGTGTTATGACTGTACCGTGTGCCTTTCAATATCAGGCGACTTGTCTGTTTCAATGAATTTGCCTCGGCCACGGGTCGAAAAGTGGGGCTTGGGAGTAATTTCTTTCTTGCAGCTGATTTTTTAGAGAAGTGTTTCATCTGAAATTTGAGTTTTTGTTGTAGATTGTCTTCAATCCTATAAGAATAGCTGTACTTTTTTCACGTTGTTGTATAGGGATACTCAGTGAGGCGCGAACAGTTTGAGTGGTCGCCAGACACTAAATTTCAGCGTGAAACTGGTATCTGCCACCGTAAGCACGACTTCTAATTGCTTCATTTATAAACACAATGTCATATCATCATTTTGTGAAGTGTAACAATTTTCTACAAGTGAAAATAAATGTATTCATTCATTCCGAAATCGTGTTCTACTTGACACACTGAAGAAGGCCTTTCCATACCAGCTACTATAAAAAGACGATTAACTTTCGCTTGCACTGCTTAATTTGTTTAAAAATCTAATATACTAACACGAAAAAGAAAGTGTGCACTTGGTTAGAGGGAATTTTTTATACAGTTATAAATGCAAAATTTAGGCAAATTTGGTAATAAAATGCGAAAAATGTATTAGCTATTACACGATGTTTTACTTGTAATTGAAATCTGATAAATACCAGATCATTGTTTTATGTGTGAATAACGTAAGGGGTGAAAAGTAAAAGTTGCAGATTTGTAATGTTTTGAAACTTAACGTTATGTCCGGGTAGGTATAGCAGTATGTGGCCTTCCGTTATCATGCATTAAACAACCAGGTTCTGTTGTAGGAAATAAACAAAAGCTGGGCGTAAAACTTGGTCGATATAACCTTGGGCATTTAAATTACCATGAATAACAATAAGACCTGTTTTCCTACTGCCGATTATACCTTCCCAGAACATTACACTACACCCCGCCCTAAAAAAACAAAAAACAAACAAAACAAAAAACTATCGCGATCTAATAAACAGTTCTGGTGCCCAAACTCTACCGTCGGCAGTGCTAAGGTTAAATTGTGACTCATCACAAATGAGCAACCTAAACAACAATGCACGGTTCCAACGGAGATGACGGCGGATTCAGACTAAGCTGAGAGCATGATGTCTGTTATTAAGAATCTGGCCTACATTAGGCCTCCTATCCCCTGACGGGTTTGCATTGCGCCGCAGTCGGTTAAGAGCCGTATCCATAGATACGCCAAGCTCTCGCGCATTGGGTTTGGACCGATGCCGTCAACGTCAAATGTCTATCCTGACTTGCCGTAGTCACCTTCGGTCTACCGGATCGTGGACGATCTCTAAGGCTTCCATCCTGATGCTAACGTCGTTGGAGTTTTAATATGGTATTTCTTTGGCAGTAAAACTGCATAGCGATAGCGACGTAAGCAACGCTGACGCCGGCTGCGAGTTGCAGAAGTGCCTGGATTTGTTCGTTTTTTTGAAGCCGTGTCTACATTTCAAATTCAAATGATCTGTGATTTATTATTGCATTACAAGTAAAGATATCGAACAGCGTCAACTGTACCTGCACATACCTTGCACGGGTAGCACGTGCGAAAAGTTGCATACTAGCCTGCCCGTGCTAAGTAAATGAGTGTAATGTGTGAAGGGTTATTTTCTTCACGCATGATGATAAATCTGTAGTTCTAAACTTTGTAACAAGAAAGTTATGCCCAATATAAAAGTGCATACTTTCTTTTTCGTCTTCGTATATAGCAGCTTTAACCTACATATAATAATATGCATTTCTTTGCTTTAGTGCTTTCTAGAAATCTAAAGGTATAGATAGTCTAGTTGTCTTTAATACATAATTATAATTCAAAATACACTGTTGTTTTTTATTTGAATTTAATGATCAGTAGTTAATTGGAAATATAACAAAATGTTTGTTTTTTACCTAATACAGAAAGCTGAATTTAGTATTATGATAAATACAAGATTAAGATGTGTAAATACATGTACAAGTCTAAAGTAAAGGCAATGTTCCATGTCTTCTATCAATGTTTTGACCAGATTTCAGGAATTTGTTTTATTTTATCTCAAAGTTATCCAGATGATATTTTTAGTGACATATAACTGTTTTATCTTATTTTTGCATAAAATGCAAATAGTTGACCATAGAATGAAAATTCTTTCTTTAGAGCAAAGGAGAACTCGAAGCCTTCATCAAACTGTAACATATTGTAAATTTTGTTTTCAAATCATTCATTTTTTGTTTATATTAATTTTTGAGATTTCTGTTTTGTGATAAGGATGTAAATATACTTTCTGAAAACAGAAAAAAAATTAGAATGAGTAAACATACCTTTCAGTCATAGGACGCAAATACCTCTGTCACATCTGAAAAAACATGAGCCACATCCACATCTGCTGAACCTAGTTGCTTTAAAATTGACTCAGTCTTTTTCGATGTTAACAAAGTAAACGATACACTGGAAACATCTTTGTTTCTTTTTTATTCAGTTTCCCTTTGTGAAGTGTGGGCGTCTAAGAAATAACCAGATGGACAATTGTCGACAGTTATAAAGACATGAAAAGCGAAAAGTACTTCTACTGGCTTAATTCTAGACGGATAAAACAGAAAAGACAGTGAAACATCAGTAATACGAAATAAAAAATAGTTTTATATACTTTAATAAATGGATCTTATTCCCTTCTTAGAAATGGGCCTACTATATATGCATTTGGATGAAAATATTATTTTTCTTTATGATTTTTATTCTTTAATTATGACCCGGCATTCGCATCAATTAGCCATGACAGCTGTTTTCATCTGCACCAATAAAAATATGACATAGATCTCGTGTTCAGAGAGAAACGGGTTTTATTTTCTTTCTTCTAAAAGAGATGGCAATTGAAGTTGGCCATGCATTATCGTAGTTTTGCTTTCTACTTCTCGTCACCTCATTCGATACTGACACATTTTACCTAGCTTAATTTACTCAAGACGAAAATAACTAAGACACGCTGATGTTCCTGTCACGTGACCATTATCGTAATTTGTCAGAGGTGTCGATTTATAAAGATATATTTTGACAATTGCCACATCAGGAGAAAATAAACTGCACAAAAAGTGGCGTCAAATAACTGCACTTGCAAATGCAGAAACGAATTGCAAGCTGCCTATTTGTACAAAAGGGGAATTTAATGTAATATTCTTTGTAAGCGGGCTAATGTCATCGACCTGAATGAGTTTTATTATCATATAACTTGATCAAAAGTGGAAATGTTAGAAAAATAAGAACAACTGCAGTTTTCCATACAACAGAGTACGAGTTACACGGATATTAGTTATTTGAGATCAAGTGTAACTTACACCTAAAAGTTTGTATGAGAAAAATTTGCATTCGAAAATATTAAACAGTCATTTTCAATTTAAAAGAAACTTTTCTTGTTATTTATAATGAGTTTATAATTATATACCTATCTTTATCGTATTGGAAGTTGTTTTTTTATTAATTCTCTGGTTGGCCATTCATATATTTTTTCATACAAACTTTTCTAGAGCTTGTAACAATATCAAAGATTTCCACGAACGCAATCTTTGCGTAACAGAAAACTTTTAAAACAGTGGTATCGGTACCACAAATTAAGAAAAATGTTCTGCAAGTTTTGTGACCGATACCAAGACTTAAGTAAAGAAAATCAATTGCAAATTAAAATCAGTACTGCAACATGGTATTTCTCAACCAGTGTTTTATGGAGATATTTATAAATTAACGCTCTACGCTATTTATAAAAACCACCTGTAAATTAAAAAAGCCTACCAACACGATATTCTACAGCGCTCTGCCTACTTGGTGATTAACCCTTCTACAGTTGATCGCTTTGCTTACCTCTTTGTTTGCACGAATGTGGCAGGGGTATGAGAGTTTATGAAAGTTTCTAGGGAAATCTTGAAAAAGAACGTAGAAATTCGAGAAGTCTCTTTTATTCCTGCCAGCGTATTCTTGCTGATTTGACTCAAAGTGCCCTGGTCTCAGTAAGGTCATTGAGTACCTACCCCTTTTTTGCTCTACAATGCCATTAGCTTTTAATATTTTATATGTCTGTGTGTTTTTGCATGCAAATTGTCGAGTTGATGCGTGAGTTGGAGTTAACTCACCGAGACAACTTGTTCTTGTTTGTTCTTATTAAACCTGTTGGGGCAAATGTGAGGTAAATGTACTCTAGAACCTGAATTAAACCCCAAGTGGAAATTGTTTTGCCACTGACCGTTCTAAGGCGGTAACCCCTCGGGTTCTCATTTGTGTTCATTATTTGTGGTGTCTTTTTAATTGATCTATAAATAAATTTATGCTATCTTTTCCTCTACTTTTTAACTGTGTATGGAGGCAGTGTTTTTTACTGTAGTTTTTCCTGACATGCGTTTTTTTTTTACTAAATTCTAATGATGGAAATGATAAAGAAATAAGCGTCATGATAATAAAATTGTATTTTTCTTTTAATGTTATGTTATTAATTAGTTCAATTCATATTGACCTTCTTATTGCCAGGCCTTTTTATGTGCATACCACGGGTCCGACTATCGGACCCATTCCCAACGCTTATTTTGTTTTTTCCCCCAAATTTTAAAAAAGTCCCAATTGAAAGTTAGAAATACGATGCCGAAATGGTTCGCAAAATCCCGATGCCTGGAGTCTATATAACACGTTTTCGGACAGTACGGGACGGGATTTATCAGTATCTTTCCAGTTGCTTTCCGTTTCCGGTAGAAAAAAACATGTCGCATAATTGCAAATATTATGCAAAGAAAATAAGGAAATTAGACGCCAAGGGTTCTAAATCTTTAAAATCTTTATAGTTAACACTAAGTAAAACACCGTCGACGTCCAGTGATACCGGCGTAAGTGAAACAACTACGAAGAAATCGTCGAAAGATGGCCAGAACGAAAGTGAAGTGCCGGAGTGTCGTGTTCTTCGGATATATTAACTGAATCTGATACGCAGACGGACATCAGAGAAAAGTCAAACGTATCGAGGGACATAAAGCAGTCTACTAAGATTGTTGAACCTCCGTCTTAGGTTCCAGATCGGCGTTATTTTGACTCGTTGAGGTATGAACAGTCTTACCCTTGGCTCTATTACAATATGACAAAAGCTGGTTATGTGCAAATACTGTGAGCTATTCCCATTCCAGTCAGCTAAAGGCAATTCAAAATGGGGTGAATGTTGTGTTGTCTTGAAAATCCCACTAGAAGACTTGAGAAATACATGGCTATTAAGTAACATTCAAAGGCATTAGAAAGGTATGCTTCAGCGCGAACTACATTAGTTTTGAAATGTGGTCGTAAAAGGTCTTCTGTGTACCAGCAAGTTATAGAACAAGCTTCTAGTAAATCGAAGGATGAGAAAAGCAGGAATCGGGGACTTCTTAAGAAAATGTTTAGTACAGTTTACTTCATTTGTCGTAAACACTTCGCACAAACGTCCTATGGGGATTTTGTGCGGTTTATGGCGGACATGGGTGTTCAGGACTCGAGAGAACATGTTGAAACAGCACCACCATATGCTACCTACTTATCAGATACCATAGCAAGTGAAATGATAGACATAATTTGGAACTATTAGGAAAATAAGATCTTCACATCTGCCAGGAAAGCAGATTTCTTCGCACTATTGGCGGACAAAATCACCGACGAGCAAAACCGTGAACAAATGACTGTGTTCATCAAATGACCATCTGAATCAGACAACCAAGCTCATTTTGCATGCATAATAAATGTAGAAAGAACAGATGTCGAGTCACTGATGAATGCACTGCAGGCGTTCTGTACTGGAAAAGGACTTGTCATGGCAAAATGCAGATTTGTTGGGTTTGACGGAGCTAATGTCATGAGCAGAGAAGTGTCGGGTAAAAAAGCTTTTATCAAAACAACAACAAAAACTTCATTAATAATATAAAATATATTGTTAAAAAGAGTAAGCTCTTTTCCTGTATGCTTTTTGGCTGTACAGGGAGGCTATGTCTTCTCTATGTGGCCATTCCTGATACGCGTATTTCACTTTTTTATGTCTTCTTTACTAAATATAAAATTTTATATTAATTATTTTAATTAAATGTGAAAAAGAAACTGCACTTTATCAATGAAATAAAATTTAACGAAATTAAAGATAATTAAAGAACTTCAAAATCATTGTTTCAGGTCTCTAGCGACGTATTCGACATGTTGCCCCACTCTCCTTATACATGAACTGTCGTAATTACAGACTAGCCCTCTGCTTAAAGCACTTGATGAAAGATTATCCGCTCCTGGCAGAAGTAGACGAAATCTTGCTGGCTGCATGGAAGTTGTTTCATTACTCTCCCCAGCGATTTGCCATCATTAAGCATGTCCAGGACGTTTATGGTGACAAGAAGATAACACTAGTAAGGGCTGTTTCAACTAGATGGTTGTCACATGGCCAAGCTTGCATTAGATTTCTTGATAGATATGTCGAGTGCCTTGATGCACCTGATAACATCTATGCAGCAAAACGGGAGCCAGAAGAACATGGTTAGAGTTTAGCTATCACTAATCGCAATACCATTTTGATGAATTTGCTAGTGTGTGGTGTCCTTAGACCGGTCAACTTGCTAAGTGAGTTTCTTGAGCAGGCTGACATCAACTTTATGGATGTGGATCCGAAAGTCAAAGCAGCCACAAATGAACTGAAGGAATTGAAGGTCAAAATTGCCTCCAGACACGATCACATAAACTTGTACTAACCAAGTGTGATGAAATCGTCGAAGAAATTACTGACGGCACAGATTTGCGCAGAAAACACAGAGGGGAGAATCTCCTGGCACCAGATGATTTTGTCAGAGAATCAGCAGTTTGATTGGTGAAATCACAGATGATTTTGTTTGTACCAGTATTCAAAGGATCCACAGCTCTCGAACTTCGACAGTTGCCAGATGAAGTTGATGAGTTACCATGGCACGGACAGGTAATGCGAAAAAAAACTTACTACATGTATTAATGAATAAATGGATTATAAGAAGCTGCTGTAGAAAAGTAAGACAATTCATTAATAATATTTTAAACTAACAGTAAACATAGTAATAAGCTTTCATAATACATCAGTTTTATTTTAAATATTTATCATGAAAGGATCCGATTTTATTTGTATCATTTTATACAGCACAATATCGAGGTGCTTACCCAGCATTACTGCTTTGAGAAGAAGGACTTGTTCAATGGTCATGTGGCTAGATGTCTTTGTAACTCAGACAATATTAGTGTTGAACCTTTATTTAAAACATATTTGTAAGAATCAATCTTGTAGATGACTCCTATCGACTATGATTTGATGAATCCAGGAAATTAATTTGACCCAAATTGTGTTTCGTTCTTCAATTTTCAAATATATTCTTAAAACAGCAGACATAGATTCTTTGAATCTCTTGAAGACTGAATACACTGGCTTCAAACATCAGATGTTCATGCTACGGTGACTGTTGCAACATGTTTATCAGTTTTGTTACAGTGTTTACGGTTATAAAATGAAGAGTTCTGTCAGTTTGCCTGTTTTAAGTTACTGAAACAGTTTGCCTCTGCAAGAAATTTGCATGTATAATTGTTTGTGCTTGATACAGTTAACACCTTTAAATGACTTGCTTGAATTGCAATTCGTTTGTTACATAAAAATCCCTACAACGTTTTTTTTACGTAACGGGAAGGGGAAAAGTAATTTACACCTCCCATACTTTAACTATAGATCAAGAAAGATATGAAAAAAACTTTTTTTAAAGAAATTAGCACGTTGTTTTTTCAAGTAAGAAATGTAAGAAGTCATAAACTGCACAATCCATAGGACATCATAAACTGCACAATCCATAGGACACTACATCAACTGTCGATTGTTCAATTTCTGTTTAGGTCTTCTGAAAACGCTTTATCACAACTATTAGAGAACTGGTTTTATTCGAGATTCTCAAAGCATTCAACATCAATAAAATATATAATCAAGAAATAAATTATGTAGTTATACATCTTTTAATGTATTTCTGGATTTTTCATTTATTTCTGGACCAGATTAAAACGAATGGTTACCAATTTTGAACGATATATGTTGAGGATATGCGATGGAGGTAGGAGCATGTACTCCAGGTGTATACATAATGATTTGCTATTTTACTGGCAATGTCTCCCATCACATATTTTCTTGTTAGATTTGGTTTAAAACATTTAATATAAACACATATTCATTCTAGGAATATTTTAGGTTAGACAAGTTGAACGTAGCGTTTAAAGTACTCTGCGACGACAAGTGGACGGTAATTCAGATTTGTTAAAACGTTTATTTGGTATCTATTAACCCTAGCTTAATTTGAAACTGACAAGACTCATCTGATTAAATTTACCAAAGATCAACATAACTATATAGCGGAAACTCGTCTAAAATGATATGTTGGCAAATGCCACACTTGTAACAGATAAAAACTCCAATATGTGAGCTCATAATTACACTAGCTTGAAGCCCGAAAACGACTTTTACACATGTTTTATTGTATCATTCGTAAAGATAAAACCGTAACTTATCTTCACGAAAGAAATAGCTGGTCTTACATTTCAGCTCAACCCTGCTGAAATAGTCAAAGCAGTTATTAACATTTAAACTGCAATGGGTAGATTGGAAGAATCCTAAATGTAACTCAGACAATATTAGTGTTGAACCTTTATTTAAAACATATTTGTAAGAATCAATCTTGTAGATGACTCCTATCGACTATGATTTGATGAATCCAGAAAATTAATTTGACCCAAATTGTGTTTCGTTCTTCAATTTTCAAATATATTCTTAAAACAGCAGAGCCGGATTTCATTTAATTGAGTATAAGACTTCAATCAAGGACCAAACTGAGTTTCAATTATTTTAGTCCACTGTTTTCAACGTTCCAAACAGGCAGTTTGATCTGCCTAATTTTTGCATTTTAGTGCTACAAGGTAGCAAAGTGTAAGGTGGCTATATGCATATACAGAAGGAAGGATGTTGTATTGAATAGAAACAAACGAGCATTAGTAGTGATAGATATATAATAAAATAGAAAGTTGTTTATATTTAGACATAACATAATAAATGTACATTTTCTGGTATTTTGTCTTATGTTTATTTCCTCATGGAAGTTAACTCAACAGATTGCATTATGAAACATGAGTTCAACCAATTACAAGTCGGTAATTTGTGTTTCGAATTTGCAAAAGTAAAACTGAAGCTGTAGATTATCGTCGACATTGTTAAAGTATGTCTAACTATTCGTTTGTTAAGCTTGACATCCAATAAGCTTGCTACTTCCGCATATTTTGACAAAGCAATAACAAAAGGCAGCGCATTTTGCATTCTAGCCATATTGGACGGATATACTCAATGAAAAAAAAACATAACAAACCAAATTTGATGTTTTTACTCAACATAAGATACTCGATATATTCTAATAGAACTTATAAAGCTAAAGGTTCAGTCATATTAGTCTAGAAACGAGATTGAAGATCTAATTCAGGAGAGCCCTCAGAAATTACTTGAAACCTCCGAACTAAGTATTTACGCTGGAATTAAATGCCACCATTGGTGCGTAATTTTCTGCAAATTAGTAAGATAAATGACATACTGTTTGAAAGGATGTTTTAGATGAAGAAGCTATTTCAATGCATCATAATGAAATAAAATTAGATTTAACTGATATTGATCTTAGAACTTTTATACATGCAATTTATATTCAATTGAATCTCTTCTAGAAGCAAACTTTAATATCTAACTTGACGGGGGACGGAGCAGGCTATATACATTGAAGTTTAGTTTTAATTTGATATTCAATAATAGAACAACTTAGACTTTTAAAAGTGCTACTAAATATCTAACTAAACCTCTATTAGTTGCTAGCACTGCACAGAAATTTGACAGTCTGTGGTGACGTTTTCCTAAGTTTGAACATGAAATGATATGAGAAAGCTTTTAGAATATTAAATAAAAGTCAAAATTGAATCCCTACAAGGTATACAAGAAGACATACTAGTGGCATGATGTATAAATGCTTGAACTGTTATTGTTCGAATGCAGATTTCAGTCAGTGTGTATGCAGTCTGTACTATTTGGCAATACGCTGGTAATTATTCGTGCTGTATCATCACAGATCTATGGTGGCTAACTTCTGTCATGTGTTTTTGCCTGACATTGCAAACAAGCAAAGGCCGAAAGGCGGAATATTACTTCTTTGTCGTGTTTTTGCTTACGATGTCGGCGGGGCTAAACAAGACGAAAACAAGCGCCACCCACTGAGGCGAAAACACGAGAGCTCTTTTTCTCATTTTCGCCTTTGTATATGTGCCGTGCATTTTCGACCTGCCACCATCAGAGGTGAAAGCAGGACAAATCAGTAATTTTTCGCATTTTCGCCTTGGCAATATTTTCCCACTAAGCGAAAACGACATGACAGAAATAACTGTATTTACCGGTCGTCACACGACTGGATGGTCTTAGGTCAATATAGAAAGAAGTGTTCGCCTTCCTATGACATTGCTTTACCTTGTAAATTTTCTTTTTTACTGGTGTTACAGTATTTTAACTAAAACTTAAATGAATAGTCAGTGTTCATATGTTTAAAACTGGACATCTTTAGTTTTAGAACAATATCTGCTTTGACTACGTCTTCAATGCAAAAGTCATGTTAAGGTGACTCTTAAGGTGACCGGGGTTGTTCCGATGGCCCAATGGTCTAAGGCCTTCTTACTTTGCATTGTTTAGCGGTTGGTGCCGTTCGGTGCGGGTTCAAATCCCACTGCGAACTTGATTATTTAAATTTATGACGGTTTCTTTCTATTTTAGGAACAACATGTCTGGTGCGAACTTTCATATTTGAGTAAAATCTTAAATATTTTGTCAATAAAATAATTTTTTATGATCCTATTTTATTTTTGAGAAATAATGTTTTCATTCGGTGACTATGATTCTGACAGAACATGTAACTGAATTTTCGTTAGCTAGTTTATCCAGATGTTTATCATAATCTAATTGGTGAAATACTTAGTAAATATTTCAAAGAAAAATCGTTATCCCTTAAGGAGCTGATTCGGAAGCTATTTGAGTGAGGTTATCCCAAACACCCTAAAGTGGCGCCATAAAGCTTTTGATTTTATAATCACATTCCTAAATGTACATACGAGGCTTTATGCATATCTTTTGTATATGGGTACTGTTTTGAGACTGATATTTAGACATTGTACTGCCGTTTAAAATGATGTCAAGGAGTTTCAGTAACTCAATCTACATATATTAGTAAATATCTTACAATGCCAAAGTAATAAAATGAACAGATAAATTAAAAGTAAGTATTAATTTTCTCAAGATATGCACAACTAACAATGTCGACTCACAGACCTGCTTCGATAAGGTTTTTTTGATATCACAGTGTTTAGCGATCTATATTTAGATATTTTTCTTTTTTTGGTAATTTGAATTTGGTGATAACATTATGTTTTCACAAATAGACCGTAAACTGTTACGCATTTGGTCATAAACTGATAAAGAAATGAATGGTATACAATTTCTGCCTGGGTTCGTCTGACCAGCATGCCCCGTGTTTGTAATCTGTAAACTTAACGACAGCTGCACTGCAATATTTGAATTTTCTGATGAACCATACATTACCACGGGTTACTTCAAACCCTTGAAATATTTGTAAATATTGGCAAACTATACAGAGATGGTTTGACAGATGTCAATAATTACGCAATTGAAAACAGTTAAAATGTAATGGAACAATCCGTTGACTGCACCTACGGTATTTCATGCGTAATCAAGATTTTTATGTGCTGCAAAAATATCTGTCATGTAACACGTACAACATACCTGTAGGTCTTTATTATTTGAGTTGCGTTTACAGATATTCACATACATTTTGCATTTGCCTGCAAATGATTTACCTTTTGCATGCTTTATGACTAGGCACCCTTAAATTCTGTTATGCACTCAGTTTGGCTGCCAAGCCATCAGAACAAGTCAAATTTAGTCTGTCTTTATAAGATTTACATTGATTTATCGTTCTGTTTTGTAAGACAAAAAGCTGGCGATATTGGAGGCTTTCTCAGTCAGTCAAAATTTGTGGTATTAAAAAGCAAAAATGATTTATCACTAAACAAGGTGAAAAGACGAATTCCTGGGCAAGACCGATCACAAAGGTCAATGTTTAACTAGAATACTGTATTACTGTAATCTAATTGTCATTGATTCATACTTCAGTCTATATGTCTAGACGATATTTTATCCAATAGAGGATTTTTTTGTATAGGCTATAAGTTTAGAATCATTAGGAGCGCTTTGATATTTTTTTCAAAAGCATTTTTCTAACCTTCATTATATAGCTGTGTGGATTTAAAATCGTGATCCCAAAAAGGATTTTTTGTCAGTCTAGCTCTATATTTAGTTTTGTTTTCAACACATGCAGCTATTTCAGAGATGTCATCACTTTGTGTTCTAACATTTTAACATTGTGTGGTCTTGAGATGAGGCTCTGTGTGTGTGTGTGTGTGTGTGTGTGTGTGTGTGTGCGAGTTTGTAAGGCCCACCAATAAAAGGCATGTTTCCGTAATAACACCAACGACTGAAGACAAAGTCGCCAACTGAAGACGTCCTCAGTTGGCAAAAATATAAATATGTCTCAATCACTCTAATTTTGCATTAAACATAAAATAAATTGGTGAAAAATGAGTGTCTTTGGTTGGGGGTATCAAAGGTTCGAGTGTGGGGCCAGTGCGTAATTTTTCCGAAGTTAGCCATTTTCTGTCTTTTTCGTTTCACGCACTTTTCACATCCGGTGTCCTGGTTTGGAGGACATCCTTATTCTGCGGCCCTGCGGCCCTATTTGCGGCCCTCTTTGCGGCCCTATTTGCGGCTCTAGTTTTATCACCTTTTGTTCTGTAATAGTCATAGTACAGGCCTATGTTACAACAAATAATAACAAGTGGATAATAATTTATTACATATATTTCATGTAAATATAATATATAATGGATGAAATTAAAATATACAAAACATAATTATAGCAGAATTTAATTAGTAATTTTATAAAATATGGAATAAAATACTTTATCATCATGTAAATATTATTTATACAGGATGAAAGTAAAATCTTCACAACATAAGAAAACCTTTTGAATGTCGTTTTAAAGTAAACGTGTAATGTAAGTACAAAGCATAATACAACAGATTTACACGAATTTACTACAGAATAACTTGAAAATATATCACGTAAATATTTATAAAGGATGCAAGTACATTATATGCAAGATAACAAAACCTTTCAAATGTCGTTATGAAATTATCAGGTAATGTTAAAACAAAACGTATTACTAACAGAATTCAATGAATACACAGTAGGAGATCAGCAACGATTTTTTTAAAACAAATACAGTATCGTAAATAGAGCTTTAATATGTCAGGGAAATCATATGTATTAAAAAGGGAACACCGTTACAATATTACATTTTACAGGTATTACATTTCCACTGTGCATTATGTTTACCTACACATTTGCGATGAAACCATTGTATTTTACATTTTTTGTTATCACATTTTACCATATTGTCAATGAAATCCGGCATCCTACAGGAGCAATACACAACTATTTTTGCAACTCTCACATTGCCTGCTGGCATTTTAGGCATTTTCTTGATTCTTGGGAATTGTTCAAAGTGTTGGGATTCTAAGCATTGAATTAAATGAGGCCTCATTTTTAAAATATCAAATCTAATGTTTTTATCAAATGTTTTTGGAAATGTAAAACATGCTTCTACGGCAAAGGCAATAGCAAAAACACCACAGTCTGAAGTATTAGTCTGTTGTTGTACGGGCGGTAAATTAATTTCAATTTTATTGCTGTCGTTTGTTTTGTAAATTTGGCTTAACTGGATTTTAACATAACTATTTAATGTTCGATTTGACTTCAAACTATCACATACAAATACCATGCCATTTCCATCTTTTTGAGAAATAAGCCAGTGGTTATAGCCGTTGAAGTGGATTTGTACAGAAGGCCATATTACATTTTCCATTACGTTTGATAGTTGCCATGTTTCATTTTTTTCGTCGTATTGTGGAACATTTAAAGTGCTTTGTAAGCCTCCAACATTCGGGAATTGCTTCTTTAAAATGTGTAATGCAGCCCACATATGTTTGTCTGTCAACCATCCATTTTTATCATTAATGAGTTCCTTATCATGGTGTGTTAAATGTAAATTATCTATCCATAAATCTGATTGAATTAAATTTTGTGCTTGCTCGAAGCTTTCGTCATCACGGAAAGTTTGAAAATCATCTAATTCGTCGTCTGACTCAATTGACTTTGGGGGACTGTGAGCTCCATTACTTGCAGATTTATTTTGATGCAAAGCGCTTTCAGAGAATGTAATTCTTTTTTTGGAGCGGCTTGTTGGTGCTGACAAAGACAGTTTGCGCTTATGGCCTGATGGTAAACTTGAATTCTTTGGTGTTCCGGGTTTTATTTTTGAGTCGGTCAAGGGAATATGGGCAAAATTGCCACTTTCTTTGTTAAAGAATTTGATCGGCGTATTAGCTGCCAGTGAATCGGGTGCCGGATTAATGTCAAAATCGGTTTTTTTCGGTTTCTTCTGACCATTTTTTTTAGCGACTCTAGGCCGACTGTTCATTCTGAGGAGTGTTAGATTTTTCTTACATTTATTTGTTGTTTTATTTACAGACTTATAGACAGACTTTGTTACTGCAAGTAAATGATAACACGTTCCAACTGACGGACAAGAGCATGTTTCTTTGGGAACTAAAGTTACTACATATTTGAAAGTTCTCTCTCCTTCAACCATATATGCATTCATACTAGGCACGAAAAATATTTTATTTTCTCTAATAATTTTCTCAGCCAGATATTCTTGAGATAATGCATGTTCAGTACCTTTTTTTTCTTGTACTTCTTTATCTAAAATTAATGTTGCGTTTAGACAAGGGCCACTTTCTGCGATTTTCTCAGGGCTTCTTATTACTAATAACTTCTGTTTTCTTTTCTGAAGGAAATGAATTTGATGTTATAGCCTGTTCCAGAGTAGCTAATTCTGACTTTACTTGTTCAAGTATTTCCGTCGGGCTACATTTAGACTCGCGTATATCTATATCTTCTACTGCAATCTTGGCAAATTCCCATTCAGGTTTCAGATTATATTTACCAATTCCCGCGCGACTACACTGCAGTTCACTATATTCATATTTTTGTACAAAAAACATAGAGAGTACTATCATATCAACGGGCAACATCTTTCTTTCTTGAACAGACTTCAAGACATTATTTACACTTTCTGCGGCGTTTGTTGTTATACCTGAATAGTGATTGTAAATTTGCATTTTTTCCAATATTGAACGCATCGAATTTTCAGTTATTGTATCTTTAACATTTTTGTCAAAATATTTTAAAAACGGCTGTGACCATGTGGTTTTGAATTCTTCATAATTCTCAGTAAACTGCGTCAAATTTTCAGATCTTAATAGAGTATCTACATGTCTTGTATACACAACCAAATCGTCTTGAGATGCTTTTTGATTGTTCAACCAGCGCTTAACATCTTGCTTAATATGATTCCAGCAATGAATTATCTGGACGTCTGGTAGAACTGTTTTAATTGCATTTTTTATACCCAGTTCACGATCACATATTATTGGATGCTTTGGAGACCCCAAGTTAGGTACAAATTTTTTGAGAATTCGTAAGAATCTTTCATGATGGAACTGATCACGTTTCTCATGTAGCATAAAAGCAACGGGTACAACCGGACATTTATCAAACAGAACATGCTGATAACAAAAAACTGTTACGAACACATTCCCCAACTTATATGTGGTGTCTATAAAACATCTTATTGTGCAATTCATATCATTTCTTAAGAGCTCGTTAAACTCTTCCAAGATTTCAGGCATTCCTGCAACAGCCAATAAAGAAGGAAATACATCAACTTGTTTTACAAAAGAATCTAAATGATATGCTATTTCTATCAAATTGTAGGTATCGTCAACACTTAACAGTCTGTCTTTCCTAGACTTATATAAATGATTTTCAACTTGTTTTTCATTTCTGGGAGTATTCAAACCAATATCTAAACCATTTTTAGCTTTACAATGAAGTGACTTATGCACACAAGAGGCTGTTTTTGAGAGGTTATCTCTGTTTGAACGAATTTCGTCAATGACAGACGGCTTTGTAGGTACATATCCTGATGATTGTTTACTGTTGCCATGTGGCACAGCAGAAACTGCACATTCGTCACCTATATAATGAATAAGAATGAATTTATCATCTCCAGTTAACATGTAAGTGTGTCTCTGAAATATAGTAGAGTAACCTAATTTTTGACCTTTGTCTCGTATTTTGTAAATTGATTTCAACAATTTTGGTTCTTCGCTTTTCTTTGGATACTTTTTAGAACCGTTATGGCGCCAGTAGTATCTATCATACAGACAGTCTTTTCTGTTTGGCAATGAGTGTGTGTCAATAAGATATATCTCTCCGCCTTTAGGTTGAACGGGTACACATTTCGATATTTTTTCTTCTACTAAGCCGTCACATGCGTCATCCAGTATTATTTTAGCAGTTTCTACACTTATGGCACTTGGTTTCTCATCAAACACAATAGGCTTATCATCACGTCCACCTCCACATTGCAGCCATCTGTCATTACGATTAAGCAATGGCAATTCATCTGCCTTTTTTGACGGTTTTCGTTTCTTTACCTTAACACTTTTCTCTATTGCTGTGTAATCAGTTTCACAATGGATTCCTTTCTCATCGTCAGACGTTTGTAATTCCTCATTTTCTAGAACTGAAAATCTATTTGTTCGTTTATCCTGTGTGCATTTTCTGTCACTTTGTTGTTTAGTTTTCACGTAACCTTTCACAGCTGTTCTATCTTGTTGTATCTTATGTTTTAAAAACCGTTTACTGGAATTTGCCTTTTGTCCAATAAACACAGTTTTGTGAAAGCCGTTTGAGCAATAAACATCCGTTTTTTGTTTGTTTTTTCTCTCTTTCTTAATTGTCTGCTTAGTTCCTTGTTTCTGTTCGCGAAACCCATCACTAATTCCTTCACTAAGAACTTCACTATATGTGCCACTAAATCTCAATGAACTTTCAGCTACGGCTTGCTGGTATGTGTAACTATCAGACAGAAAACTACACAATGTTGTATCTCGTTTTGTTTCGCTGTTAACAGCATGGATAGCAGACTGTAACTTTTCACTTAGAAATCTCGTTCCTTTCTCATTCAGGTGCAGTCCGTCTCTCGCAAGATGGTCTGTCGTGAATCCTTTATGAGCAACGTAAGTCATGTCATCTCTTATCCTAGCTAATGATTCCAGACGTGAATTCACATTCTGTATTAGACTGTTAATGTTCAGTACATCCAATGCCGTTGGATGATAACCCTTTCCATCATGGCAGTTTTCGCTCACTGGAAGTATGGATGACAGAACAACTCTGCACCTGAAAATAATAAAAACAAATTCTATATAGTTCAGATATTGAAACCTTTTTAGGGAGTTAGGGTATAGACTCTTTCAATTTACCTAGAGTGTGACAAACGCATTTTTTCATCAATATGTGTTGCTGGAATAAATTAAAGATTTTTAAAAAAAGTTCACTTAAAAAGAATAGACAATGATCTGATACTGGTAGCAGTTGTTATTCATTGCCGAACTGTTCACGATAATCTGGTATTGAAATCAAATCCTGGACAGTCTGGTCTATAGATTCAAAGCCGTGAGTTTATAAAGTTCTTGTTTGAATATTGTGGACGTCCATACAAGGTCGATGCATTCTGTACTTTTTAACGTAAACCAAGAGAGACTATTTTTCTCTTGAAATGGCTCTTTTCTGTCAAATGTTTATTAACCAGTTTTCACCACTGGCATAGATCTATCAAAGTTTAATCAATTTTTCATCTAATTAATGACTTTAATACCTATGATTTACTTCTTTAATCTGTGAATACAGCGCGTCGAACTGACCACAAACTTCACTTTCTGATACACTGGCTGTTCGGTATATGTTGTTGATGCCACAATGTATGCACACGACCTGGAAAAAATAGAAGAAAAAAAAACATGCTTAAACTTAATTTTTACAGTATTTTTTCCAGTTCAATTCTATCCCACAGACATAAAAACGGGATCGACACACATTAAATAGACGCGATAATCCGATGATTGCATTATCGGATATCGGAATGTAAATGTTTATTGGGTTGACGCGTGACCGTAATTGACAATAAACAAGTGGTTTTCTTTCACATAGAAAGCATCAACATTCAACATACAATTCAATTCATTTCAATTTTTTATTTTGCCAATACGTTGTTACAATATATGGCGGTAAATATTAACATACATGAAAAGTATGACATAATTAATCACATCAACATATTTACAATACATTCGAAAAGTTACAGTTACAGTTTAATCTTACATTTCTACACGTTTGCAATTAGCAATATATATATATATGGCAAGTTTGTTAAGCGTGCATTTATGTTCACATTTCCACATTTTTTTTAGATTTCTTGTATACTTGGTCAAGAATTGTAATATTTTGGCAGATATTCCATTCTTATTGTTCTAGAATATGGACATACCATCAAAATATGGTATTCGTTTTCAACCATATCCAATATGCATTGAATGAAATTTTCTATTATTTCTTTCAATATTACGATGTCGGCCTTCTTCTATCAACAAGTCATGAGCAGAGCACCTAAATTTACATAGTGCATTTCTGTAATTTACATTGTTAATACAATTAAGATATTTCTCTACGTAAATTCGTTTTCAAAGAAGCAATATGTATCTAGTTTTGAAATACTATGTATATCATTAACTACATGTATTACAACATGTACATATTTACTTATACGATACATTACAATACAATATAAAAATATCAAGTTTGTTCAAACTATAATTTGCAATTTTGTAAACGACCGAATCTTCCTGTAAAATTTAAAAAAGGACATTATTTTGGAAATTATGTAAAGATTTCTTTATTTTTTTAATTGTTTTTATTTAGGCTGTCGTTGGGGGGGGAGACCATGATTTTTTCATTTTCACTGATACATTAAATTATAATGCTGAGGTGAAGTTTTTATATATTATATTTAGAACTTAACATAATAACAGCCAACCATTTACCAAACATTGTTACTGACAGTTTAATAATTATTTCTTTTTTTAATTTTATATTCTGTACATCTACAGTGTATCCCGAAATAGCCTTACGCTTATGTCACTTAGTTTTCAGCACCAGCACGTGCAATCTAAGCCTGGGTTTGTATAAAGGAAGAAAAGAACAGAGATAAATAGAAATTCATTAGGACCATATCATGATTTTGTGGTATATATCAGTATCAGTTTATTTCATATAAACACAAAAATAGCAATACAGCACAAAAAACAAAACATTTACAAATAGTGCAAGCGCTGAGAAGTAAAAAATGCGAAATTGGAGAAAAAAATTAACGCATAATACAATTAATGCTTGTTTTACTGAATGTTTAGTTTCGAAATTCACGAATTAATAACAGATTATATTTGGATGTGCATTCAAGTACAGAATTATATTGAAAACAGTACAGGTTTTGATGTTATTTAAGAATATGTTTTACAAGATTTTTGCATTTACTTAAATTGCCACGTCTTTACTTTACTAAAATTAATAAAGTGAAAATTGAGTAGATACTTAAAAAAATCTTACCTGTGCTTCTGCCAGTATATCCACAACTCCATCCTTATGAATTAAATCCTGAACTTTAGCACCACTGTAACATAATGTCACAATATTTGGATCACTTAAATACTCGTGCAAGTATTTTGTTTGGCTATGACCAAGAATCACAGCCATTTCAACTGTTATTAGATTTTATACAATCAAATTTATCTTTATTCTAACTACTGTTATTCTTTTTATCAACAATACTCTCTCAGACTCAGAAATTCATTAACTTTATATTAAGAATTTTAAACTTAATATTATTTTGTTTAACTATTTTTATACTGAACTTTCATTAAAAATCTAACGTCATTGGTTGATTTATATAAGCCAATTGCAATTGTCACAGATTATTAAATGATCACCTTTTATTCACATTAAATAAGACACCTGGTTAATCCGTTATGATTCTCTTTGATCATACGTATTTCACACCTTCGTTAATTTTCGATAATTTTCTTAAATTATTTACAGTTGTTAATGTCGTTCTTCAATTAATTCAATTAATTCAATTATTTTTATAATGATGTTCATCAAACAAACATATAAAAGTTTAATCAGTACTATTGATTATGGTGCTAATTTTAATATAATTGCGTCATACAAACTTCAAAACAAATAGGAACGTGCGCCTTTTCATCTTATCTATGACATAAAACAATACAATAAGAAATCAAAAACTTTGTTTCAATTCAAACAGAATTATTGTTTTTTACAATTAAAGAATAAAAACAAATATTTGCCTATCACTATGATATATCAGATACTATACTAATGTTAAATACTACGTTCATTGATTTGACTCCCAGTTGTAAAAATTTAGATTTTAGATCCGTAAATAATAATTTCATCCATTAGATATATATCTAATATTTACATTAAATGTATGTAATATGTTATTATCCACTCGTTATTATTTGTTTTTACATATACTATGACAGTTACAGAACTATAGGTGATAAAACTAGAGCCGCAAATGAGGCCGCAAATAGGGCCGCAAAGAGGGCCGCAAATAGGGCCGCAGGGCCGCAGAATAAGGATGACCTGGTTTGGAGGTCAAAAGAAGACAAGTGAGTTTTTACTTTTCTATAATACTAAATATTGTTTTATCTTGTGGTTCCAAACTGAATTAAGTCAGGTTAACAGTTGGTTGTGTTGTGTTTAAGTGTTTAAACAAGACGTTTCAGTTAAATGTTTAGGACGTTTCTGATAAAAGTCACACCTTTTCGCGATAAAAATCAAATACAGTTTATTTATTACGAGGTACAGAAAAGGTCTTGGAAATAAGCATCTCGGTGATAAATTTGATTGAATTTCTGATTGTCCAGACCGTTATTTATAGATTAAATATTCACTAGTTTGTGTTTTAGCCACGGGAGGCTGTGTTGATAACGTGGGTGGGGAACTGTAAATTTATGAAAATGTGAATATAAGAACTGAAGCTTAAATTTACTCTTTCTAAATGTTATGATGGGTAATCTCCAAATTTCGACATACATATTAACAGTAGTTGCACATTTCTAACTATTTCAAGTACAATGTTTTTTTTCTGTTTTCTTAGCAAGATTTCCAGAAAGGGGAGTTCGTTTGGGGGCAGTCTTCGGGTAAGTACATGATAATTTTCAACTTTCTGGCCAAAATCTCCACGAAAATTAAATATTGCAACCCAAAAAGGGGGTCCGAGCAACCCCAATGAACCCCCTCTGGAACCGACCCTGATTGTAACCCAAGCATTGACTTTTGTAAAGCAATTTTCTTATTAAACCAAAAGCTTGTGGAAAAATACTTAATATTAAAAGTAATTATTCCCCATCAAATGATGATTTATACATAAATAATGGACATATAATTAAAATGCATAACATGTGCAGGACCGTGATCTGGGTTTTATACATTGGTAGACCTTCAACAACAACAACTTTCTTGAAAAATCGCGAACATTTTAAAGGTGTTTTGAGATGATTAAACAAATTAGTTGAGTTGGTTTTGTTGACATGTTAGGTCATTTGACAACATTGACCAATATGAAAACATTGGTAACTTTTGTACATGTGAGATCATTGTTTGCTAGCAGCATTTCACGAAAATAGGTAACAGTCATTTTACCTTGAATGATTTAGATTCGTCAGGTCTTGATAATTCAAAGAAGAGCTATCGTGGGCCATTTGTGCCATATATTCACATAAACTTGATTAAGTTATTGTCAGAAACCTTTTTGTTCAAAATTGTTGAGGACATTTTTGTATTTTAGACAATGCAGTTACTTAGAATTATTTCAATACCTTGTTTATAATAGTGATTAATCCCAGAAAGATCGTGAAATGTCACAAAACATGAGTCCCCAGAGTGGGATTTGAACTCATGTGGCTGTGTTCAGAGTAAACTAGACACAAACAAATGAAAAATAACAATCCTAGTCTTCAATTCACAGATATAATGTTTTGTGTTGATGAAATGTATTTACAGGTTTGCACTTGCACCAGAGTCATCAAACCAACAAAATAATACTCTTTTCTTAAAAATCACCGACAATTTTATCAATGTTTGTTTTTTCTGACACATCCCCGCCCACACTTTCCAGTTATAGACAGATTGAAATAGAACACGGACGCTACCAGTACTCAGACACCCCATGTTCGGCAAGTTTAAAAACTTGTAAAACATCACGTACAGTATTGATGTTATATAATCGTAACTAACTTATCCTTTTACCGATATTATACATGTTTGTTTACACTTCCTGTTTATTGACTTATAAGCAGACAAACTCCACATAACATCGTAAACAAATCAATACTTGCAGTTTCAGTAGGTAAATAATTCAAGAGTCCCTGTGTTATTAAGGGCAAAAATCGCCATTAAAAAAAAAAATTATATGTTTTTTATAATTATGACCCTTAAAAAAGAATCTTCCTTGAATAGGAAACAAAGACCTTGGATACATGATCGATGCTTGTTATATATTTTGAACTTGACAACCTCTTGATCTTTATCACTTTGGTGCTTGAACTATTTGACGACAGACACCCGCCAAATGTTTTGCTTACCATTTTGCTGCTTGTTGTATTCATACTTGTTATACAATATTATGCTGTTTATATTTAGCATTATGGAAATATGAGACGTTTAGTTTGTTTGACTTTCAAACTCAGCATTGACATTTTGCACTGACTGTTTCAAACGTGTTATTTTTATTAAAAAATAAAGTTGTTCTTTTCGTATCATATGAAAATAAAATAAATAACATATTTAAGAACATTTTCAGGTGAGTTCACTTTATTTTACTTCTTTTCCATCAATATAAACAGGTGTTTGGTACTGGTTAAAAAGAACAATAATTTTGAGTCGTAAATTTACCTGTCGTGATGCCTCACTGGGCATGTGTAGTGTTTTGTTTACAATCGCAAGTTCCTGTAAATTTGAAGGCAAGGATTCAACTTTAAAACTGCAAAGACTGGATGATTTGAAACACAACTTGATTTACACGGGTAAGTTACATAAAAGAAAAAGTGTCAGTGTTCTGTTCTGGTCCGTCTATATGATAGTGTGAGCGGGGATGTGTCAGAAAAAAAAAACATATTGATAATATTTCGGATGATTTTTGTGAAAAGAGTATCATTTTGTTCATTTGATGAATTTAAGGACTCTGGTGCAAGTGCATGCACTTAAATTTGGCTGTTGTACTGATAATCAAACTTGCAAAAAAATTATGCAATTAAGTATAACTCTTCCCTACTAAAAACCCACTTTAATAATTTTTTTTTTTTTGTATTAAAACATCATATTTATTCCTTCTGAATTACAATAAAGATACCCCTTATCTATTTTGTCACCAGACTGCTGCTAGTACATTAAATGATTACAAAGCTATGTCCTGAATGTGGTGGACAAAGATTGTGTAGGATGGATGTAGGATACTGTATGTGTTTTTGTGATTAAGGGTTAATTTTCAACAGTCTTTTCTTAGGAAATATCATCAGGAGTCCTGCACTTTAAAATAGGTGAAGTTTAAATTTTTGTCTATTGAAATGTTTGAGTGTGAAACCAGATTTTTAAACGCATCAGTTACCCAAGCAGACTTAATTTTGTGTATATTTTTTTAAATTAATAGGTTTTTGAGTGTCAAATTTTTTCTGCCTAGAAAAAGTTAAATAGAATTTATTCATCATAATATGCTAAATTTACAAGTATGTATAACTAATTAATCATAATGTGCTGGTATGTCTTGATACGTAATGATGGAGGAACCAACTTACACAATTTAGACAGATTATTAATAAGTTCTGCTGATACTTGGTGTCAGTCTTTTGAAGAAGTAGCGATAAATAGCGATCGTTTTAACCATCCGTCTGTCCATCACAAAAGCTTAAAATTGGTTATAATTGGTTATTTCTTAACATTTCTTCATCAAACTTACAAATTATATTGCTTCTCAGTACAGGGTCATGATGATGCCGTAATCAATACTATATCTATAGGTCAAGGTCATGTTTGAAGGTGGTATGCCTATTTTTGTAATTGGACTTTGTCGCGAACACTTTACGTAGACTATCTATAGGTCAAGGTCATGTTTGAAGGCGGTATGCCTATTTTTGTAATTGGACTTTGTCGCGAACACTTTACGTAGACTGTCTATAGGTCAAGGTCATGTTTGAAGAAGTTATGCCTATTTTTGTAATTGGACTTTGTCGCGAACACTTTACGTAGACTATCTTTAGGTCAAGGTCATGTTTGAAGAAGTTATGCCTATTTTTGTAATTGGACTTTGTCGCGAACACTTTACGTTGACTACAACTGCCCATTTCTTAATATTTCTTCATTAAACTCCAGTGAATTTTTTCTCTGACAAAGAACTGAGGACAACAAAAGTATTCAATTGAACACCCTTCTTGTAAGTATCTTGATTTCATCAAGTTCCCAAAAAGTAAAGGAAGTGTCTACAGGTGCATTCCCATATCTCAAGAACCCCATTTATAAACAGTCATGTTACATGAACATTTTTCTATCCTAAATTCTGAGAGCTTGTCCAAATATGACTTAAAACCACCAATGAGGTCATGATATTTTCTTGATAAATTCACTTGTGTATTATGTAATGTAATATAAGATACAAAGCATTGAATGATTTCAGATTTGAAAGCATTTTCAGATAGTATCAAATGGATTCAGTTTTAGCTTGAATATTCAAAGAATAAGGGAGCTATCCTACTCACCCTGGCGTTGTCATAGGGAAATATCCTACTCACCCCTACGTTAAACTGTTAAACAAAATATGCACTTGGTCCATAACTTGGAATATGACTATTGACCATCAAAATCTACATCATTACCAAAAAGACCCATAACTCTGTTACAGATATTTTTAAAGGGGCTGGCCTCCAGATGACAAAAAAAAATAGAATTTTCTTGTATTATAAATTTCTTGTAATATCTATGATTAGTGCTTAAAAATTAACTAACTGACAAGAAGTAAGTCAGATAATCCCATTATAAATTGATTTTTTATCCTTTCATAGTGCTATACTGTAACATGACGGTATAACTATATTGTATAAGATTTTAAGTAAATGTGTGTAATTTCATATGCAGCGATAGTGGTGAAGGTAAGAGTGTTGGAAATACTTTGTTAACATGAGGGTCCAGAGTTCAAATCAGGCTGAGGCAAATATATTTTTTCTGTTCTATTTTGACTTTTATAATCAGTTTGGAAGTAAAATATCATGTTGTTTTAATCTCACGGCATCTAGATATTTAATTTATGTAAAGAAACTTTTTTTTACATCAAATCTGGAGTACAGCCTCTTTAAAGTGTTGACCCTTTTTCACTTACATTTTGCATTAAGCAAAATATGCACTAGGTCCATAACTTTGAAACTACTTGTGATTTCAACTTGAAACTTGGAACTGCCATATATACATCGTTACTATCAAGACCCATAGCTCTGATTCAATTTTATTTTAAATTATGCCCCTTTTTCATTAAGATTTTTGGTTAAAGTTTTATGCAGAACTTTGAAACTACAAACGATATCAACTTCAAACTTGAAATACATTTTCACCATCATAATCTACATCACTTTCAACAAAACTGATATTTGTAAGGTTATGCCTCTTCTTCACTTAAGGGTTTGTGTAAATATTGATATCAAATTTAAAAATCCAACATTATGACCTTCTTCATTTTCAACTATCCATGAAACAAATGTTAGGTCCTTTTTTTACTCAATACGTAAATTAAAATTTTCTGCATCTAACCTGTATATTATTAGCTCACCCGAGCTCATAGTGCTCATGTGAGCTTTTTGGATCAGTGGTTGTCCGTCGTCCGCCCTTATCCATCTGTCATCGACAGTTCATTCAAACGACATCTCCTCTGAAACCACTGGGCCAAATTTTGATGAAACTTGCCTGGGATTTTTTTTGCACAAAGCTCTACCAAGATTGTTCAAATGGTTCTGGTCCATTGCATTGCTGGGTCAATGAAGCTAAAAACAGATTTTAAAAGTTGGATCTTTAAAATCTTCTTCTCTGAAACCTCAAGGCCTGGAGCTTAGATATTTTAAAGCATCATCTAGTGAACCTCTACAAAGTTTGTTCAAATCATGGCCTCTGGGTCAAAAATGGCCCCGCCCCAGGGGTCACTTCTTTTACATAGAATTATATAGGAAAAACTTTAAAAAATTTTCTTGTCAGATACCGTAGGCATAGACCTTAGATAATTTTTGTGTAGCATTGTCTTGTGGACTTCTACCAAGTTTGTTCAAATCATGGCCTCTGGGTCTAAAAAGGCCCCCGCCCCAAGGGGCACATGTTCTACATAGAGTTATATAGGAAAAAACTTTGAAAAATCTTCTTGTCAGAAACCGTAAGGCATAGAGTTAAGATATTTGGTGTGTAGCATTGTCTAGTGGACCTCTACCAAGTTTTTTCAAATCATGGCCTCTGGGTCTAAAATGGCCCCACCCCAGGAGTCACTTCTTTTACATAGAATTATATACATGTAGGAAAAACTTTAAAATTTCTTCTTGTCAGATACCGTAAGGCATAGAGCTTAGATAATTGGTGTGTAGCATTGTCTAGTGGAATTCTACCAAGTTTGTTCAGATCATGGCCTCTGGGTCTAAAATGACCTCCTACTCAGGGGTCACATGTTTTACATAGAATTATAAAGGAAAAACTTTAAAATTCTTCTTGTCAGAAACCGTAAGGCATAGAGCTTAGATAATTGGTGTGTAGCATTGTCTAGTGTACCTCTACCAAGTTTGTCCAAATCATGGCCTCTGGGTCTAAAATGGCCTCCTACTCAGGGGTCACATGTTTTACATAGAATTATAAAGGAAAAACTTTAAAATTCTTCTTGTCAGAAACCGTAAGGCATAGAGCTTAGATAATTGGTGTGTAGCATTATCTAGTGTACCTCTACCAAGTTTGTCCAAATCATGGCCTCTGGGTCTAAAATGGCCCCGCCCCAGGGGTCACATGTTTTACATAGAGTTATATAGAAAAAACTTTAAAATTCTTCTTGTCATAAACAACATCGCATTTATTTCAAATGAATTAATTAATGCTAATTGTATGTTCATGTGTCTGTCAGTCCAATACATGTGTAATTTCTTCAGAAAAACACCATGCTTGGTATATAGCACTGCCTAGTGGTCCTCTACATAGATTTTTCATTTTATTCCCCTGGGGTCACAACTTTTACATAGTTACAGTACACGAAGCGCAGACTTTGACAACGAACACCTGTCCCTGTGATTTTACTGTCTTTACTTTACTGATTTTACTCTGAGGAGTAAAATGACCACCGCGTCCAGTGTTCATTCATATAAAGTGCATATCATCACTTTGTTCAGGTCAGACCCTTCATGACAGAGTTATGGCACTTGATTAGTTGTGCACTTTGCATACATGTATAGAGCAATAATCATTTCCGTGCTATTTCTGTGTAGCTGCTGGATGCATTTCAGGAAAACTTTTTGGAAAAATCAATATCAATAGGAGATGTGCATATCATCACTTTGTACTGGTCAGAGTCTTCCAGACAGAGTTATGGCTCTTGATTAGTTGTGTAGTATGCATACATAGAGCAACAATCATTTCTGTGCCATTTCTGTGTAGCTGCTGGATGCATTTCAGGAAAACTTTTTGGACACAATCAATACCAATAGGAGATGTGCATATCATCACCTTGTTCTAGTCAGACCCATCAAGACAGAGTTATGGCCCTTGATTAGTTTTTCATTATGCATATAGAGCAATAATTGTTTCCGCACTATTTCTCTGCAACTACTGGCTGGAATTCAATGAAATTTTATAGGAACCATCAATACCAAGAGGAAATGTTCATATCATGGCTGTGATCTGGTCATACCTTTCATGACAGAGTTATGGCTCTTGATTAGTTGTGTAGTATGCATATATAGAGCAATAATCATTGCCGTGCTATTTCTCTGCAACTGCTGGCTGGATTTTAAGAAAACTTTGTGGAAACAATCAGTACCAATATGAGATGCGCATATTATCATTGTATTCTTGTCAGACCCTTCAACATAGTTATGGCCCTTGATGAGTTTTGCAGTATGCAGATAGAGCAGTTATCATTTCCTTGAGCCAACATTGATGAAACATGCCTGGGATATTCCTTGCATGACGCTCTACAAAAGTTGTTCAAAGAATTCAATTCCAACAAGACCTCTGCTTGCTATGGCAACTGAAAGAAAAAACTTTGAAAATCTTCTTGTCTGAAACCACAAGGCCCTGAGCCTTAAAATTTGTTATATAGCATTGTCTAGTGGATCTCTATCAAGTTTTTTCAAATTATGCCCCTGGGTTTAAATTTGGCCCCGCCCCGGGGGTCAATGGATTTTACATTAGGAATACTTTGAAAATCTTCTTGTCTAAAACCACAAGGACCAGAGCCTTAAGATTTGGTATTTATCATTGTCTTACGGACCTCAACCAAGATTGTTAAAATCATATACCTGGGGTTAAATTTGGCTCCACCCTGAAGGGGGTCAATGGATTTTACTTAGGCTTATATAGTGAAACTATAAAAATGTTCTTGTATGAAACCACAAAGCCCTTTGCCTTAAGATTTGGAATGTAGCATTGTCGTATGGACCTTTACCAAAAGTTTGTTCAAATTATGCCTCTGGGGTCAAATTTGACCCCTACCCGGGGGTCAATTGATTTTACAGAGGCTTATATAGTAAAACTTTAAAAATCTTCTTGCCTGAAACCACAAGGCCCAGAGATTTAAGATTTGGAATGTAGCATTGACTTGTGAACCTCTACCAAGATTGTTCAAATTATGCCCCTTGGGTCAAATTTGGCCCCGCCCTAGGGGTCGATTGATTTTACATATAGAAAACTTTGAAAATCTTCTTGTCTGAAACCGCAAGGCCCTGATCCTTAAGATTTGGTATGTAGCAAAATCTAGTAGACCTCAACCAAGTTTGTTGAAATTATACCTCTGGGGTCAAATTTGGTCCCGCCTGGGGGTCAACTGATTTTTACATAGGTTTATATAGGGTAAACTTTGAATAATCTTCTTGTATGAAACTACAAAACCATGAGCCTTACGATTTGGTATGCAGCAATGTCTGGAGGACGTCTTCCAAGTATGTTAGAAAAATTTTCCTTGGGTAACTGTTTGCCCCCTCCCGAAGGGGTCACAAGTTTTAAATAGCAGTGTAGAAGAAGAACTTTAAAAAATCTTCATATCTGAAACAGCAAGTCCTAGATTTTTAAAATTTGGCATGAAGCAAGCTTTATCAAGCTTTTACAAATAATTTGAATAGGTTTAAGGTCACCAAGGTTAAAGAAAGTTTATCGAGATCTACTGTACTTTTTAGAGCCTTCATTTGAAGACCAATATCTTTGATATTCAGTATATAGGATCCTTGCATGAACCTCTACCCATGGGTAGGGTTTGAGTTCACTGGGTTAAGGTCAAGGTCACCATAGCTTATGATAGATATTTTTACTTTCTGTCATAGAGCCTTTATTTATTGACTGATATTTGACATATTTATATTTACATTACTTACATATTTTTCATTGAAATATGAAATACTGCTTTACAGCAAAACTTGCAGCGATCTAGGGCCATCATGGCCCTCTTGTTTTTATTCTATTCTGATGTGTTGTTAATATGTAGGCAAAAGGGATTGTGTCAGATGGAATGAATTAATATTGTTATGTTTATTTAAAAGTTTTTTTGTTCAAAACTTCTGGATTCATTTCCTTTGGTTCTTTCTATAAGCATTGCATCTAGCATTTCTGTGTATTTAACACTCATCATCTAAATTATGCAGAATAATTTGCAATTAATATATTTGTCATTCCATTATCATTACTACATATTTGTCATTGTATTTTCAGTCTTGCCTGCAGCCCCACCACTATCAGAGCAGGAATCTGAGGAGATACCTCAGCATTATGATACAGGCTCCAACAGTGCATTGTCTGGAGCTGACAGGATGCAGGTAAATTTTGCAATTGTCACAGGATTCTTATCATTGTGCTGTTGCTCCATTTCTGCCTACTGCAATCTGACTAAAACTATAGATCATAAGACAAGAACTGTTCTCAGTTGGCAGTCTAGTGTGTGGTTGTGAATGTCCTCATTTTGTGTGTCCTCAATTGGAGTTGAGTGTGTTTGTCAAAAGTTTCCTAATACATTTTAAACAGCAAACTCACATTAGCAGTGAAAAACTTAGAGCTTTTTTCAGGCAAAATTAAATCTTTAAAATTATACTAAATCCAATACCAACTGAAGTGACCTGAGTCAAGAGACCAAGGTTTAATTTGATTACTTGTGTGTCCTCATTTGGTGGCATTTTTGTCAAGTGTGTCCTCTATTGGAGGTGACTTTTAGCCAACTGTTGGAAGTATAAGAACAATAAATTTGTACATACAACTGAAAGTGATAATTCTGTAATCTGAATATTTTTTGGTAAGTTGAAAACATAATTTTTTTTTACAGCAATTGACACAACAGAAGACACTTAGCTATGAAGACAGAAAATGGATGTTCAATAGTGCCATTGTTGAAGAAAGTGCTATTTAGTGTCCGTTTGTTGATAAAGTCAAAATATGGCAGGTTTAGCATTGAAAAGTTAAAATTTATAATACTGATCATTGCTCTATACAAGTATAACAACTAATACATATTTTGAAATAGAAACATATATTTAAAATCAAGAAGCACATATTGCCTTTATAACTCGAATGTAATGCTTGCAATGTTGGTCACATTGCAACCAATGTTGTGAAATGTGTTGCGCCAGAGCACCATTTTTTGAAAGCGATATTTTTAGACGTTGTTAATGCTTGAAATTTTGCATACTTGTAGCATTATGTAATAAGCGATGAATATTTTGTTCACATGTCAGGACTTATCAAAGAAATATTCTTAAAAGTTAAACAACTTTTGGATGATTCCTAATACACTGTATCCATTACTTTACTTACCTTTTTTTGCAAAATTTCTAAGCAAATTAATTTTTTCTATGCAGTTTCACCCAGAAAAATTTCAATTTGTCAAAAAATCCATACATTAAACAAAATTCTATTTAAAATAATGCTGTGCTTATCTTCTGCAGGTCTGCCCATTTCACAGTCTCAGTCTTGTGTGCCTCACGTTAGCCTGGCACTAACAGAGTAAAGCAGTGCTATCATCAGAAATTTGTGAGTTGAGTCTGGCACTTCTTATAATTAAACTTTAACCTTGGATAGGTTTCTTTTTTTCTATCACCTCTTTGGTCATATGTGACCATATTGATTATAAGGTTCCAAAAATTTTGAAAGTGGCCACAACAGTTTACCAAAGGAGATCATTCTTTTCAGTCAAAACTGAACATTTTAGCAAAGTTCCTTCTGCTTTGTAATAAGCTAGTGAAACCCCTGATACAGCTTGGATCATTACCCATCAAGACTGATTTTGGATATGCAAATAAAAATTCAGTGTTCTGCTTTTCAGTCTTAGCATTAATGGAATTTTTTACTGGACCTAGGAAAATTTACTGAACTTAGCTCAAAATGCTATGTTACCAATTTGTATGGATATGATGCAAACAAAACACTATGAAACTTTTATTTTATTTGAAAGGAAGAACTTTTGAAAGATGTCTTCACTTTGTTCCAGAATGTTACAGAAAAAAGCCTTCCGCCCTACAACAATCAGAGCAGAAATCTGAGGAGATGCCTCAGCATTATGATACAGGCTCCAACAGTGCATTGTCTGGAGCTTACAGGATGCAGGTAAATTTTGCAATTGTCACAGGATTCTTATCATTGTGCTGTTGCTCCATTTCTGCCTACTGCAATCTAACTAAAACTATAGATCATAAGACAAGAACTGTTCTCAGTTGGCAGTCTAGTGTGTGGTTGTGAATGTCCTCATTTTGTGTGTCCTCAATTGGAGTTGAGTGTGTTTGTCAAAAGTTTCCTAATACATTTTAAACAGCAAACTCACATTAGCAGTGAAAAACTTAGAGCTTTTTTCAGGCAAAATTAAATCTTTAAAATTATACTAAATCCAATACCAACTGAAGTGACCTGAGTCAAGAGACCAAGGTTTAATTTGATTACTTGTGTGTCCTCATTTGGTGGCATTTTTGTCAAGTGTGTCCTCTATTGGAGGTGACTTTTAGCCAACTGTTGGAAGTATAAGAACAATAAATTTGTACATACAACTGAAAGTGATAATTCTGTAATCTGAATATTTTTTGATAAGTTGAAAACATAATTTTCCACAGCAATTGACACTACAGAAGACACTTAGCTATGAAGACAGAAAATGGATGTTCAATAGTGCCGTTGTTGAAGAAAGTGCTATTTAGTGTCCGTTTGTTGATAAAGTCAAAATATGGCAGGTTTAGCATTGAAAAGTTAAAATTTATAATACTGATCATTGCTCTATACAAGTTTAACAACTAATACATATTTTGATATAGAAACGTATATTTAAAATTAAGCAGCACATATTGCCTTTATAACTCGAATGTAATGCTTGCAATGTTGGTCACATTGCAACCAATGGTGTGAAATGTGTTGCGCCAGAGCACCATTTTTTGAAAGCGATATTTTTAGACGTTGTTAATGCTTGAAATTTTGCATACTTGTAGCATTATGTAATAAGCGATGAATATTTTGTTCACATGTCAGGACTTATCAAAGAAATATTCTTAAAAGTTAAACAACTTTTGGATGATTCCTAATACACTGTATCCATTACTTTACTTACCTTTTTTTGCAAAATTTCTAAGCAAATTAATTTTTTCTATGCAGTTTCACCCAGAAAAATTTCAATTTGTCAAAAAATCCATACATTAAACAAAATTCTATTTAAAATAATGCTGTGCTTATCTTCTGCAGGTCTGCCTGTTTCACAGTCTTAGTCTTGTGTGCCTCACGTTAGCCTGGCACTAACAGAGTAAAGCAGTGTTATCATCAGAAATTTGTGAGTTGAGTCTGGCACTTCTTATAATTAAACTTTAACCTTGGATAGGTTTCCTTTTTTCTATCACCTCTTTGGTCATTTGTGACCATATTGATTATAAGGTTCCAAAAATTTTGAAAGTGGCCACAACAGTTTACCAAAGGAGATCATACTTTTCAATCAAAACTGAACATTTTAGCAAAGTTCCTTCTGCTTTGTAATAAGCTAGTGAAACCCCTGATACAGCTTGGATCATTACCCATCAAGACTGATTTTGGATATGCAAAAAAAATTCAGTGTTCTGCTTTTCAGTCTTAGCATTAATGGAATTTTTTACTGGACCTAGGAAAATTTACTGAACTTAGCTCAAAATGCTATGTTGCCAAGTTGTATGGATATGATGCAAACAAAACACTATGAAACTTTTATTAACCAGGTTTTCAATTTTGAAAATCCTGGTTATTAGATTGGGGTATGGCGGGCGGATGGGCGGGCGTCAAACGAAATTGTGTCCGCTCTGTAACTCTTCAACCCTTTGAAGAATTTTGATGAAACTTCAGACAAATGTTTACCACATCAAGATGACGTGCAGAACGCATGTTCCGCATGGCTGGCTCCAAGGTCAAGGTCACAGTGACATTAACATTGAAAATCCTGTCCGCTCTGTAACTCTTCAACCCTTTGAAGAATTTTGATGAAACTTCAGACAAATGTTTACCACATCAAGATGACGTGCAGAACGCATGTTCCGCATGGCTGGCTCCAAGGTCAAGGTCACAGTGACATTAACATTGAAAATCCTGTCCGCTCTGTAACTCTTCAACCCTTTGAAGAATTTTGATGAAACTTCAGACAAATGTTTACCACATCAAGATGACGTGCAGAACGCATGTTCCGCATGGCTGGCTCCAAGGTCAAGGTCACAGTGACATTAACATTGAAAATCCTGTCCGCTCTGTAACTCTTCAACCCTTTGAAGAATTTTGATGGCTCCAAGGTCAAGGTCACAGTGACATTAACATTGAAAATCCTGTCCGCTCTGTAACTCTTCAACCCTTTGAAGAATTTTGATGAAACTTCAGACAAATGTTTACCACATCAAGATGACGTGCAGAAATTGTTGTCTCATTATTAAGTATACTCCTTGCAGACAGTATTGTTAGCCGAAATTTACATCCTACTCATTATCATGTATTCTCATGAATATTATCTTTTCCTTCATGTCATGTTATAATCTTTTGAATATTCATAGCAATCTTCATTCCAAAATTCATACTATAGTATAGAATCAGAACAACATTTTTGAAAACCTGGTTTCGTGGCATTGCCATGTTTCTTGTTTTATTTGAAAGGAAGAACTTTTGAAAGATGTCTTCACTTTGTTCCAGAATGTTACAGAAAAAAGCCTTCCGCCCTACAAAAATCAGAGCAGAAATCTGAGGAGATGCCTCAGCGTTATGATACAGGCTCCAACAGTGCATTGTCTGGAGCTGACAGGATGCAGGTAAATTTTGCAATTGTCACAGGATTCTTATCATTGTGCTGTTGCTCCATTTCTGCCTACTGCAATCTAACTAAAACTATAGATCATAAGACAAGAACTGTTCTCAGTTGGCAGTCTAGTGTGTGGTTGTGAATGTCCTCATTTTGTGTGTCCTCAATTGGAGTTGAGTGTGTTTGTCAGAAGTTTCCTAATACATTTTAAACAGCAAGCTCACATTAGCAGTTAGAAACTGAAAGCTTTTTTCAGGCAAAATTAAATCTTTAAAATTATACTAAATCCAATACCAACTAAAGTGATCTGGATGAAGAGACCAAGGCTTAATTATACCCCACAAACAAAGTTTCAGGGGGTATACAGGAGCAAGGTTGGCAGTTGGTCGGTCGGTCTGTCCATCATGGTTTCCGGACAATAACTCATGAAAGGCTGGACAGATTTAAACAATGTTTTAGTACACAGGTTTAACATCATAAGATACAGGTCAAGTTCGATATTGGGGCTTCTTGGGCCAAGGTCAAGGTCACTGTGATTGAAATTAGAAAAACGGTTTCCGGACAATAACTCATGAAAGGCTTGACAGATTTAAACAATTTTTGGTACACAGGTGTAACATCATAAGATACAGGTCAAATTCGATACTGGGGCTGGTGGGGCCAAGGTCAAGGTCACTGTGACTGAAATAAGAAACGTTTTTTCCTGATGATAACCCATGAAAGGCTCTACAGATTTAAACAATTTTTGGTAAACAGATGTTATATCATATGATACAGGTCAAGTTTAGTAATGGGGCTTGTGGGGCGAAGTTCAAGGTCACTGTGACTGAAATAAGAAAAACAGTTTCCTGATGATAACTCATGAAAGGCTTGACTGATTTAAACAATTTTTGGTACAAAGTTGTAACATCATAAGACACAGGTCAAGGTTGATATTGGGGCTGGTGGGGCCAAGGTCAATGTTTCTGTGACTGAAAATTGAAAAACAGTTTTGGGACAATAACTCATGAAAGGCTTGACAGATTTGAAAATTGTTGTAACATCATAAGATACAGGTCAAGTTCGATATTGGGGCTTGTGGGGCCAAGGTCAAGGTCACTGTGATTGAAATTAGAAAAATGGTTTCCGGACAATAACTCTTGAAAGGCTAAGCAGATTTAAACAATTTTTGATACACAGGTGTAACATTATAATATACAGGTCAAGTTCGATATTGGGACTTGTGGGGTCAAGGTCACTGATAACTCATTAATGGTTTGACAGATTTAAACAATTTTTGGTACAAAGATGTAACATCATAACATACTGTCAAGCTTGATATTGGGGCTATAGGGGCCAAGGTCAAGGTCACTGTTATTAAAAAGAATAAAATAGTTATAAAATGGTTTCCAGGTGATAACTCATGAAATCTTGACAGATTTAAACATTTACGTTACACAGGTGTAACATCACAGGATACAGGTCATGTTTGATATAGAGGCTGGTGGGGCCAAGGTCTAGGTCACTGTTACAAAAAATAAATGATTTCTGCTCAATAACCTGTTTTAGGAATGAGATATTGTGATGAAATTTTTCTGTAAAGGTAGCTTCTGTGAAGACGATGCTTTGGATTGAAAATTTTGCCAGTTGGGTCATGGTCACTGTTCGTTTAAACTATTATGCCATTGATTCTAAGCTTTCCAGTTCCTGAATCAAGCACCCATGTGGGGTATTAATCACCTTTAGTGATTGTTCTAGTTTGATTACTTGTGTGTCCTCATTTGATGGCATTTATGACAAGTGTGTTCTCTATTGGAGGTGACTTTTAATCTACTATTGGATGAATAAGAACAATTACTGGTATTGTACTTGCCTTTGTGTCAGTGTCACAGGACACCCTATTTAAGTTTTCATTTTCTTTAATGCTTGTATATCAAAGTATGAAATATATTGAATGTATTGGATTGAAATTTAGTTTAAGTCTTTTCATCCATCTAAATGTGTCAGCCAAGATAATTTATTGTATATATGCCCCCAATCAAAGATGAGGGGGCATATCGTCCTTTACCCGCGAAAATGGCCAAGCTCGGTTTTGGCGCGAAAACGTTTTTAGTTATTTTCGCATTACCATAGCTGGCCCGCCTTTCCCGCAAAATATTCTAAGTTCCTATCCAATTGGGTGTCAAAGTTATACTCATGTGCCATTTTGGCGAACAATCATTGGGTGGAAAGAATTTGTTCGAAAATTTCCAAGCTTGACTGTAAACAATTCGATGAAGGACAGACTTTGGAGTTTAATTAAAAAATGTAAGTTTTATTCTGTTTTTAGATATTTAATCATTTAACAAGAATGTTCAGAATGTTCATGTTTATATTGATGATGTTAATTACTGGTATCTAACATTTTAACGCCTTTTTATCGTGAATGATCAATCCTACTATCAAAGAAAAGATCAACAAATTGCCAATCCTCCATATTTTCCGAGTCTGCAAATTTTTATTTTCTATTTAGTGGTTTCTTGTTCTAAACAACTGTTATGGAAAGCATTATTATGTCTCCCCCCAAAAATGGGGGAGACATATTGTTTTTCCCCCGGTTGTCCGTCCGTCCGCCTGTCTGTCCGTCACAAAATCGTGTCCGCTCTGTATCTTCCAAAGCCCTTGAAGGATTTTAATGAAACATGGGTCAGATGTTCACCTCATCAAGGCGACGTGCAGAACACACTTTGCGGTGGTGGTGTCTCAAGGTCAAGGTCACACTTGGAGGTTAAATGTCAAATGCCACAAAATTGTGTCCGCTCTGTATCTTCCAAAGCCCTTGAAGGATTTTTATGAAACTTGGGTCAGATGATCACCTCATCAAGGCGACGTGCAGAACCCACTTTGCGAGTGTGGTGTCTCAAGGTCAAGGTCACACTTGGAGGTTAAATGTCAAATGCCACAAAATTGTGTCCGCTCTGTATCTTCAAAAGCCCTTGAAGGATTTTTATGAAACTTGGGTCAGATGTTCACCTCATCAAGGTGACGTGCAGAACCCACTTTGTGGGTGTGGTGTCTCACGGTCAAGGTCACACTTGGAGGTAAAATGTCAAATGCCACAAAATCTTGTCCGCTCTGTATCTTCAAAAGCCCTTGAAGGATTTTAATGAAACTTGGGTCAGATGTTCACCTCATCAAGGTGACGTGCAGAACCTACTCTGCGGGTGTGGTGTCTTAAGGTCAAGGTCACACTTGGAGGTTAAATGTCAAATTTTACAATCCTCTGACTCAATACTACCTGCAGCAACTGGCTGGGGGGAGACATATGTGTTTGTTCAATCAAAAACCCATTTCTAGTTATCTCAGTTTTAATTCGCCAATTTCGCACAATAAATTTCTGATGATCTAAATTTTTGGATGAGTTTTGCCATTTCCGCACACTCTAACTGAATGTTATAAGAGCATTTTGTGTATGTATCTTAACTTTTAAACAGTAATACCAAGCTGCCATTTTGTTTTATAAAGTAAAGAAAAACACAATTAAAGACATGTTAAAGGTTCTTTAGCATGAACATCAAATGAAAGTTGTAAAATGAAAAATTTAATACATTTTCAGGTCTGTTTGTGAAGATGTTGTTACACTTTTCCATGTACAAAAGGTTACAAGCTGTTGAATATGAACATTCCTGTCGGTTCTCTGACCACTATTAATGGTGTGGCCTGTGTAATATATGGACAGCACTGAGTCATACAAGTTTGGTCTTAAAATAGCAGGTGCGACATTATTTTACAAATTTTGAATGATGTGACTTAAAGCATAATAATGGTTAAATGCAATCAAAGAACATTTTACAATTTTCAATTAGTTTTGGATATATTAGGACATCAGAGAAAGTATGAAGTAGTTTTATTAATTTTAAAATCAAGACACCATCATGAATAAAATTGGTGGGATATGATACCTTTACATAATTTTGAAGCACAACTTTTAATTTAAAAAGTTTTAAGACACTTTCAAGCTGCATTAATGTAACTTTTCTTACTTTTTTCTTTCTATAGGTTAATGGAGGTATCAAGCAGCTTGTCTGATTTACCAGATTTAGTGATCATAAATATTCTCAGTTTCATTTCATTAGAGGAACTTATTCAACATGTTCAAAGCGTGTCTTAAGTGAACAAAAAACTTTATATATTGATCAGTGAAACATCTTGGCTGTGGAAGAATTTTGAATTCAGTTTTCAACTGGAACTGCAGAAGGACAACCTCATTGACATATTAAATCATTCAGTTGGAATAAAAAAGTTCCATATTCCAAACTCAATTATTCATGCATCATCAGATGTTTTGGACTTCCAATTCAGTACAAAATTGAGACAGGCTGACTTACTATCACTTGACCTTACAGGATACAGATTATCTTCTCTGTGTTTCGTAAGTTGCTTCAGTAATTTGAAAGAGCTGAATCAATCTGAATGTGTGAATTTAGTTGATGAAGACTTAGAAGCAGTCAGATCATTATCTCTTTTAGAGAGTTTGTACCTTTCTTTTAATAACTTTGAACCAAGTACAGTTGTTAGGGTGTGCTCCTCATAGAAACAGTTACACATTCTAGATGTATGTGGTATTAAATTGTCAGTGGAACACTGTTTCTGTATCTTAAATGATCAATTGAACTACTTTGCACTGTCTTAAGAGAGTATGGAATATGAAATTTGGTTTTGCAGGCTCTGTAAGCAATATAAAAATCTGAGTGTGCACATATATTATATTAGAAAATAATAAGGAAAATGTTTTCTCGGGGAAAACTTTTAGTACAAATATCGCTAAAAGCGAATGAAGATAAGTTTCAATCAAATTCTGAAACAAAAAGAGGATTTATGATTAAAGATGGCAAAATAAACGAAGCAAGTGAGAACACAACAACAAATCTATCATGTGAAAATTCTGAAACAAAAAGTGCATTAATTTTTACTATTGAAAATGGCATAATAAATGGAACAAAACTAAGTACAAGTGAATACACAGCAACAAAACTATCATGTGAAAATTTTGAACATGTTCCTCAGCCATCTACGTCACAGGAAAACGTCGAATCAGTAGCTTTAGTACAAAACATACCAAATTTATTCACAAAGGATTTACCAAGTAGTGCTCTTAACCAAGTAGTCTGGCCTGAACATGAAAATCTAAGTGATTCTGATATAACGGTTGATTATGACGATGAACTACGAGATCCTAATTGGAAATACCCTAACAAGAACCATAGTTCAGGAACTGATGAAAACAACAATGTATCTCAAGAGATAGACCATGAAGAAGTTGTTCAAAATAAGGAGCCAAACAATCAGCTGAAAAGAAAACGTAAAAACGGTAAAATGAAGGAAATACAGAAACACAAAACAATGAAAGGAGAAAAGTACACAGGTGTAAAGAAGAATGAACAAGGGATTAAAATGTACTGTATGGAACATGCAGGCAAATATCTGTGTCCCGCTAACTGTGGCAAATAGTGTCAGAAGAGTAAAAACACGCATTGTGATTTATTTACAGATAAAGATAGAGGACAAATATTTGAAAAGTTTTGGCAAACAATGTCCTGGGCAGAGAAAAGGTGTTACGTAACATCGCATGTTGACAGAGTTGAAGTTAAGCAAAGGACTAAAGGTCCGGGTATAGAGAGTCGGCGCACTTACAGCTGCAAATATTTTCTTAGGAGAGGATCTGAAAGAGTGGAAGTCTGCCAAAACATGTTTAGTGCCACACTTGGCATGAATAATAGAACCATCTATAATTGCTTAAATAATGAAAATAGTGAAAGTTACAATGCTTCAATGGAAAAGGTACCAAATAAGAAAAACGACTGTAAACATAGCACACCAAATGAAAGTGAAAATAGACAGCAAGAGCAGATTGAAGATGAAAGTACTATAGTAATGGAAGAGCATAGATTATCATATTCTGAACGTATAAGATTAAACAAGGAACGAGAAAACGCAGCAAGGGAGTATCTGACCAAAATTGCCCAAGGTAGAGTCTCACTATTGTAGATCGAAATCAAAGAAACTGTATCTTGAGTGTACATTCGATAATAAGAGTCAACTACACCGAGAATATGTTCGTGTAGCACAAAGTGAAGGGAAAATTCTGTTCAATAAATCTGGATTTTTAGAACTTTTTGAAAATATTAACTTATTCAAACCAAAGAAAGACCAATGAGACAAATGTGTAGAACATAATGTAGGGAATATTGATATTGATGACTATAACATTCATATTGAAAGGAAAAATGAGGCGAGAGAAAGTAAAAGTGTAGATAAAAGCCTAGCTTTACAAGATAAAAGTGTAAAGGTTATAACTATGGATCTTCAAAGTCTGCTCATTTGTCCGCATCTGGAGGCTAGTGTAATCTATTATGAAATGAAACTGTCATGTCATAATTTCACATTATTTGATCTTGCAACAAATAGAGCAAACAATTATTTTTGGGATGAGGGTGAGGGTGATTTAAATGCAAATGTTTTTGCCTCATGCGTTATTGATTACTTAGACGCTATTCCAGACAAGTCGAATGTAAAAACTGTTATCATTTACAGTGTGGCTGCACATACCAGAATAGAAATAGTATGGCAAACGCACTTCTTCTGTGGGCGGTTAAAAACAACATTACAGTTTATCAGAAATATTTAGAACGGGGGTACACTCAAATGGAGTGCGATAGTGTGCACTCCGTTATAGAACGAAAACTGCGTAAGCAGCCAATCTATGTGCCTCAAATGTATGTGGACAAAGTTCTACTTGCTATTATGCGTCGATAAGACCGGGTAGTGGAACGGGAGAAGCTACTGTGACTGATATACGGGTTCTTCAGTACAACACAAATGGAACAATTGAGTTTAAGCTCAGGTATAGTGACGTGTTTCAGGACCTTCCAAGGCCTAGAGCAAGCAGTGGCCAAGTTGTATCAGCATTGAACGTACCGAAAAAGTTATACAAAAATAGTATACCAATAAAGAAAACCAAATACATGCATTTAATGCAACTCAAGTCGGTTATCCTTCCTGACTTTCATGGGTTTTATGATAACCTTCCACATGAAGTGTGAACTATCTCTTTGGTGTGAACAATTCTGACGACATTAACAATCGAATCAAGATTTTTGAATTACATTTAGGTGTTGCGGAAATGACTGATATTTGACTTAAAAAATTTTTTAAGTTCAGGGTGTTCCGGCAGCATAAAAATGAGGAAAAATCAACATTGTAAAATAGTGACTTTGCTTTGAAAAAAGTTTGCTTTTAAACACTTTTAGGTTGGTAAAATTTATTTGCCAGTTTGATGTTCAGTACGATAACAAAAACTGTTTAGTTTCATTATTGTCATAATTCTGACTTATTTTATGATTTTATGTTTGTCTTGAGAAAATAAACAAGCAATATTGATTAATACAATTTTATTCGTTTTGTCGTAAATTTCACAACTCGTACAAAATATAACAATTCTCAATTTTTTTCATGGGAAAAATTCGTAACTCAATATTTCTCTATATGATCAATAGAATGGGATCAATTAATATTCCATTACCTAATTTGTTTTTATGCCCCCACAAAGGGGGAGCATATAGCGTTGCACTTGTCCGTCAGTCCGTACGATAATACGACCGTACGTCTGTAGGTACATCCCGAAATTTTGTGAACGCAACTCCTCTTAAACCGGATGGTAGATTTTGCTTAAACTTTCAGGGTTGAACAACCTTAATGTGTTGATGATAGAAAAGGAAGGAATTTTTGCTTCGACCAAATTTAACGGAAATATGGCCCTTTGTTGATTGTATGTCTGTACATACGTCCTGAAATTTTGTGAACGCAACTCCTCTTAAACCAGATTGCAGATTTTGCTTAAACTTTCACGGATGAACAACCTTAATCTGTAGATGATAGTAAAGGAAGGAATTTTTGCTTCGACCAAATTTAACGGAATTATGGCCTTTGTTGATTTTTTTCACTATAAACCATAAAGCCAAATAAATTTGTGAACGCAACTCCTCATAAACCGGATGGCAGATTTTGCTTAAACTTTCAGGAATGAACAACCTTAATGTGTCGATGTTATTAAAGGAAGGAATTTTTGGTGCGATCAAATTTAACAGAAGTATGGCCCTTTGTTGATTTTTTTCACTATATACCATAAAGTGAAATAAATTTGTGAACGCAACTCCTCTTAAACCGGATGGCAGATTTTGCTTAAACTTTCAGGGACAACCTTAATGTGTAGATAATAGTAAAGGAAGGAATTTATACTTCGACCAGATTTAAAGGAATTATGGCCCTTTGTTGATTTTTTCACTATATACCATATAGCCAAATAAATTTGTGAACACAACTCCTCATAAACCGGATGGCAGATTTTGCCTAAACTTTCAGGAATGAACAACCTTAATGTGTAGATGATAGTAAAGGAAGGAATTTTTGCTGCGACTAAATTTAACGGAATTATGGCCCTTTGTTGATTTTTACACTATATACCACAAAGTGAAATAAATTTGTGAACGCAACTCCTCATAAACCGGATGGCAGATTTTGCTTAAACTTCCAGGGATGAACAACCTTAATGTGTAGATGATAGTAAAGGAAGGGTTATGTTTTTTACGGGACCTGACACACCTGGGGTTTCTATACTTTAATCTGTAGTTAACTTTCATGTGTAACGTTTTTTAAAATTTATCTGCTTATTTTAATATCAGCAACATTTAATTACTTGTGTGTCTCTTTCTTCATCTTCGCTAATGTGATTCCTCATAGTACATAAATATTTACAACATTTTTTTGTCGACTATTCAAAGAATAAGGAGGTCTATTGTACTTGCGGTGTGCTATTGGGTTAAAGTTTTAGGGCAAGCTTCTCATTTTCACTATTTCTTCCCTTTCTGCTGCAGATATTTGGTTCAAACTTGGCCGTAGACTGTGTCATTCCATCAAGGCCCATAACTCTGTTAAGCATTTTTATTAGTTATTCCCCTTTTAAGACTTTGAAAACTGTTATCACTGGCTTCTGTTGGAGGTAAAAGTGTTATCACTGGCTTCAGTAAGAGGTGAAAAGTTACTCCTGCTTTTCATTTAGAGGTGAAAATGTTACATCTGGTTACAGTTTGAGCTAAAAATATTACCATCAGCTTCTTTTGGAGATAAAAATGTTATCACTAGTTTCTGTTGGTGGGAAAAATGTTATCACTGGTTTCTGTTAGAGGTAAAAATGTTACCACTGGCTTCAGTTGGAGGTGTTAATTTAATCACTGGTTTCTGTTAAAGGTAAAAATGTTACCACTGGCTTCAGTTGGAGGTGTTAATTTAATCACTGGCTTCTGTTAAAGGTAAAAATGTTACCACTGGCTTCAGTTGGAGGTGTTAATTTAATCACTGGCTTTTGTTGGAGGTGTTAATTTAATCACTGGCTTCTGTTGGAGGTGTTAATTTAATCACTGGCTTCTGTTGGAGGTGTTAATTTAATCACTGGCTTCTGTTGGAGGTAAAAATGTTATCACTGACTTTGATGGGTGTTATAATTGTTATCACTGGTTTCTGTTAGAGGTAAAAATGTTACCACTGGCTTCAGTTTGAGGTAAAAATGTTACCACTGACTTCTGTGGGTTGTAAAATTGTTATCACTGACTTCTCTGGGTGGTAAAATTGTTATCACTGGCTTCTGTTAGAGGTAAAAATGTTACCACTGGCTTCAGTTGGAGGTGTTAATTTAATCACTGGCTTCAGCTGGAGATGAAAATGTTACCACTGGCTTCAGTATTGATGAAAATGTTATCACTTGTTTGTATTAGAGGTGAAAATCTTACCACTGGCTTTACTTGGAAGTATAAGTTTTATCAGTGGCTTAAGTTGGAGGTGAGACTGTTACTACTGGCATTCATTTAGAGGTGAAATTGTTTTTATGCCCCCAAAGGGAGGCATATAGTTTTTAAACTTTCTGTCCGTCAGTTCGTCCGAAAACTTTAACATTGGCAATAACTTTCTTATTCGTAAGTGGATTTAATTCATACTTGGACACAACACCCCTTTGGACAAGGCCTTTACGCTGACCTATAATTGTTTGACTTTGGCCCTTGATTGATCTTCATCTTTAAGATCAAATTGTCCAAAAACTTAAACATTGGCCATAACTTCCTTATTTGTAAGTGGATTTACTACATACTTGGACTCATCACCCCCTTGGCCAAGGTCTTCCCACTGACCTTTATTTGTTTGACCTTGACCCCTGAATGACTTTTACTTCAAGATCCAATTATCCCAAAACTTTAACATTGGCCATAACTTCCTTATTAGTAAGTGGATTTCCTTCATACTTGGACTCCACAACCATTTGGACAAGACCTCCCCACTGACCTGTAATTATTTGACCTTGACCCCTGAATATCCAATGGTCCAAAAACTATTATTTGGCCATAATTTCAAAATAAGTGATTGGATATACTTCATACTTAGACACAGAACCACTTTGGACAAGAGCATCCCACTGTCCTGTATTTATTAGACCATGACCTCTGAATGACCTTCACCTTAGATATACAATTGTCAAAAAACTTTAACATTGGCCATAACTTCCTTATTACTGAGTGGATTTACTTCATACTTGGTCACAACCCTCTTTGGATAAGACCTTCCTACTGACCTATATTTATTTGACCTTGACCCCTGAATGACTGGTTCTCAGATCAAAGGTCAAAGCACCACTTTGCATTGTCATCTTACAGTGACAGTTCTTGTTATTGGTTTATTTTAAAGTTGAGAATATTATCACTGGCTTCAGTAAGAGGGGTAAAATCTATAGCTGGCTTCAGTTGGAGGTCAAAATGTTACTTGCTTCTGTTTTAGGTAATAATGATAACACTGGTTTCAGTTAGATGTGAAAAAATTATCACTGGCTTCTGTTTGAGGTAAAAATGATAACCTTGGTTTGAGTTGAAGGTGAAAAGTTATCTCTAGAGACAGATGGTCTTTGTTCAGAGGTAAAATTGTTTTTTCAAAACAATGTGAGACAAATAAAATTGGTCTTTATTCACAGGTGGGTCTTTATTCACAGGTTGTTGTTTGCACAGGTTTGGCTGTATGCCAATGTCTTGCTGCTAGAGACAAGAATGTTATGTGTACAATGTTGGCATAACAAGAACTTATTTATCAAAATTTGTAAATATAAGAAAAGCACTTTATCATATTTGTGACACAATTTTCAAAGACTGTATATCTATGTCATGGGATTTTCCCTGTAATTATCTAATTTTTCATGCTTGCACTTCCAGGTAAAGGAAGAAAGGGTGTAATCAGAAAACCATGGACAAAGCAGGAACAGGAAGTTGTCTTCAGTGGACTTAAAAGCTGTTTTGTGCACAATGTTCTTCCTGGCAAATTGGAGTGTGAGACTTTTATTGCTAAAAATCCTATCCTTAAAAATCGATCATGGACTACGGTTAAAAGATTTTTTAGATCCAGTCAACTGGCTCTGAAGAGGAAACAGTAATGTGATGTGCTGACACCAGGATGAATTTTCTGATGGTTAAAGATGTAATTCCCAACTTCAGTTTATAAACAGTATAAATTTCTACAGGCAGATTATCCACCGTTACTAAAGACATAAATTTGCTGATATGTGACTGTGTGAATTTTATGTGGTTTAACTGTGTGCACTTATATGTTGTATGGCTGTGAAAAGCAGAAATAGAAAATTAGTGATCAAGTTTTAACTGCAGCTTGCATTTGATCTTTTGGTTGGAAATTGTGTGTTTAACCTGAAATTTAATAGTTTAACATTGCCATATAAGGTACATACTGGGCATCATAGGTGCAGATTACAAATTCATTTTTAATAACTTTGCGTTAGTCACTACTCAGTCACTCAAGGTCCTGTATTCTTCTATGACAGTTCTGGCAAGGTGTATTTATCAATAAATTTTGACAAGAGTAAAATGGGCTGGGGAAGCCTTGACTTAAGGGTCAAAGCACATGTAGTTTGTTAATCCCCTTCCACACAGCGGGGAAGGGATTATGGGAATGGCCTCAGTCTGTTCATCCGTCTGTCAGTCAGTAACACTTTCATGTCTGCTCCATAACTTTTAAACCGCTGGAAATTTTTTAGCTCACCTGTCACATAGTGACAGGGTGAGCTTTTGTGATTGCCTTTCGTCCGTCGTCTGTCTCTCCGCCCGTTCACAATTGTTGTCCGCGCTCTAGCAGTCTTAATTTTGGTGCAATCTTGTTTAAACTTGGTCAGAATGTTTATCTCAATATATCTAGGTCAAGTTCATAACTGGGTCATCTCACCCTTAAAACTCGGTCACTAGGTCAAATTATAGAAAAAGCTTGTCCGCACTCTAGCGGTCTTAATTTTGTTCCGATCTTCATAAAACTTGGTCAAAATGTTAATCTCAATGATATCTAGATCAAGTTCGAAACTGGGTCATTTGACCTAAAAAACTAGGTCACAAGGTCAAATTATAGAAAAAGCTTTGCCGCACTCTAGCGGTCTTAATTTTGGTCCGATCTTCTTCAAACTTGGTCAGATTGTTCATCTCAATGATATCTAGGTCAAGTTCGTAACTGGGTCATGTGACCTTGAAAACAAGGTAACTAGTTCGAATTTTATGAAAAGCTTGTCCGCACTCTAGCGGTCTTAATTTTGGTCCCATCTTCTTTAAGCTTGGTCAGAATGTGTATCTCAGTGATATCAGGTCAGGTTCGAAACTGGGTTATGTGACCTTAAAAACTAGGTCACATTATAGAAAAAGCTTGTCCGCACTGTAGTAGTCTTAATTTTGCTCCGATCTTCTTCAAGCTTTGTCAGAATGTTTTTCTCGATGATATCTAGGTCAAGTTTGAAACTGGGTCATGTGACTTTGAAATTTAGGTCACAAGGTCAAGTTATGATAAAAGCTTTTCTGCACTCTAGTGGTCTTAATTTTGGTCTGATCTTCACTTTCATTACCATAAGATCTTAGTTCCTTTCATCAAATTGCCATATTGCATTATTGGTTTCAGAGTTATGGCCCCTGAAAGTGCCAAAATTAACTATTTAGACCTTGTCTGCACAATAGCAGCTTCATTTTTTATTTGAATTTAATCAGACTTGTACAATACTTGAGTTACTATAAGATCTTAATAATTGCCTGCACCCTTTGAGTCAATTGGCAATTGTATTTGCATCCACTGACTCTTGCAACCATTGAGCAGTTGTTGGCAGGTGAGCAACCCAGGGTCCCATGGACCCTCTTGTTGAAATAACTTGGCACAAGTGATCAATGAGACGATGTGCAGAGTGCAATTATTGGGTTGCTTCCCACAAGGTCAAGGTCACACTTAAAGCTCAAGTGATAAAAAGTCTACATTTCGCGTCTGCCCGCCCGCTTAGCTCAATAGGTAGAGCACTGGATTAGTAATCCATCGGTCGTTGGTTCGACCCCTGGGCAGGGCAAAATTTCTCCGTGACAATTGTTCTCAGACATTGTGTCTTATGTTCATTTGTCTCTCACCGCTGATTCAGAGTAGATCATGTGGGAACAGTAGTCAGTCACTTGCGGAGAAATTGGCAATTACTGGTTAGTTATCCAGGAAAACCAGTTAAGTGGACTGACCGCCGAGATATAACAAATGTTGAAATCGGCGTTAAACCCCAAAACAAACAATCTGCTACATACTTTTATATGCTGAAATTTTTTTAAATAACTTGGCACAAGTGATCATCATTATGAGACAATGTGCAGAGCGCAGTTATTTGGGGTGCTAACCAAAAGGTCAAGGTCACAGTTAAAGTGCAAATATCCACATTTCATGTCTTCTCTAGAACTTACTTACTTGGCTTACATAAAGTTTTTTTAATTACTTTGTACAAATAATCGCCACAATGAGGCCATGTGCATTGCACAACATCAAGCTCATGGTTGGTTAAAGGTCAAGAAGTGCACATTCATGTCTGCTGCGGAAAGGGATTTAGCTGTCCTTCAGGCTGCTTTGTTGGCATTTATGTTTGATCTGCATTTGATTCAGATTGAGATAAACAGATTGATTTTGAAAATGCAGATTTGCATATGGATAGTTTTTTTTTATCTGAACAAAATAAAAGGTATTTGATAAAAATATTTCAAACAATATATGACTTTTTTATCTTTGGTGTTCCTTGGATTTATTTTCATTTAAATTGCTCAGTAAATATGAAAACTACATGCTTATATGGTTCCTAACTCTCAAAAGTTTTGGTCTGACTTTGGTCTGTTTTATGTCTTGTCCGCAACTTTTCCATTCATAGAAGGATTTTGAAATAAGTTTGCACAAATATTCACCATAAGACAACATGTCATGTGCAACACCCTGACCCCTACCACCAAGGTCACACTTAGAGGTCAAAGGTTAACATGGTCTGAATTTTCCTTTTACAGAGAATTACTCTGCAAGTATTAGACAGATTCAAGTGAAACTTTAAATATTAATAGATAACAGAGAGGAAGTGCACTGCTAGAGAACCATAACTCTGTCTTAAATAATTTTCAGACTATCTCCCTTAATGTACTTCTTTTCAGTGATAAAAACTGCACAAATGTTTTTCTGTTGATACACAGGAGTCATTTCATTTTATTGTCCCCCACCTTTTTGAAGAAAAAAAAGGGTGATATAGGAATGGGCTCTGGCTCTCTGTCCATACACACAAATAGATACTTAAGTGTGCTATGGGAACAATTGGTAATAGTAAATTTCCTTGATGCTACTCATTCAATAAGGTTTTTATGTGGCTAAAATCTGTTATGTGGCTGAAAGAAATGGGGAGAACAATACTGGGTAACTACCTGAGTATTAAAAAATTTAGGACGTCCATCTGTTCATGCGGCTACTTCGTGTCCGGTCCATAACTTAGCCATTCATCAAGGGATTCTGAAATAACTTGGCACAAATTTTTACCATAATAAGACAATATATTATGCAAAACACCCAGACCCCTTCCTCAAAGGTCAAGGTAACACTTTGAGGTCAAAGGTTGACATTTGTGATTGTACTGGAAACGACACGAGTTATTCCAAGACGTACTGTGTTGATGTTTGTATACTAAATTTCCAGGGGTGGTGTTCTTATCATGTGTTTGTCAGTATTCCTTTAGGTCATGGGTTTAATAATCACTTGGGTTTGAGTACTGATTCTTTTTACCCATGATTTTCTCTGAAAAGAACAAAAAATCCCACAGAACAGAACTGTCCGTCAATCTACTGATGGTCACACACTCAAGTAACTCCTTGCTTGAATGTTGCATGCAGGAACCAACAGTGGTGTAGTGGTGGTTTAGTGAGTAAAACCCTTGACTACCAATCAGGAGGTTCCCAGATCGAATCTTGGTTGTGGCACTGGCAATTTCAGAAAGGTTATCCAGCATTTTCCACCGCTCTAGAGGCTAAGTATTGGTTCTTCCCAGGAAATATTTAACCTTACTAACAGTTTAAAACCAGGGTCCCATGTATTGAACTATACATCAGGCATGAAAAAGAACCAGGAGTGTTTCTGGAATGGGACATTTTGCACTTTCCCCCTATCTAAAGGACTAATCTTTTTAGGGGAAGTTAGTCATCTTGGAAACTGGTACCAACAAAAAAACAACACCAACAACAATTTTTTTTTTTTAAAACAAGTTCACAGCAATGGAATTATGGATTGGAATAAACGGTCAAATATCGACATTTCATGTCTGCTCTATATCTTACTAACTTGGCTTATGAAAAGTTTTTTAATTACTTTGCACAAGTGATCACCAGTATAACACAATGTACAGAACCCAACATCCAGGTTGCTACCCACAAGGTCAAGGTTAAATGTTCTCCATAACTTTTTTACCTTATGGAAGATTTTCAAATAATTCATGAGACTATGTGCTTATGATATGCATGGCAGAACATCAAGGTCATGGTTGGTTAAAGGTCAAGAAGTACACATTCATGTCCGAATCCACAGAAAGGGATTTAGCTGTCCTTCAGACAGCCTTGTTGATATTGAAATTCACCCCATCATGATCACTATATATATTGATGATTATGTCATTGATGGTGATGTAGATGATGATGCAGGCACTGCTTCAGGATAATGAAGGCAGTGAACACATGGTAGACAATAGGGACGGAACTTAAATTTAGCCTGAAATGGGCTTTTCTGGGCCAAGGGAACGTGCTCCCTGTGCCATTCCCCCCCTCTAAAACCGGAACTGTGATGATGGTTGTGATAATGTTTAAGGATTACACTTATGTCCTTACTTGGATGTGCAATTCGAATTGTCCTCATTTGGCTGTGTTGCACCAGTGTGTCAATGTCTTTACTTAGGGAAGCAATTCAGACTGTCGGCATTTGGATGTGCTGACATCAGTTCGAAATGTCCTTATTTGAAAATCATTTGACAAAAAATATATGACATACATTTAAAAGATTATCATTTTTAGGTTGATACACATATAAATGATGTCAATCTGTTAATATGGAGCCTGAATTTAGCCCAAAAAATGTGTATTTTTGGGGGCAAGGTGGGGGTGGCAAGTGCTCCCAGTTCTGCCCGTCTGGGACCTGACCTATGATGATGGTAGTTGTGATGATTGTTATACACTTATGTCCTTACTTGGTTGTGCAATTCAAATTGTCTGCATTTGGATGTGTTGTGCACAAGTGATTCAATTTCCTTAATTTGAGGTGTAATTTGTATTGTCCCTATTTGGATGTGCTGAACACCAATGTGAAATGTTCTTACTTGGGGGTCATTTTAGTGTGTCATTATAATTAGTTGGAGGTGCAATAAGTATCGTCTGCATTTGGATGTGCTGCGCACAAGTGTGTCAATGCCCTTAGTTGGAGGTGTAATTCAAATTGACTCCATTTGAATGTGATGTGCACAAGTGTGATAATGTCTTTACTTGGATGTGCATTTCAAATTGTCCCCATTTGGCTTTTCTGTGCGCAAGTGTGTCAATGTCCTTACTTGGAGGTGTAATTCGAATTGTCCCCAGTTGGATGTGCTACACAGCAGTGTGAAATGTCCTTACTTGGAGGTCATTTGACAAAAAAATATCTGAATGAAATTTTAACTAAAAATGTTACTTTCAGATTAAAGACATATATATGATGTTAATCTGTTAATATGAAGATAAAAAACCCACAAATAAAAAAGTCCTCTGTTGGATGTGGAATGACAAGTGTCCTCTATTGGCAGTGCTTACAAGTATGTGTGTGCGTGCGTGTGTGTGTGTGTGTGTGTGTGTGTGTGTGTGTTAATACTTAAATATACATTATTTTATATCATTGGAGCGCAAGTTTCATAATTCTCTTTAAAATCTCTAAAACACCCAATCAAACAATATCTTAAGACAATGGAATGAATAGAACGACTAACATGATCAAAGTCAAAAGGAACGCTACCTAACAAAGCATCTAATGGCATTTACAAAAGTTCCAATCTGTCAAAACCAAGACAGTATCGTTCTTGCACTCACAATCTTTTGTTAAATCAGATATTCTACAGACTAGCGACTTCCAAATTAATGTTATTAACCTACGTGTTTTCTGAACCGCTTAACCGTAACAAAGGCCATCTGGAAAATAACTCTTGAAAGCAGTTGAGGTGGCTGGGACGTGCATGGGGCATTAAAAAAAGCCATACACTTAACGCCAAGTCTAGCTCTTCCGAAGCAGTGACATAGGTTACGAAAGTCGGACTCAAGAAAGGACAGTTCTACTTATCAGCTCAAAAAACTTTTTTATTATCTTTTTTAGAATTCTGTCTTTATGTTTGTAGAAAGTAAGAAGGTCCAATTCATTATTTGATAGGGTTTGTGGCGGTTACACAATCAATTTCTTGTTAGAATCTTTGACACTTTAATTACCTGTCCGTATTCATTACGATAATTCACGTTTTAAATAACGAAATATATTGTGTATATGCCAATTATTTAAAAAGTATTTTCAAGCTGTCTTTAAACAAGCCATTTTTATGCCATTTCTTGATGAGGCAGAGCAGTTTCCCCAACCACGTAAAGATGAATGAATATATTCGGATAACAAAATTCGAATAACTGAAAGAACTTCCGAAAATCGAATATTCGAATATGACAAACCGAATAAATGTATTTGAATATTGATTTCAGTATTTCCACTGATAAGGTATACTAAGACACACTCATTTAGAGTACATAAAATGGACAGTCGGTTTGTGGCCTTCATTGATTTTAGAAGTTCTGGTAACGTGTACACTGTCAGAACATTTATTAAATTTCAAACCTTAATAAATACGTTTTATTTTCTTCCGAGGTAAACGAAATGCTAATCTTTGCATAGAAAAATTTGTAGGCAATATTTGATGACGCATTTCACACCATCCAGTAAACTAATTTTTCTTTTTGAATTTATTTCGGATACGTCATTCTTTTATGCGCAGCACCGAAGTCTAACGTACCGTCACAGAATGCGCTCGCCGAAAGCAAACGGAAACAGATTTTGTATTTTGACATCATCCAAAATACCGAAGCTGCGTTAATATTGCAAAAGCTTAAGCAGAGTAAGTAACTGGGGATAGATATATGGCAGTTGAGTGTTATGCTCTTCTACAATCTCGTAAAACTGCGAAGCATATTTTTGGAATTTTTTAATATCACCAGTTTTATGAATAAATGGACGTTAGGCAATGTCTAGTGTTTCGCCTATGCACCGTAGCCCTATCTAATGCAGACAAGATTCAGCTCACTTAATTTACTCAAGACGGAAATAAAGATAGCCCGCTGTCAATGCACAGTAGCCGTAATACGTCAATAGTTTAGATATATAAGAATAATAGGTTGGCAGTTTCTCCAGTCGCAAGGAATTTACAGGCATAAAAATGTCGATATATAGGCCACACATACTTAATCCCATGTAAAGAAATAATTTTGGCACCTAGAAATGAGTTAGGGAAGAGACATAGATAGTAATTTTTATTGCAATTAGACCTCATCCAGTTGATGTGACCTTCATGACTTACTCCATAAATAAATGAAATACAACAATCCAAAACAATTGTGGAACTGTCTTTCTATCAATCGGATTGACTGATTCAAAATAAACTGCTCGGAAACATGTGAATTAACGTCAGAATGACATCAAATTTTCTTCCGTTGAGCGCCAAACGCCTCTTCGAACAAGAAAAATATTGATGTACAGTATCAAGTCGGCGCAGAAAATTATAGTCTAATAAAAACCTATCAAGTATTTCACGATAATTATGAATCATTCCACTAAAATTGTACTTAGACTTAACATTAACAAATTATATTTCATCTATCTATCGAATAATTTCCTGATTTGAATTTAATGTCATATTAATAATAATTAAAAGCTGCAAAAGAAACCGGAAAATCTAAACCTATTAGCCATTATTAACTGATCTCTAATTTCGTCATTTGTAACGCCTCGCTACGAAACGGTAACTGTTACAGCGAAGGATCGGTTTTTTGCTACAAGATCGAACTCTTTTTTAATATCGATATTAAGAAATCGAATATTAAGAAAAATGTTGATTATAATCAAACAATACATTTTCATTTGCATACCGATGAAATGTTTCATCATTGTTATAATATATGTTATTTCAAGTTAACGCTTTGTTTAACTTTCAATATTTTTCAATAATAAAAAGTGATCGTCAATAACAATTTTTCCTAGCCTTTTCTATAGTCTTGACAATATCAAAAATCCCGACCATATTTTTCCATTTTATATGTGTATGAAATACATTTACATTTGGCCAGTTCAAGCGGAATAGAGTCCGTATTGTTGATACAATTATAACAACTGTAAAAAAAAATTCACGCGTACAGGGCAACTATCGTCTCATATATTCATATCTCCTGTTTAAATTTTTACCGTAAGTTTATAGTTAGAAACCGAGCTTAATACCTACGTGACCTGACAGAAATAAGTTGTTTTAAGATAATCTGTTGAAATGTTTTTGAAAGACTAATTACTTTTAAGAATAATATTACTTAAAATAATTTCCAAGGAAATACATCAGTACAAAGCAGATCTGTTGTCAAGTTTATCTTAATACAAAGGTACACCATGCAATTATACTTTTGAATACCAAAAGCATTCATAACCTAATATATAATAAACTAAATGTAACTAAAGTTAAACTTTAAACAGCTTTAGTATATATTTTTCAAACTTTTTTACTACACCTAGAAGAGCAGTGTCCCGTTACAGTCTGTTTTAGCTCGTCATTAATAAGCCATAAGATATCAAGGGGGGGTCATAAAACAACATAACAACTATAAATTGTCCAAAATCAACATCAACATCACGGGTTTCTGTAAACCAATACTATGTGACTGTACAGTCTGTCTGTCCTTTTAGGAAGAACATTTGTTTAAAGTAACAGGATACCATGGCGAGCAGTATTTGTTTACGTCAAATAACATCCTGATTTTGACAATAACTGGAACCGACTTCGTATATCCTTTCGACCACGACGGGTTTCATAATACACTTAACTTCAGACACTTGCTGTTATTTTCACAGAGTGATCTCCCGTTGACTTGACTTTCATATTATAAATTCAGTGTCACCCTAAACAGTTCGGTAAAAAAAATCAATATTCTCAATTTTATCTCTGTATGTGGTTATATATTACTTGCTTTTCGGCTTAGATGTATGAACTCAAATGTAACAGTTATTTTTGTCAGGCCCTCTAATGAGGTAACCCCATTTATTTTCCCCGTCATAGGTTCAGATGAGGGTCGGGGGTCCATCCCTCATTGACCTTACAATAAAAAACTGTATTAAATAACATAATAACATATTAAAGTTTCAGCCGTGGAGAATAAATTTCTGACCATTTGTGTATATCATATATGATTTTAAAGGACTCTGATTTTTATACTTTGGAAAAAATTAATAACAATAAAAAGAAAACAATTGAGTTTGTTAATAACTTGAGCAGTAAGAAATAAAACTAATGAAATTTGTATATTCTAGTCAGCCAGCTATTGGAATTTGTTTTCTTCAGAATGTATTGTCAGGATTTTAAAGCTTTTCAAATATATCCCTGAAATTTTTATCAAAATAATCACTTTTAAGATGTATATTCATAATTTATTTCCTACATATTAATTTTTTGTTTTAAAAGCTCTTAAAATGTAACAGTTGTAAATAAGAATTACATTTCTCTCTAAATTTGGACTTGTATATGAAGTACTTTAATAATAAAGATAAATAATTGCCAGTATGAATACTACTACCAATTGAAAAAATAAAATGTTTTGGTTCTAATGATATTTCAACATTGCATTCATTTTTCAGCCAACATTGTACTCTGTTTACAAATGGTAAACCAGTGTCGCATTCACAAAATAAATGTACTATTGATTCAGAAGATTCGTTACAATAAGAACATAAATTGTCGTTTATCATATTAATTTTTTTCAAAAAGGATTTTGTGACTAAAATTTTCTTATTTAATTTGTACTGAAAATCTTTAAATTTCATTTCGTTCACATTACTTAAATTTTTGCATTTGACTTTGAACTCGTCTTTACTAACTTGTCCTAAAATACGAAACCAGTACGCCGGTGGTTCAATTTCTGTGACTTTTGCTAAAGTATCATAATAGATTCTACAACCTTTTTTTCTGTTTAAAAAGAAAGTGCATGTAAATGTTGCGATTAACGTTAGTTTTAATCATTTCTATTTTATCTTGATTTCCCATGATCAAAGTTTTCCATGATGCCGGTATATTCGTTATCACAGTAAAATAATCAAAATATGTTCCTTGAATTCCATAAATGTCTTTGAGTTGAGTACAAATTTCCATTGTTATCAACAAGATCAATACATTTCTTATGTTTTTTAAAAACCAGTTTTGTATAAATAAAGATTTATCGGTAAAAGCTGTATTGTACCAAAGAGGCGATGAAAGAATGTCTTCTATGTGCTTTGGAACAAGTTTTTGACAAAAATGGTACCAGCCATTTATTACATCTTTCCAAAAAGGGTTAACGGTTTGGTGACTCACAATTTTAGTATATGTCGGCCCTAGTTGCAACATCTTAGTAATGTTAAAATTTGTAAGTGTATACCATCTACTTTTTTCGTTTTGTAGCATTCTTTTAATCCAGCTTATTTTTAGACTTACAATAAATGAAGTTGAGTCGACCATACGTAATCCTCCTGAGTCTATATTTCTGGCTAATGTTGACCTTTTAATTTGTCAGGCCCGTTGTTCCATATAAATTTATATAACATAACATTTAATTCTTGCATAATATTAAATGTAACAGTTTATTCATCATCCAATTGTGTTATGTAGATGCAAAGTAAGTAAAGTAAAATTTAACTAGTTTATTTACATTTTTATCTAAATATATTCATGTTAAAATATTTCATAACTGGCTCGGTCAGAAACAGAATTTACAATTATTATGTTTTTTTTTTTTCATTTACGTTTCTCTTAGGAAGGAAAGAAGTGTTCGTTACTTCTAATTTACGTGATTTTATTAATCTTAACTGTGTTTTCAGAATTTACTTTTCACTTTTAGTTTTCATTAAAGCTACATTTATTTCATTCTAAATAAGAATTTTCGGTATGTTCGTTTCTAAAAGCTGGGACACTCACATGCTACATGACAGACAACAGGGCAGAATTTGTATTCTAAAGTACATTTTCCGATAGATCTATATCACTTCATTTATTGTATTCTGTATTGTATATGACCGTTATATAATTGAACTTACATAATGTTCAAAGCAATATCAGAAATGTGGCAACATCTGGACATCTTGTTACACCAGTTCTATATTAAGACTCCAACTATCACATTCACAGATCAGAAAATATTCAGATTAACAGGTGTGTCATTATATCTTTGGCAATGGTGCCAGTATTTGATTAATTTGTACTTTTGTCGCGATAATATACCAATTTCATTGCTGCAAACATCGTAATTACGCAAGTGTAATCTGACAACATTTTGTCTGAGTTCGACTTTGGTGTTAACAATTCTAACACCCGCTTAGATCATATTGCGAGCTAAAAATCTCAGCACTTTGACTCGGGGAGGGTCAGACATTTAATGACGTAACGTCAAGTGAAAAGTTGGTATTCAAAGGTAAAAATCTCTGTGACGTTTATTGTTTCTAATATACCCGCAAATAGTTTGCTTTATATCAACATTGGCACCCTGATACAACATCGTCTTTAAGTTTCCCTCCATTTATCTCCTTCGTAAAATAATGTTGTTGCATAAAATGAATACATGTATAGTAAACAGAAATTAAAGAAGCATTCTGAGTATCATTTCTCATTTAGATTGTCATTTACTGTCCAACATATATACAGAGCACGTCTTTTCAAACATCTTATCTTTAAAAACATCTCATTTTAACATTTTGCCAATATTTTTTGACTGGTTGCATGTTCTCTCTATAAACATTTTTTGGAAACACATCTCTTTTCCATATGTAGTGGCATTCAATTTGACACACTGATTTCATCCAGATCTGTAAATATGATTTCCATTCTTGAAAAATATCTTACTCTTTCGAAGTTACTGTAAATGTTTTTTCTAATTGTATAGTTCCCCAGCCGAAAAAATACATTATGTATAGTGCAGTGGTAATTATCTGTTCAGGTCTGAATGAAGACAATACAGTACATTATTTCAACTGAACTGCATTTCTTTAACTGTTTTTATTATTATTTATTTATTTTATTTTTATCACTTGTTGAGAGATTGTGCATCTAGCTCATAGATGTTGGCAATTGATATCATTTACATGTGAACAATGTTTTTTTCTGTTTTTTTTCCTCATATATACCTTTGAAATGTTTATATTACTTTTTCTATTTTTTTATATTATCATCCATTTTTTTATTTAGTCATATTCATTTGTTACAGCTATAACAGTGTGAATGATACTATTCTTTGTTATTTAACAAGCACATGTGTATCAAGCTATGGTATAGGTGAATGTTTCGTTAATTGTAGCATAGGATTCACTTCCTGACCTTAACTACGTCAGGAAAACATAACAAGCTATGTCAAAAATATTCACAGTAGTTTAATTATAATCTGTCTATCGGTTTAGGTACACCAAATGCCTATTCGCAAAATAATTGAGTTCCTAATTAATACAATATAACCATTGCTGTTACACGTTCAGTAAGTTCCACATTGCATAGTCATAGCCGATCTGTAAATGCTAAAATCAATCTTAAAACTACCACAAATTAAGTTCTTGTTTCATTTGGTCAGGTAGACTAATGACAAAAAAGAGTTGGCCACTTTACTTGCGGAAAAATAACTGAATGGAACAAATGTAGCAATAATCCAAATACAGCATGTGATGCTGTGGACGTTTTATCGAGTATATGTGAAGAGTGAAATCAAGAGGCAAAGATTACTGTCCTTTATGCCGCTCTGGAAGATCATGACCACAACTGTCACAAAAGAATAAAAATACTACATAACGATTTGATAGAGGAAATGAATGACAACATTGTCCTTGGACCTTTAATATGCATTCTAAGATCTTCCAAGAAGATTTATTTAGGCTTTGACGTCGCTTCAATTTTTTATTGTAAAAGGCTTTGTATTCTTCTGAATTACCACGTTCTGTTGGAAAGCTTTAGCAAATTGCAAATTCTATCTTAGACGTCTGCGCCTAAATCCCCTTTTGTACTGTTAAAGAATCTCGGAACGACAAATGTAACTCTTTACTAGGTAGTATATCCTCTACAAAATTGAGAAAGACAAAAGCAATCCATCATGTCTAGCACAAATGAGAATTTGTCTTTAAAAATATGTAAGTAATAGCCGTATGTCATTATCAGACGAAGGTGACAATGCAAAACGAGCAGTCGCATAACGCGTTTTGCATCTAATAAAAATAAGGCAATTTGTCCCAAGGTTAGCATAAAACAGTCTGGATACTGTACTGTTGCCGCAACGCTTACGGACAAAAATTTGGAAGCCTTCGCATTTTATCTATTAACTTTGTGTCTTTAAGGCTTACTCTACATTCCAGGGTAAAACACCGATACAGGTTTTTCTTGTATATATAATGTTGTTCTAGGGACACGAATCCTTCATCCTCCATCGATGACCCTTCATTTATTCTAAAATATTACTCTGTCCCTGTATACTAAATGCACATGATGAATGCAACAATGTAACTTTTGAAACATCGATTCATTGAAAATATATTTGTTATGTTTATTTCTCCGGGCTGAAATTTAATACTTCCTTAAACATTCACACATTGCTTCTACCGAAGAGTTTATTTCAATCTTGAAGAATGATGGTTAGTATATAAAGAAAAAAACTAGTGTAGCACACACTTTCTGACTTAAGGCTCATATTCCAAAGGGTTTCTTCCTTCTCAGTGTTTAACAGACAACCACAAGTCTGTACAAAATTGATACAGTTATTCAGTTAGTATCCGAACACCCGATACGGATATTCGAATACTCACTTCGGTTGCAGGTTCTCATGTCTAGTCTTTTACGTACCAACGTCGGATATCTGTTTGTAGAGACAAACTCTTGCTCTATTCTGTCGATATATTTTTTCAAAGAAAAAAGTCGAAAACTGGAATTAAATGTCAACTTTGAGTCGAATAGTGAATACATTGGCAAGATGATAACAGGCATGACTAAAAGAGGTTTTTTACTTAAAGAAACACAGTTTGAGAGAAATAAACTTACATGCTATAGTAGATTAATTGAAATCTGTTATTCCTAGAATTCTTGCTATATACATGCATTATACTATACTTAACGTTAAAGTAGCTCTATACAAATGACATTAGAAAGGCAGACGGTTATAATGCGAAAGTTCTCAAATTAAATGGTAACTGCTGTCTTTAGGTAAAGATTAGTACAGCTTAGACATTTGCCTGAATCTTTTTATTGAGACTCCATACACTAATCAGTGGAACACATTGCAGTTTGAACATTTCTGTCAGGTTAAAATGTTTTTTCATGAATCTGTTTTTCAAGAAAACAACCTGGCGTTCGAGACTTAAAATCTAGTCAAACTTTATAACTGCACTCATTTGTTATTCCGAGGAAAATATTATTTAAACTTGGACAGACTTAAACTAAAAAGATTAGACTTTCTCAATATTGACCGGGGAGATGGGCTTATACTATAGCTCTTTGACTGTGCATATTTCAGCATACTTCAGATATGCCGTGCGAGCAATAGATGCAGGACTCATGCACAGTCATGACCTTTTTACAAGTAAACTGAAATCACTACTGGACACTTGTACAGAATATTAACAGCTTTTAAATAAATCTTAAACATGACAGCAATTTAAGTCATGCGGTCAAAACATTGCTTTCTTTGAAATCAGGCAGTTTGTAATGTATAATCTTCTCATATAACATTCTGGAGTCATTTACATTGTCGAGTCATTTACTTTTAAACGAGTATTTCAGATGACAACAAAATAAAGTGGTCTACATATCACAAAGTTTAAGATCAGCCGAAATAAATGATAAAGCGTGGGGATGTATGTAATGAAATTAGAAAAAAAATCATCTTTCCATTTATTTCTATATTTAAAAATTTTGGCAGCACCAGCCTGCCACAGAAAATAGCTGTTCACAATCTGGGTACATTTACGTAATTATCATAATGTAAATAATAGTCAAAGTATATCACTGCATTTTGTAATTTCCATGTATCTATATTGTATATTTTATGTTGTACATTCAGTAGGATACATATGTTATCGGTCATTATAACAGTGTTGTTGGACGTGGAAATATAGTGACCACTCAAGGAAAAATAATCACAGTTTAAATATAAAGACAAAAGTTACGCAGAAAATTGCTTAAATACAGCAAACGTAAGCCTAACCTAATAAAAGTGTGACAACGCAGCAATGTCAAAGAAATGAAAATAATAAATCAGCCAAAGATATTTGCCCTAGATATAAATGTCACTTAAGACTTGATTGTGTAACCAAGGCGCGCATATAGTATCGACAGGAGATTTCCAAATAAGTGTTAAAGTTAAAATTTAATGTTACTTCAGTACGTGATTTTCATGAAATTGGCAAGATAATTACGGGACCGACTGGAAAGTAACTACTGGTGGAGTCAAAATAGCGTACTTAAATTAAATTGATCCATTCAGCGTGATTTGAAGACCATAGACCGTTCCATTAAATATGTCCGTTATTTTGTTGCAAAACTCATATTGTTGAATTTTCATATATTAAGTTTCGTTTTGAATGCCTACGGTTTCTGGCACTTAAACTGTTAAAACAGCGTATGCTCAAAGAATAGCGTTTGTTTGTTCTAATACTGCTGTTAATGAAATTAAAAAGGTTTCCTTTTCCAAATAAACACAAAAGTTCCGACTAGATCACCAGTTTAAACAAAACTTGACCTTAACATCATTTCAGAGACGGAAGCCTTTTCCTAGGGTTCCACGAATTGCAATTGGGCAGCTATTTATGGGTCATCAGAGGCTTTGGCAGGAGAAACATGTAGGTGAAGTACGAAATGAGTATTTTGTTCATTTCACTGATGAAGCCAATTAATTTTGAAGCCAGTTACTTCTATTGTCCATTTCAAAGCCCTGGCCCGAAAATATATGTTAATTAATATTAAGAAAACACAAGGTTAAATAATTTTCTTTGAAAATAAAGAATTTATTTATGCTTAGGTCTAGCAACACTTTTATTTTTCGGTAATGTTACACTTTCGATGAAATATAGTAAAAATATAGCAGATGGCTGAATTGCATTTTCACAACATATCAAGGATACTTTAATTACTCTGAGCAAAAATAAAATTGTCATAAAATTAATTTAATGTGATATATCTTATAAGTTATACAGTGTCAAAGCGGCTTTGGATGAAATTGTATTTAAAGATACAAAGATGAACGTGTCGTTCTAGATTTGACACTCAATGCCTTCCAGCATTTGTAAACAACGCACCTTAAACAACATGGCCTTTGAAGGCAAGTGTCACGTCTTATTTGCTTGAAATATAACTATTGAATTTCAATCTCTAGACAATGAAAGAGTTCTATTAGATTTGAACCATATGATGTAGCTTTTAATTCAACAAATGTAGTCAACCCGATAACAATTCTTTACTTGTTTACGAAGCCTTCACTTTATAGACTTTAAATTTGTCAGGTTGATTTAAGATTTGCGAGAAAAGAAGAGTAACTTATATTGTTTCATATACAAATAATGGTCAGTTACCGCCTTGTTGCTTTATATCGCCTAAACTTTTCTATAACGGTGCCATTAAGGAAAGCCTAACATGACAGCAGTTTCTGTGACTCTATAGCTCGAGCTTGAATTGTGGATATCCTTGTTTTCTAAAATACAAAGAAAATACTCCAAGGACTCATTGCCTTTGAGTAGGCTTGACATGACCGTGTACCCAAGTAGTACCTCATCACATTACTCTTGCTGAACTTCGTAATTGTTGCACATTCGCTGTAGTAAAACATCTTAGGAGATAAATACGGTTACGTATAGTGAATCACGTGCGACATGTGCACTCGCAGGACTATTTAAGTATGATTGTTTGCAACAGCCCATTTAACCATGTGCTGTGATGTGAGTGTCTATTGACTTTAATGATCTTCGATTGGTCCGCCAAATACGTTCAGCGAGAAATGTTTTTCCAAATAATCTTTGGGCATTAGATAATACAGTCAGCCATCATGCCTCTGGAACGTGGTGATTTTCCTATTTGGACTTCATGAATACATATTGGTCTGTAATCAACAAAGAGTAAATGCGAATCATATTTATCCGACATTTTTAATAGGTTTAATTGATTGTTTACTTACGTTTATTTATCGGGTTTTGAACTGTTGTTATCAAAATCCTATTTAATTTCGTAATTATATTCTCCATAATTTGAATAATTGTATGGTATTAACAATTTTTAGAATAAACGAAATTTTGACAATACGAATCCTTTAAATACGGAATAATTAAGTGGTGAGTAATTCCTTGCAGCATCGGCACACCCTATGAGAGCAGTAGTAGCTGACATTATTTGTGCCACAGCCTAAGCATTTCTTACAGTTTGATCATTTGTATTTGGTGGCCTGTGTTCGGGGCTGATGCCCGTCCTTTCTAAGTAGAGATTAGGTCTCCTGTAAGATAATTGTTCCTGAAAATCATTCTCATGATAAGAAAGTACGCGTCAAGTGCCTTTGGTAGGTGTACTTTGGCAAATCTACCATCTACTACCATCCGAAGCTGCTGGATTTACAGAGAAATATCTGATTTCGTATATTTAGAAAAACATACAACGAAAATTTGCTTAAAAGCTTATCAGTTGTTTGCCTGCCGAACGCAAAATCAATATCATCAGCTGTCTTACGTAACGGCTGATTTGAAAATAGGACAAATCCTCTACGAGACTCAACTTTTCTGTTGAAAAAGAAAGGTATGGATTACACCATACTAGATTGTCGCCTTTCTTATTGTAACCCCATCAAGTTTGACAGCCTCAATGACATTATTTGGCTGTTCAGATTTTAATTATTGACAGCTTTTTGAAATAATAAATCAGCCACATGGATTGTCTGAAAACATGTGTCGCTTGCAAAATTAAATCTAGACACCACTCTATGTATACTTCAGCAGGGCCTGCATTATCGACATGAAATTATTCACGTCAGTCTAAAACTGGAATTAAATGTCACCCTTGTATACTATTTCAAGAAGTTGTTTCTTAAGGAAGACGCGATTTTAGTTAGTCTGGTGATCTTGCTTTATAACATTAAGTGATTGGATATTCAACCATCTGATTCATTTACAAGTATTGTAAGATATTTTCTATTCAATCTTATTTTGAGTGAATAATCAGGAGTTTGTCTACATTGATCAATTTCTATTCAGTCTTAAAAATAACCCTTTCTGGAGACAGTTCTTCGTAATGACGGTAGTTCGAAAGGAAATTAAAAAAAAAGATACAAAGACTGCAGTCACTTCAATCACTTTTAAATATGTAAATGCGGCCCTATCATGTGTGTGTGTATGTGTGTGCATTTACGGTATGGTCTAATTTAATTAAACTTAAACGCAATTGTACTCATATCTGTATATTTGTAGCAAAACGCCTTCAGGAAAACTTCTAAATGCCAACAAACAGTGAATAAATTCGAGCCTGGTTGCAAACTGCTACCATACAAAGACGCAGTTACATTGAGTAGAACTTCAGACTTCTACGCGGTATTGTGCAGATTCGAATGTCGTCTGCAAAGGTGCGCCTGTTTTTACAAAAGCTTAATGTTTAAAAGGATGCAAGTCTATAATTACATAAAATGAATAATTTTAAATAAAACCTCGGAATTTTATCTTTTGTGTTGAAGGCAATTACTTTTTATCTTCCATTAAATTTAGTTTATTCATACTGGCATGATTCTAGTACATAAGAAAAGAACAGCAGACGGCTGAATAGCGTTCATATTACAAGGAGCTGTAAGTTCTTTGTTCTAGCACATTTGTGAATTATAAAACTGTTTTAACTTTAAATATAAACAAAAAGTAAGTAAAACGAACTGTGAAAAAAAAACAATAGATAGAACAACTACAACAGATTTTGTATTTTGTGGTTCCAGGAATAGCGTTTGTTAGATTTGACTTTCAGTGTCTTTCAGCATGACACAAGGAAAACAAGAATACATTGATTAAATACTGCCTACACAACTTTCTAAGGATAATACGATAACAGCTGGTAACTCTTCAGAAATCTGAATTTGGAACCTGATTCAATTTTTAGAGACTTCAGGACAAACTGTGTTTAGAATTCTATATTCGTTATTGACCGAATAATATTGTTTTTTAAACTTTAACAAAGCATTATGTGATATAACAATTATGTTCTCCTTACACAACTTGTTGTGTTTGCAACTTTAAAAAATCCAAATGGTTTCTTAAAACAGCCCTGCAGTCAATTTACTAACTTTTTTCAATAAAACGTAGATAAATTCACCTCTATCTCGTGCAGGGACGCAACGTTCCAAGTGCAGATTTGGATATTTTTAATAATACCTGTAAGAGTCGTCAGGTTTAGTCGTGTATCACGTCGAGAACAGCAAACACAAATAAAAGTCAATTATATGTTTTGCGTCCATTGAGTATAGGATGATGATACTATATAATGATGTTATCTAAGGGTTTGTAGTAATCTATACCTTTGACGTGTGGAAGTGCCAGTCTTCATCGATTTCCTTTCATATTTAGAACTGTGATATGAGAAAAAGCGAAAACATCGACAAATTTAGATTGCAGATTAGGTTATTAAAGATAGAACAGACAATCCAACCATATATATGTCTGAAACGTAAAAACAATGTAAAAGGTTTATACAGTTTAAAAGAGCTTGTTTTCCCCCGTCTGTTACGTGATACGTACTAGCATATATATTCTAACTCGTAAATCGTGGGGCTGATTTTTTTTGTAGCGTTAAACAGAGCATATTTAGTACAACATATCAAAAAGTACAAACTAAGCTATTAACATAAATGCTTTAGTTAACACGTACACGTTTTCATGAAGTACGTTTATGCAATAGTTGTTTTGGTGCGGCTCCATCAATGTAAAACCTTATTGTAGGTCAATATCTTAACAGACCTAGATCTAGGAAACTCTGTCAGTTAATATCTCAGTTTAATACCCTCCAAAAGGTGCGATTAACATGAATGGCTACTTATTGACGGTATGTGATTTGGAATGTAAAAATACAGGTGACATTCTGTGCTGTTCTTGTTTTGTCTGTCATTGTTCAAAATTTGAAATGACGTCGTAATTTCAGTGAAAGAATAATTGTGTAAAACAAAATTACTGCTTAATATAGCAGACTAGATTTTTTATAATTCAATTTTTTTCCTTTTGTTTCTCAAGAGGAAAATAAGTGATTCGAAAGAGAAACATATAAGATGTAAAAACAAAATGCTGCAGACAAAGGTTTTATAGGTTTTGAAATTTAAAGGTATCTGGTAAAAATTAAAAAAAAATTAAAGATTTATATACTCACCGACTGATTACAGAAACTGTCATATTAATGCAACACATAGATTCAAATATTAAAACAAGATGGAAGAGTTGTAAATTTTGTCTGTGAGCACCTATCTATTAGTTCAAATAAATTGTAGGTCTCCTTTTGACACAATAAAACTTGGCTCTATTGATTTCCAATATGCAAAAATAATTTGGAATAGTAGTTTTTTCTGGAAGGCGTTTTCCTGGGGTTATGCCATAAGTCCCTTTCATAAACTTTCAACGGCGTCTGGTCTTTCTTCGACAAATTGTTTGCAGAAAAGAGGATGTCAACCTGAATAACTATCAAACTTTTATGGAACAAAGAGAGCTCAAACAACGAGATGTATTTGAGAAAAAAAAGAACTTTTTCAACACAATCCAATTATCAACGCCAATTAAACAGATAAATAATTTCAAAGTGTCTAAAAATTTTAAAGATGGAAAACTGTTCACCAATTGATATCTCCTGTGACTCATCATTGGACAGACTAATTTGTTTAAAAAATATGAAATAAACATAACGACAATTTCTTTAAATATATCGATTTACTCGTACACAAAATATAATTGATTTGGAACGAAGGTAGGACAAACTACCTAGAAAGTCTGTTTAGAAGAATTAAGATAATGAAAGTTACAATTTCTCGATTATTTCCACCGCCTGATAAAGACAAGACTTTTTTACTAGTGAACTGATTCGTTTTTAACGAAGATAAGAAAAAAAGTTATAAACAACACATACAAATTTCGTCTTATTTATTAAAAATTTAATTTGAGAAAACTTAACCTTAATACGACGGAATAGTATAAAGAAACGTTAGTTTAATGAAACGTCTTTTTTATAAGTGTTGAATATTGGTGCTACTTCATCAGACAAATTAGCAACTCGGTAGCCAACATCTCGCTTCAGAACGTAATGGTCGTTTAAAATTTAATATTAATCACTTCTAAAAATAAGTGCTGTAACCATAACTTAGTCTATACGGCAGAAGCTTTAGGGCACTTACTGCATTTTACACTTCATCATATCCTTTTTCTAAAATAAAGAAAACCGTAAGTGTTTGGTAATATGGATGGCTGGTAGTCACGATAAATGTGTTCTATAGATAATGTGATTGGACAAAATATTACCTATTTATACATAATAATTATAAAAAATCAAGGTATTAAGGTATTCATTTTGACAGCTTTATTTGAGAATTAGTAGTCTTCAATCTTATTTTCGACGCTTTCTTTTAATCGACCGTGTTCAACCGTTGTGGTTTTTCAGCTAAAAATAAATGATCTCTTCTGGAATAGGACATCTAGACCATTCACGAGCTTTACTTCAAACACGATCATCATCAAACTTAACAAGTACATACTTGGGCTTGAATGCATCCTTATCCATCTAGGAATAAATTCCTGACTGTTCCTGTAACTCATCCTCTGCTTTTTATTTGAAATTCGTTTATAACGAAATAAAATAGTTTTACCGGAAAAACTTTGCCATACACGTTTTTACAAAATGTTTTTTCATGATTTGCCAGAAAATGGGAGCGAAATATGGCAATTCATTTTTCGGACACTGTTTTGTCAATTATTGAAGCTCTATGGCCAAAAAATAAGATTCAACCCTATTTTAATGGCAGACTCCACTTTATGCGCATTTGAAATCCTGACTTCTACAGCTTACAAGTCGTCGGTATAGAACCCTTTCGTTTTGGCAACACGTATCTATGTATAAGTGGGCATCTAACGTGTATCGTAAACCTTTCTGTAAAAACTGCACGACCTTCTGCCATTAATGAGAACGGTGATGGGGTACGTGAATGTCTGTAAATGACATAAATGTTTTGTTGTTGTTGTTGTTGTTTTTGTAATTCTAGTTCGAGAAATGTTTGAACGATTAAATTTCGAGTAATTACTTATCAGACTTAAAGAGGGAATAATTATTTACAAAAGATATTTTATGTGCAACTTCTAATATCTGACAAATTAAATTGCATGAAAGAATTTCATTTTATGTCTATAACTGAAAGGGTAATTACTTTTAATTTTCAGGTTGCCAAGATGCCCATATTAGAATAGAGGAAATCAAACCTCTGTACCATGCTATGACCAACAAAAGAAAAAATCACAGTCCAAACACAGCGCCAACTTTATTTGATTATTTGAAAAAAAGCATAAAGTGAACTCATGAACTAGATTTAAGTCAACCAAAACTTTTGCCTTTAATACTCTTCCGTTTTGTCAAAAATGATTCAGTACTGCATACATACACGGGATTTTCAACGAAATTTATTCTAGCGCTATATATGGTGTAAACTGTAATAAAGGACAGCAACCATGTCTTGACTGCGGATAAAGTCAGATTCCTACGTATTTCAGATTTCTTATTAGATGAAAGCAACTATCTGCAAATGCAATACAATTAAAGTTGTGGCACGAGATAACTATATCCGGATAATGACAGTGTTTTAAACATAACAACAGATTTAAAGAGAAACCAATGTTTTCTGTAATTGTCTAAAATGAGTTTTGCCGGAAACAGACGGCTCTATACTGGCGCCTTGTAAGCTGTATATGTGGAAGTCGGGTCTTCAACTGTCCATAAAGTGAATTCAGCCACCGAAATAGGGGTTGAACTTTTAATTTTTGGCCATAAATCTTCCTGAATGGAAGAAACAGCGCAGTGTTCGAAAATTGAGTCACCATTGCTCACATTTTCTGTCAATCGGTTACAAATGATGAATAAGATTGATGAAAATAACAGAAAAATTTGAAAAATCATTTTGTAAACAGCATGTATGACGAAGGTTTTTCCTGTAAAACTTTTTCATTTCGTTATAAATGATTTTCAAATAAAAAGCCCAGGAAAGCTTTTAAACGATAGATCCGAAAGGGAGTAGTCACCTAACACAAGTATCTGGGTAAGACTGCTTACCAAATTACTCAAAATACGTCGAAAAAGACTCCATCATCCGTCAGTTTACAAAATACTCGCTTAAAGGAAGTTTGGCTCACTTTACGTTCGCAATGTACCTGTCACTTTGGGGATATTTTTTTGCTTTTTATTGTTGTATGCCTTATGCTTTATCGACATAAACGATAAACCAAAATATCAAACGTTGCAAATTCCGTAATCTTATTTTTTAACTTATATCCAGTTTTCTACATTTGCTGGTCTTTTTGGATATCATATAAGTTTCACTACCAAAATACGCATACTATTTATGACTAAGTCGGACCTTTTATATGTTTGTGTGCATTTGCATGCAACATTGTCTAGTTCGGTTGGAACTGAATTACTGTCAGCATCATGAATTTGATTCTAGCCTTAACTAGGAGCATTTATAGATCAAACAGAGCCTGTATTGAGGAGTTATACTTGCCACAATTTAAAACTAATTTTGCACACATACTTTGAATGCGCTGCATGCCATACATTATAACGTTACTGTAGTCCAAGTGGGAAACAACGAGTGAAAGAACAAGAATTTCAGTCGCAGCTCTGGTTAAGTATTTTCTAATACACTTCATCCTGAAAAAAATCAACGTTGCAGAGCGACAGTTACGTTTCACATGTTCCTTAAAGGATAAAGTTTCGTCCAGAAAAGCACCTAAGTTTCTGATACAACTTCCGCGGTTTACAGTATCACCAGCAATATCCATATCGTTGTAACGCGATAATTCAATTGTGCCATGCTGCCAAACATAATAAATTCTGTTTTAGAAATGTTCTTTATTAATTTCTTTTTACAGATCCAATTGTTAATAGTAATAGCACATTCTTTCAGTTCGTGTATATTTTGTTGTTCGTGCACTAGATACACAAACGTTTGTGCGCTAAATGATCGCCAGCGAACCAATTTAACCAAATCGACGTGCTGAAATAGATAACGCAGTGAAAATAGATTGTTTTTCTGTCATATTAGGTACTCACAATTATAACTACAAGGCGGATTTGTATTTTTAGAATTTAAGAGATACATTTTTCTTTGTCAAAGAAATAAAATAATCCCTACAATAAATGGTCTGATGAATAGTTTCAAATTAGCTTGGGAAATATATCAGTCTACAGAAAGTTAATTAAAAGAACACTGGACACTTGTAAAGATCAATCATTTCTGAGCAACTTTTTTTTCTAAAAGTTAATATCCTGGAAAACACTGTTATGTATTTAAATGCATCACTAAGCCAAAATTTAAATATACAAATATAATATATATATATATATATATATAAATATATATATATATATATATATATATATATATATACATGCTTTTCAGAACTTAACTTATTTTTTTCCATTATTTTTTTCTTTCCTCTTTTTGTAAATATACTGTTTTTGTAAACTTTCTCGGTCCCTATGCTTTATTTTGGTATTTCGAAATTTAAATTTTCCATGAATATTTTTTTCTAACACTCTTGCAATAAACACTGTGTCTCTACATATTCATGAGTGCGAAGTTATGATAGTAATATTGTATAAATACATCTACTGTTTAAATCTAAATGATGATGGCTGTATCTTTTATGAGATGTATCATAATATTCATAGCAATATTCATATTTGTAAGGTATGTGTGGGATGCCCTCGACCCACACATGCCATGTTACGAGGAAAATAAATGGGGTTACCCTACATAGGGGCCTGAAAAGAAAGAAAAAAATCGACGGCGGGATGACATCAAAAAGTGTGCAAGAATAGGTCAGGTAGAACCAAGGACCCAAGCAGCTTCCCTGGGGTATACTATATTCTAGTGACTTCCCTGGGGTATACTATATTCTAGTGGACGGGGTGATGATAGTGACGAGTAAACACTGACTCTACAACTCAGTTAGAATTTTCTTAATTTTTTTTGGAAAGAGCTGTCAGTATTTATATTAAGATCCTTAAATTACGCTTATTAATCAAATAATCTGTCGGTTACTTAACAACATGTTTACCAATACCAAACAAATGTAGAACATTACTAAAAGACTGGAGGCCAATCACACATTAAAATGTAATATGTAAGTTAGTGTCAACAGTAATTGCCAACAGTGTAAAAAAGACTTTTAGGGAAAATGATTCATGTTGATCAAAATGGGTTTATTGCCGGTAGACGTATAGAAGAAAATCTAGGAGTTATTTACGATGTCTTATTTGAGACTTCCGATCAAAATATTTCGGGGTTTCTACTTTCGGTTGACTTCCAACTAGGTTTTACTTCTGTATCTTAGATATTCATACACATACACAAAGCAGTGGATTTTTTTTTCATTTTGGTAACTGCTTCAGATGATGGGGTTTCTCTTTCAAAATAGCAGTGAAACAGCCGTCTTGCAGAATGGACATCTCTTAGATTTCTTTTAAACTTTCGATGGGTTGTAGACAAGAAGATGTTATATCACCTTATCTTTTTATTTCAAAAAATACTTGGAGATATGATCATTCGAGGTATAAATATATATAATAAATGTTGGAAAAACTAAAGCATGTTGGATCGAAGCTTCCAAGTATTCTGTTTAGGAAGTGTGTCGTGAATTAAAATGAGACTGAATAAACAAACAAAATTAAAAAATAGGTGTTTACTTTACTGCAAATGTAAAAGAAATTTTGAATATAAATAATTTAGAATTAATTAATAAATCTAGCAATGATATTAGAAATTCGACAAGTAGAAAACAGTCTTTATCAAACAATTTTGGTTAAATTACAGTCCTAAAATCCATTATTTTACCCATATTTTTATCTCCTTTCCAAGTCCACCATCAAATGTAATAAAAGAGTTAGAAACAATGTCATGGTAAAAAATCATATTGAACAACGGTCCTAATAAAATTTAAAGATCAGTCTTCGTCAGAAATATAGATTCCGGAGGATTACGTATGGTCGACATAAACTCTGTTATTAAAGCTTAAAAATAAGTTGTATAAGTAGAATGTTATTAAATGAAAACAGTTGTTGGTACTCATTAACCAAATTTAACCTTTCCACTATTTTACAAGTTGGACCAACGTATGCTAAACACGTTTAATCCTTTTTGGAAAGATATAGTTAATTACCTTTGATATTAAAATAGTTTATATACTAGTCAAAATTTAAAGAAAATGGTTCCTCATTTTTGCAATTAGTGCATCCAAATTATTATCTAAAACAAAAATTAACATGCAGAAAATATATTCTAAGTATACAAGATTAAAACGAAAATTTTGATAAGAATTTCAGCAACATTTACGAAAAGCTTTAAAACCCTGACATTTAAATTCTGAATAAAAATTCCATAAAACCCACCGTCTGCCTGACCGGACAGTCATTTATTCATCATACCCAGCTCAAGATATTTTATATCGAAAATATATTAATATCTATTTTTCCGGGGTTTTTTTTAATATAAACTTCTGTTGCGATAATTATTTTTACTCCGTGTATTGTATTTCTATCATAATGTTATATCAACATTTATTTGTAAGGTCAGTGAGGGGTGGATCTCCGACCATTATTTGTACCTATGACGGGTTAAATAAATCGGGTTACCTCAAATGAGGGCCTGAAAAAAAAAACTATGTTGAGCTTCATTAATGTGGCACTTCCGATGTAATAAAGAACATCAAGACCAGCTAGTTACACACCATGTCTCTTGGGCCTTGTGATTTTTCCCTTTTAAACTTCATTAATACGTTTGCCTTTCATCAACAAACTGTAAATTTGAAACATATTCATTTTTCGACTTTTTGAATAATTTAAATTGATTGTTTACTTATGTTTAATTATCGAGCTTTGAAGTGATGTTATCAAAACCCGATCTAATTTCGTAATTATATTTTTAATAGTTTGAATTATTGTATAGTACTAAATTGTTAGAATAAACATTTTGGACATACGAATCCTTTAAATTCAAAATAATGTGGAAGGTGATTCCTTGCAGAATCGGCACACCCTGTGAGGGTTGTAGTAGCTGATCTTAATAGTGTCACAACCTGTGCCTGTTCTACGGCTGGTACAATGGTTTTTGATATACTGCGTTTGGGTCTGATGCGTGTCTTTTCAAAGTTGGAGATGAGATAAGTTTTCCAACAAGATTATTATACTTGATTATTATCTCTATGATTATGTCGTACACGTCAAGCATCTGTGGTGGGTTTACTTTAGCAAACACGACTACCTTACATTTGCTGAAAAATGTCATCAACAAATCTGTTGCAGTTTCGCCCCAATAAATTAATTTTAACACACTGCAGGGCCTAAATAAGCTTCGATTACACGGCGATTGAGAACAAGCTTGGCCAATGATCTTTTTAAATTAAAAACGAAACGAAATACTGTTTCTAGTTATTGACAGCGTTTTGAAGCCATTTTTCCAGTTTCTACGCGAAGAAATCTTCCGGTCAATCTTGGAAATAACTAGGACACTTTCAAATAATCACGCAGAGAAAATTTACGTCATAAAGTAATTGATGAAACCATAGGTTTGGTCAAACCATGGAAAACATTTGAGGTAATGTAATAGCAAATTTCTGGGATTTCAGATTTTCTCTCTACCGAGTATAAAATAAATGCCTATTAGCAAGATTTCTTTGAAGGTTTTGTGACGATTTATTATAGGAAACTAATTATTTGTCTTTGTCAAAACAAATTCGATCATTTTTCAGTTTGTACAGGACATCAATGAGTATTAATTCATTACTTAGAATAAATATCTGATTAATTTCATTTCATGCTCAGAAACGAATAAACTAAGTTTTCTGTCTTTACTGATACATTTTATTTATGGAACCCTGTTGCTCTGTCAGTACATTGGTGCATGAAGCATAGCAACTTTAGTTTGATTATCTTAGACACAGGCAATGTGTATATAACTATTTAATATCTTCTTATGCAATTTTGATGACAGCTGAGTAAGTCGTCTTTTGACAGTAGTTGTAGAATTGGGTCAATAGAAATTGTTTAAAGAAACCAACAATAAATCAAAGTTAAGAAGGAAAACTGATGGATCGACACACTTGGTCTTGTAAACTGGCCCATTCCGCTTACCTGTTTAAAAGGCCTTAATAAAACAGACAAAAATAGTAGGGTTATAAACAACTATTGCTCGTGGCGCTGTATTTCTTCGTACCAAGACCAAGTCATAGTCCGAAATAACTGTTTATAAAGTAAGGTAGGTTTATGTCGGTGGTAAACGCGACTTCAGACGTAAGGCAGCATTTCCTCGAATGTTCCATTAATATGTGCTGTGTGCCAAACAAATTTATAGTTACATGGAGAGCTTCATATTCATCTTAATGAACAAAAATCACTGAACCTATGTTTGATATTTTTGGAGAAGGAAAATGAAATTGACGCTCGGTATAGTTCGCGATAAGACTGCAAGGACATTATCAAGGAACAAAAGCATTTTTGAGAATTTAAACTCATTTTTCGTGTTAATTAAATCTTGAGGCTGGTCTATTTACGCCCCCCACTCCCCACACACTTACAAACACACTCCTCCAACCTCGGTTCATGTAAGTTCAGTGGCTGTTCAAACGTGTCAATTTGTTTAATTCTAAGATGGTGGCTATTCATATGTCTGCCCGTGTAGTGACAAAAACTGTTTTCTGGTCAGTCAATGCATGTAATGCAGTAATGCATAACTTTTATATTAAATATTTAAACGTATACATCGCATTTGGCAAAAGAATAAATAATCTAGTTGATTAAGTAAGAAAGCGATATGTGTTTATTTAGAATGAGGTAACAGTACTGAAAAAGGATAATTTAAGCAATAAACCGATGGCAAAAAGGTGCATTTGTAACATCAAATATTAAAACACTTATGAAAGGAAAAGTGTCAAAGAGCATATATTGTTAGAAACTGTGTTCACTTCTCAGATTCTAAATAACCGTTCTCTTTTTGAATCTTGCTAGTATACGAGACCATTTGTCTAACACCAATAGTACAGTTAATTTGTAAAGACGCCTAATTCGATGCGTGTGTAACCTTTTTCAAGCGAATTCAAGGAAATGAGAAAATGCAAAAACATGAAAATAATAAATCAGCCAAAGGGATTGTCTCGAAACATTGGTCGCTTGCATAATTAAATTCTAGATACCACTCTATATTCCAGTAGAGCCTGAAGTAATGACAAGAAATTGTTCACATAAGTTTAAAACTGGAATTAAATGTAACTCTGGTATGCCATTTCAAGAAATTAGCAAGATAATTATCATGTTGATTGAGAAATTGTTTCTTGAGAAGGTAATATTTCAGTTAGTCTGGTAAACATACCGATTAAGAGAAAATAGTATTGATCAATCGATTTAACGTGCTTTTAAAAAGGTAGACTCCATGTCCTTTATTTCAATCGCTTTGTAAAAAATCTAGAAGTAATAATGGGCGTTTCAATAAATCATGATAATCAATCAATTTATATTAATTTTATATGAACAAAGTTTAGATATTTCTAGATGAAACCGTACATTATGTCACGTTTGAAGTATTGTAAGTATGTAAAAAATCAAGGGTGCCTTTCGAACTCAGGCAAAAAAATGAACAGTTATACTAAATATCTCATTTTCTTTTAAATCATTTTCAGGTCGTGCATTTTTTTTCACATATCCATTGAGCGTAACATAATTACAGTGTGTATCTATTATAAATGCCTTTAACATCAACAGATTGGGTTTAAAACTGTCTGGCTCTTTTAAAAGTTTAGAAATACTGATGTAATATGATTAAATAATTAAGCGTCTAGGTTAAGTTTAGAAGTATTGCAAGATATTCGCTGTGTTGAGTATAAATTTCGGACTTTGTCCATAGTGATCAATATGTCTTCAGTCTTCAAAATAATCCTTTTTTCAGACAATTCCCCTGAAAGACAGTAATTGTTAAGGAGATGCAAAATTGTACACAGACTGTAATCATTTTAAAGCATTTTGAATCAAGCATTATCAAATATCATTCGCAATCGTATTCGGTTTTAACATTTTTTTTAAAAAAAAAATCAATCGTTTATAAGGTTTTTTTCTACTTTTTGTGTGTTTTACTGTGTGATTTAATTCAATTAAATGCGTTTGTAGGTGGGTACTCGTATTTGTTTATCAGTCGCTTATCTTTTATTTGCAAAGTGTACCGTGATGAGTTGCAAACTGCTACAATATGAAGCTGCAATCTAGATTCGAATTCCTAAAAAGGGAGTAGTCAATAAATATTAGGCTACAAGTCTGTAATCATTTAAATAAAAGAGTTTATAATATGCCACGGAATTCATTCTTTCGTGTTAAAAGCAATTACATATTTATCTCTCGCTAAATTTGATTTCGTCATACAAGTATGATTCTAGTTCATAAGAAAAGAACAGCAGACAGCTGAATATCGTTTTTTATATAGTTTCTGTGCATTATAAAATTGTTTTTAACTTCAGATGTAAACGAAAAGTATCTAACCGGTAAGAAAACGAACTGTGAAAAAAAAACATATAGAACTATTAAAAAGCAAAGACGAACGATTTTGTAGGTCAAAGAATAGCATTATATTGTGGTGGATTTAACTTATAATGCCTGTCAGCATAGTGAACACACGAAAACGAAATGACATTGATTAAATAGTGCCTACACACCTTTCTATGGAAAAGATCAGACGTCCATTATACGACAACCAAGATTACTCTTCGGAAATTTCGGTAGTAAACAAAACTACTTACTTTGATCTGAAACCTGATTATTTATCAGAAAGTTCAGGATATATCTGACATTGATAGGTTTTTATCAGGCTTTCTGAAATCAATAAAGGGCTAAAATCGGACTCACCATTCTTGGAACACATAATGATTGTTTCTGTGTAATATTGGGAGCTTTAACTTGTTTGTGAAGCATTATAAGTTTCTTAAATCCGATTATATGAATTTTCGTTGTCATTTATATCATACATACCCAATGACAGTTTTGAACGCGTAAGGGTGCATTTTAAAGGCTATTCAAATCCTTTATCATGGTAAAATTAAGCTTGAAGACGCTTAATTGTTTGATCATGTAATATAAATAAGAGTTTAATGTTAGCGTAAGTAGTGCAAAATTTGTAGCTTTAGATTTAAAAAAAAAAAAAAAAGAAAAGAACAAAAGAATACGATTTTACACTCCACTTTGATTTGTAATTTTGAAATCAAATTTTATTTTCAATAAAACAGAGAAAATTTGTATCTTTCTCGTTCAAGAACGCGAAGCTCCAAGTAAAGGTTTTAGAAAACATTTTTTAATAATACTTTCAACAGTCGTCGAGATTGACACAGAGGTCAATAATATGTTTTGCGTCTATTGAATATAGGAAAATAATACCTTATAATGATGTGAGCCAAGGGTTTGTGGTCGTATATACCTTTGGCGTATGGAAGTGTCAGTCTCCATCGATTTCCTTCATATTTAGTGACTATGATTTGACAAAAAGCGAAAGCATCGACAAATTTAGTTTGTAGACGAGGTATTTATAGATAAAACTGAATGTTCATATGTCTGAAACATAAAAAATAAAAGGTTAATATTGTGTAAAAGCGCTTGCTTTTTTCTTACGTCTGTGACTTTATACGTACAAACATCTATATTCTGGCTCATAAATCGTGGGGTTGAATGTGGTTGTGGTGGTACTAGGCACAGTTATGCCAGACATGGTAGATTCTGCGCTAGTGTCACTTATACTTTTTCATAAATAAGCCTACACTAAAAGAATATAAAACTTACCTTTGGGGCCAATAGTGCAATTAAGGCTTTCTGCATTTGATACCATTCTGATACATTTACCGTGGTGTAACTTGATGTTTGATACTGGGCAAAACAGATCAGAAGGTACAGAGATATAAGTATAAATGAATGATGTAAGTCAACGTTCGAATATTCGAACATTCGGACCTGATGCCGAACGTTCGAATGTATTGCGGGCATTCAAATGTTCAGTAAAAAATTAGTAAGATTTTAAAATTTGTATCTATTCATAAAAAGAAATAAATTATTAAGTGTTGAAGATGTTAGAAAGGCGTTGTTAGAAGGTGCATTCACACCTATTGTTGCTTTAATTAGAAAGGCGGTGTAAGCAGATGAATTTATACCTATTGTAGCTTTAAAAAATTATCTGCATATCTGTGCCAGTAGACCGTAAATATGCGTCGTCTAAAGTCATTGGCCTTTTTAGCAAGTGTAACTTACAATGGGTAAGAATGAAGATACTGGTATTCAGTTAGAGGTCAAAATTAGAGACGAAACCAAAATAATCACAAACGCGTCAGTCAATAATTGGCAATGAGCTAAATTTTACTGTTTATTGCCCCTATTTTTTATACATTTATTCTCTCGCAAAATTCTCTCAAATTCATATCTATATCGCAACTGATCATGCTAGCTTTAGTCTCTTTAAACATTCAGAAGCATTTCCAACCAAAGAGCGTTTGATCAACCTCTGCAACGTTACATTCTCATACTCATAAACAACTATTAACTTACGCGACCTCCTTCATAGACGTCATCCCATTTATGAATTATGTTATAAAAAAAACAGTATTAGAATGAAATGTGCCATATTTTGGGCTTGGTATTAATTTCTTTTTCTTTTTTGTCTATTAAAGTATAAGGGAATAGCCCAAAACTGATAACGGATACCGAGATATACACTTTGTGTGCGTGAATTGGAGATACTAGGATCTTATCGAAGTTAACAACTTAATAGTTTGTTTCGTGTGATTTTTGACTATGAGTTATTTGAACGTTCGAATGCAAACTGATCCGAATATTCCAATGCTAAAATGAGATATTGCGTGAAAAAATAATTCTATTACAATTAGTTCTGGCTGTTTGAATTGGAAACATATTTAATGTTAAGACAAAATGCTGTAGACTCAGGTTTTATAGTTTGTGAAAATGTAAAGGTAACTAATTAATATAAAAAGCATTTAATATACCCATCGACTGATCACAGAACTCCGAAACCCACATAATATAATTTAACCCACAAAAGAAAGAGTTGTTTTTTTCTGTGAGCACGTGTCTATTAACATGAAGAAGTTCAAATAATTTATAGATTTTTTGCACAATATGTCTTTAATCTATTGATTTTCAATATTCAGATAAAATTTGGAATAATAGTTTTTTGTGTTTTTTTTTCTTGAAGGTGTTTTTCTTGGATTATGACATAAGTTTCCTTTAAAAACTTTTATCGGCGGTTTGCATTTGTTCGGCAAATTGTTTGCAGAAAGAAGATGTCGACATAATTAACTTCTGAATTTTATGGAACAAAAAGTGTTGAAATGCCAAGATTAAACGGAGACAAATGGACTTTTCCAACTGAATCCAATTATCACTGCAAATTTCAAGTTTAAATGAGCCAGTTATGGTAATATATATTAAACTTTATCAAATTTGCCAATAAAGGCAAGAAAATGCATTTAAAACTGTATTTTAGACATTTGTAAGAAAGATAAATTTCTAAAGATAAGGATAAGCTTTAAGGAGGCATTTATTCACGTTAAAATAAACAAAATATAATGTCGTGTTATTCTCCTGTCAGATATTCTTAGTAGTAACTAAATCAAATATGAAGACGATAAATTGCATTTTATTATTCTTCGAAGTGGAGTATATTGCTTTGTACATATCGGTCGTCCGTCCGCCCGTAGACCAGACCTTGTCAGATCAATACTAGAGAGCTTTAGTCCACAGTCCTCAGATTGAATGGAAAGGTTGGTCATGACCGGTAAATGGTCCCTATTGATTTTTAATTTAGTATGTCAAAGGTCAAGGTCACAGTGACCTTGACAACAAAAAGCTTATCCGATCAATAACCAAAGAATGCTTTGGCTTACAGTCCTCAGATTTGTCATGACCTGTAAATGAACCCTATCGATTTTGAGGTCAGCAAGTCAAAGATCAATGTCACTGTCACCTTGACCACAAACAGAACGCTTGGCTTACAGTCTTCAGATTTTGTGGGGTGGTTGGTCATAACCATTATTGATTTTGCACATGTCGGTCCGTCCGTCCTTCCGTAGACAAGACCTTGTCAGATCAATTACAAAAGAACGCTTGGCCTACAGTCATCAAATTTGGTGAAAAAGGGTGGTTATGCCCGGTAAGTGATGCATAGAGATTTTAGGGTTGGTAAGTCAAAGATAAAGGTCTCTGTGACCTTAACCAGAAAAAGCCTGTCCGATCAAAAACTAGAGAACGCTTTGGCCTTAGGTCATCAGATTTGGTTGGAAGATTGTTCATGACCTGCAGATGACAATTACTGATTTCTGAGGTCAGAAAGTCAAAAGTCAAGGTCACAATGACCTTCACCACTAACGCTGGTCTACAGTCTTCAGATTTGGCAGTGTGTTTGTCACGACCTGTAGATGACAAAAATTGATTTAGAGGTAAGTAAGTCTTGTTCAGAAGTCCATGTAATATGAATAATAGGTTGGCATTAGGGGGACATACATGTTTCACCAACATCTCTTGTTTGCTTACTATTTGATTTATTATTCTTGTCACCCTGAGCATGAATCAAGTCGACTTAAAGCGATCGAAACGAACATATACGGAAGCAAAAGGTACAAGTCGGACAACACAATTGTGTTTAGAAGTGTTTTCTGCAAAATCAAATTTAAGACCTAATTGCATAGTCACTGGGGAACACGCTGTATCGATATTTCAACTTCCATGTGAATTAAATCTTGAATAAAATATCATCTTTGATATGTAATTTCTTAGAAATTACCAAGTAAACTACTGAGCCAATTGAAAAGTTGTTTCTGAAAGGAATCCTATTTAAGTTAATTTAATACCGACCTAAAGTAAATGAAGCTGGCTTTATGACCGTGATGTTGGAGACGTGGCAAATTTTATTTTAAGCAACTCGGTAGGAACATCTCGCTTCAGAAAATAATGGTTGTTAAAATACGACATTTGTTACTGTGTAACCATAATTTAGCCCGTCAGTCTATACCCTGGACAGAAGTGTATAACAAGCATTTCTGCATCTTACATTTCCCTAACCGCTGAAAAAGAAAACCATGAACGTATTTTCTTCTTTTTTCATCAGTTTCTCTGCAAATGTTTCATAATTGGCGGTTACCCATACGGGTAGCCAGGCAACCACAATCACAATAGGGAATTGTTTTTAAAGATCTAGCTGTGTTATTCTTGTGTTCATAAAAACGCTTTGGCTTTGGGATTTCTTCTAAAGTTTTTGTGAGACACATGATTATAGGAGATCATACCGTATAACATGACTTCATTTTAATTATTAATTTGAAAATGCAATTTGCGCTGACCGGTTCATGATAAGGGATGTTTTGATGGAATTTAACGCAGACCGCCTGAAAACTGCTTCTTGTCGGTATTTTAGAAATGTATTACGTTCATTCTTATTTCTTTAACAATGTGGCAAAGTACCTGTTACTTTGGGAATATTCTATTTTTATCGTTGTATTCTCTTATATTAAATAGAATTAAAGGATTAACTCTGGTATCAAACGTTGCAAATTCCGTAATCTATATTTTCCAAACTTCCCGTTTCATACATATGCAATATATATTATTAATATATAGCAGAACCGTGTAGAATTGACCTGTATATTCTAAAATGAGAATTCTTTAGAATTATCTAGAACACTCTTTGAACATATAAAAATGAAGAAACTTTATGATAGCTGTAGTAATGGTGGAAGTTGTGACTTTGAATGTACATGTATACATGTTAGTTCTTAAATTTGCTGGAGATTAACTTGCTAGATAAACATTCATGGACATTTTGAACACCTTTAGAATATATTCACAGCTGGAATAATATTTCAATTTAAAAGGATTCTGTGAATGGAGATAGTGACAATAGGTTATTTTGGGTTAATAAACATCACATTATAAATCATTATTGTTTTATTGTTAAAATTTGTTGTTGAACTGAATTTTGTACAAAAAACACTACACGCAGCCTTATTTTGCAAAATACCAAGAATTATTTGCCACTAAAGTCAAACGTTTGTTTTGTTTTGTTTGTCTTGCCAGTAAAGTTCAACACGAACTATGTTGTTTGCGTCACACAAAATAGGTGTAAGAAGTCTTGATATTGTTGAACAAAATTTCAAATCATGTTTATTTTTGCTGTTTTCAGAAGAAAACAATGATACATTAATTCCTTCTTATTTCTCAAAAAGGATTTATTAAGTTTCCGATTTCGTGGACTCTTCAGACACATGTGAATTGAAAAAAAAACGTGTTCTATAATATTAGTGTGAATGTTGCCTTTGCAACGGTTATAATATTCCAACAGTAGACTCGAATGCGAAAAAAAGCGGACATGTAGTGAATCCTTTGTAAGTTTGCACCTAAGATTCGATATGTAAGATAAGAATAGCAAGCCCTCTAGCGGGTATATACATGGATATGGGAAGTACTGACTGTAACTCAAATATCATTATTTAACTTACCAAACTGTTTTGTTACCTAATTTACTAATTATTAAGTTCTTCACTTTGTCAAAAGTTTTCCCTTATGATTGCCACCATATGCTGTACTGAAGACTGTATGTTCACAATCAAAATAACGCTTCAAACCAGCATCTTGATTATGTTCATCAAATTTGATCCAACAGTTTCAAGCAGGCGAGACACTCTAAAACAATTAACCGACAGAGATTGCCTGAGAACTTGTGAAATCAATTTTAAGGCTGAATGTATGGCAGCCTGTTCTTTTAATGTAAGCTTTTGCCAAATGTGAACAATCTGGAATTTATTGTCAACCCTTATAAATAATTTTCCTGAAATATGCGATATAAATTTGGGTTAATTAAAAAAAAAGTTTTTATGCGAAGTTTTCTTAAACCATTCAAGTGTGAATAAAATTAACCTCTTAAGCATATGTCTAACAAAAGTTGTGTGTGTGTCTGTGTCTGTGTGTGTGTTTTGTGTGTGAGGGAGTTGGGTGCCATAAACAAAAAGTTCACTAAATACGAGACAAGAAACGTTTACACTCGATTTCACAATGGAATGGTAACTGTCTTGAAATCTTTGACTTTATAATCACTGACTGTTCTAAGGCGGTATCATTCTCATTCTCGTTAATTGGTTGTGGTATCTTTTTTAATTGCTCAATATAGAAATTTTATGCTTTCTTTTCCTCTCTACTTTTCCTCTCCCTGCTGTGTAGGGAGGCTGTGGTTTCTGACTGTGGTGTTTCCTGATATGCGTTTTTCAATTTCTTATAGCTGGTCAAGTGATATTTTTTATGTCAGCTTATAAAACATTTAAATGAAAATATAAATGACTGCTAACTGTAGCATACTGTTTAGTACTGAGACCTGAACCATGGCTTTATTATCAAAGTTGCATGTACTTTTTCAGTCTAAAATGTCAGAAAGCTTCTCCACTTCAAATATAGCCTGTAGAATATGACAGGAAACCTTTCAGTTGCATTGGCTATTAACATTGCGGGTCGAGCCAAAATGTCATCTTGAATCGCTTATTATAGATTGGTAAAACACATACTTATTATATGTACCAGGCGCTTATCGATTAGTTTCTATCTATAGTTGAAAAAAAAGATCTTTTGAAGGCAAAAACTAAAAAATTTGCAAACCAATAGAATGAATAAGACTTTCGTTAAAGGTAGAAATGAAAAAAAGTACAAACGTATAATATGTTATATTTTACCACCGATATCGAGAAAGCGATAAAAAAACTAAAGCAACAAATAGTTTAAAATCTTGTGTAGAAATATGTTTTGTTTATTAAATAAAATGTGAACCTTAATGTGCAATCAAAGATATCCCGTAAGAATTAACAATATATTTCAAAATTAAGTCTAAATGTAGAATTGAATGTCACATTAGCATGTTTTGTTCTAGAAAATTTCAAGAAATTTACAGGATCTAATCGAATGGTGTGTCTGAACTAAAAATGCTTTATTTAAATACGATACAGAAGTAAATGACATTGGTCTGTTAAAAGTATTGCAAATATAAAATGTATATAATATAACACTCTGCGCCGTCTGTCAATAAGACTATAAATGGCCTTTCTTGAATTCCTACTAATTAATACCTGTACAGAAAACATACTTCAAGTCATAGACCGTTGTCATGAAAGACAGACGGTTTAGAGTTATAGACTTAAGATACAACATCCAATCATTTGTTAGAATTTCTTAGCGACGTATACGCACAGAAAAAAAAGAACTGCTCACAATCTAAAAATAATCATGCACTCACTTAATTTTGTGAAATTCGGCATTTCGTTTTGGACAAAAAATAATGAAAAACTTTGTTATTAATTTCATTTACTCAAGGGAACTAAACTGTACTTAAATGGAAAAAAATATCTATGGAAAAAAAACTCGGGCTCTACTGCATTGGCGGTCATAGAATTAATATCTTTCTATGTACAGAGAATTTACTTATATAAGTATAAAAAACAAAAAGTAAAGTACAAAATAGTTCCATCTTTTGTTAAAATGTATACGAGATTATAAAAAATACCCATTCAGATCTTATACGTACTCTTAAACAAAGGACCAGGGTAAGATTTCTAAATTTTGTTGACTATATTATTTGAATACATATTTCTCCTTGTGGTCTTTTGCAAGCATGTTTGGACAAAAATCTACTTTGTATTTGCACCATGAGCTGCAAATAGACGTAATAGATTTATGATTATATTCTTATCCACTAAAACAAGGAGCAAATGAAAAAGTCACTTGCATAATCAAAACATAAATCATTTAGAAAAAAATGTCATAAAAGAGTTCCCATTGTTTTTGAGAAGTTCAGATAAGGATAAAAAATGTCAATTTTAGAACTGTATCCAAAAGTTGCTTTTGCAGGTAGTCAAGAAAAATATACCTAATATACGAGAAGGTTTAATTATCCGTTCGTCATACGAGGCACAAATTTTAATACGTAAAAGAATAAGAAAGTATAATCCAGACGACATTATGTCGGTGTGACTGGAATTGGGATGAGAGACAACTAAATACGAATTCTTAGCGAGACAGGTTTCTCCTCTAAAAAGATCAGCTAAATATAGCTGGCAAATTATTATGTAAGTCGAAAAAATGTAGGTAGAAATAAATCATAAACAGGTGTTTTCGAGAACTGAATGTACTAGCTGCATTCTCGACAAAAAACACTACAGACACATCATAGTTCATGATAATTTATGTCAGGCCATACGTTTAAGATCTATAAACTATTTACAAACATACATATAACACATGTCTGTCTGTTTTGATTTGATAGATTATGGATACCCACTTAGCCAGTCCCCGTTTCATATCGTGCTGTTACTGTAGGATCTTGTAACATTACTTTTGTGTCACATGAATTTGTTTTGTCAAAATTTACACACTTTTCTGTAAAGTATTTAAAACTTGTAGTAAAAAGTATATTTAAATTTTACGGCATAACATACAAACGCAAAAGATAAACATGAGCTATTAATATCTAAAACACAGTTTAAACTACTTGCCGAACACAAAAAAAAGATATTTTGTCTTGTCATTTTCAGTGATATTTTACTTAAACCATGTTTTGAATTCCCTTCATAATTCTCTGTTTCCATACATTTTGACACATGGCCTACAGTATCAGATATTTCATTACGTAGTTTTATGATAAAAACTCTCCAAAATACTGAAACATGCACATATTAGCCCTAGTTTAGCAATATTTTATCCTACAATTTTGTCAAGGAAATGCGTCTTAAAATAAATAAACAAAAGAAAAAGCTCGCTTTACAGAAAAAAATTGTCGCTTCTTATATTTATAGAGGTCCCGCAGTAAATAAATCTAAACTCTATAATCAAATGTCAACCCTGATGTGTAATTTTCTAGAAAAAAAAATACAAGATAACTGTTTGACTGATTGAAAGTTGTTTCTACAAAAGAATCTGTTTAAGTGAAGTAACTAAAATACAACACTGATTGAAATGAAATTCAATTTCTAAACTGGGTCGTTTTACATTTAATATTATATAAAAATGGTCTTGCAAAACATCTTACTAACGAGACAAAATATAGCTTTATGTCGGATTTGAACTGTAATAAATTGAATTTTATGCCGTTACAGTTTTCACCAATCTAAATAAAAATATCATAAACTCAGTATTTCTTCTTTTAATTAACACGTCATAGATTGTACTCCAAGTAAAACTAGGTATTTTTATCCGAATGCTTTTTGTACTGTAGCCAAGTTTGTTCAACATAATTGTTTTACTCCTTAGTTTTTCACTACAGACTGAATCATCTTGATTTTTAACTTTTATGTGATACATGTCTGTGTATAATCTCAACAATTTATTAAACAAATTGTATGGATACTCTGCAAATATAGTCTTGTTCGCCAACGCAGTTTGAACGATGCACTGGCGTAAGCGGTTAATGAATTTGACAAATACTTAGCAAACATGGCGGTGTTTTTTATGCTGTCTTTGTATTAGATCATGTGTTATATATCGTACAAGCATTAGCATTTCCAAAAATGCTTGAAATCGCCGTTCAGCCACGTATGACGTCTTATCCATAGATGCATGAATTTCATGCTCGTCATTCAATAATTTGATAATTATAAGAATATAAGAATATTACATGTGCAAATTAAACAGAATAAATTTAAGGTAAAAAATACGATATTGCCCTGACTCTTATCAAGCATATACAAAACTAGGATATATCCTGATCAAACTCCTCGCACTGGTTTCGTCACACTTTGCTACTTTTTCTGTACTGATCAGGGGAAGTAATCGCTGCGGGGAGTTTGTATCCTGATTAGAATCGCCCGGAAGCAAGCATTTATTTTTTCTAGAAGTGCAAGTTTTGGAAAAACAAACAAAACATACTCTTATTTAGACTACATTCTCTAGTTAGAAATGACATGTAGCCAAAAATATTGCGATTACCATGTGTTTATCTTCCAAGAGCCTGAAGACTGGTACTGAGTTCGTAAATTGATCATGGTATTTTTCAGTTGTACGAATAAGTAACCCGACAAACATGGCGGTTGGGCGAGTCCATTTACGCATCCCTTGCTGAAGTTTTTGACGTCCATTATGTTATCATGTGATATGTATAATTCGCTTTGATTGGCTAAAGGCAGACGGTGTACAGGAAAACTGTTCAAATCTTGTTAATTGTATATATATATCGCCGTCCAGGAACGGCGATAATAACAAACGATGTGTAATGATACCGAAATTGTAGATCTTTGCTGTTAACGATATAGTGTAGGAGGAAACCTTATTTCCACGCAGACATGATTGGTTTTGCAGTTCTTGCGGAAGTTGTAAACTTGTTTTCTGCAATTTATAATTTGAGACTGATCAGTACCCGATTACTCTTGAACAAGAAAGCCTCACAAACACTTGGTCGAATGCTTTTAACACCTGCGTGAATATGGTGGTCCCAACATTGACCTATACATGTTGTTTCTAGAAACTCCTTTACATCTTCTCAGTCCTGCTGCCAGTCACTTATCTGACTCTTAATCGAACAAGATCATTTAATTATTATTCAACAAGCAGTCGTATGAATTTCTTACATGAAAAAACTTGCATCATCAGCAGCATCGTCGTCATCACTAAACAGGAAGAAACGTATTCATCTTTTCATTTAAATAGGTCTGTAGATTGCGATGATTTAAGTTTTGGTAGGAGATGAATGAATAAAACATTTAATGACTCTTCATACATATTGAATATACCAATTTGCTTTAAAATAGAAACGTCCTTACAACAGACTGTCATATAATAAAAAATGAAGACCAGTGTCGTAGCCTTTGTATATCAATTAATATTTTGAATTACTGTTAAAAACTTGACGACATTAGCTAAAACTAAATGATGTAGATATTTGATGATTTCAGACAATAATGCATTTTAAGGAGGTAATTGCCAGCATCTTTAAAAAAGCTGCAAGTGATTACTTTCCTAGTAGCAATTGTCCGTGATAATTACAAAACTTGGAGTAACATGAAGTTCATCTCTGAGTGTTTTGGCAAAAGAAAGCACAGAAAAGGACATTGGAGTATGTAAAGAGAGACTTAATTTAATATACGAACTTGACATGTGCAACAAGTTATGAGTATTTTTCAAATATAATACCTTAAATGAAACCGTAACATCTCTGACATTTTCTTTTATAATTATAATGTATCATAGTGATACCATCGGATTAATTACAGTTTATATTATTTGTCTCTAGCCTATTCCAATTGGACTTATACTAAGATTCTTATACAAGAAAGCGTCAGCAGTATGAGTTTAAACTCTGAATAGTTGTAATACTGTAAAACACATGAACAGAAAACCTATTACACCTTTATCAAGAAATGCAATCGGCTATATTGCATTTAAATAATATAAATGTTTGATTTTGGCGTTCTATTTACTCTTTGCACGAAAAGTACCGACACGCATAAGGTGTCCTTTGGGAATCAAGGAAGGTCAAATAAACAAGTGAGCAGATTTAAGGAATTAAGTGCCCAAAAGTCAGAGATGGGCGGTGTATTTATGATTAACATAGATAGGAGAAGAAATGTAATTTGTACATTTTTTTTTCACAGAAAACAGTGAATGTTCTGATATAGGTAATGACATCGTGGATTTCAAACATGTGGCAGACGCAGGAGCTCCACCAGGTTGATTTTAAATGCTTTGGTAGTTGTCCAGTCTGCCTAATATTATAATATAGAAATGACTTTTATAACCATTACAAATGCTTAAAACACTGTTTCTCGCATGTTAGTATTCATGTTTGTGATAATTTATCACACATGTTTAATTTGTTTTATAACACTTGACTGCTTTTATTTTTTCTAAAACAGTATACGTTATCAGGTTCATTAATCGGATGTTACAGATAAGAAATATGTTCAGTATTACCGGCAGTGTATCAAAATAGAGGGGTTTTTTCCATGAATGCCTGAAAACTATTTAATTATAATCTGATTCTAATAGACAAAGGATTCAAAACATATGTTTTGCATGTTTTAGTAATGTTAAAACTTATTTAGACTTCAGGATGACTATCAGATCTCACCTCTCCCTTACTTATAATGTATAAGAAAGGGGTGTTGCAAACAATTTTCATCGCAATTTGAAATTAAAATAAAAGAGTACGTCGTTACTAACACATTAAAAGTACCTTGTTTAACTGTGTCATTCAAAGCAACGCCAGATATCTTTTATAACTGGGAACAAATGCGAAATACTATTGAACATTTCCAAAGCGCTACTTTCTTTTCATTAATATCAAATGAGACAAAACTCATCCATCACAAACAGTCCAAATTTTAATTAATCCCTGAAACAAAGAAGGAGATCCCCCTCAGACTTTATTCATACCGAGAAAAAAATGAAGGAAATATTCATCTTCTGCATTTCAAAATATTGTGAATCGGGCCTCAGTACTGAAAGATTACTTTATAAAGTGAAAAGAGCAATAACTGAAATTTTTGTAATATTGTGCTTTAAGGCAATTTTGCAATGTGACTTTTTACAAATCAGTTCTGTTTAATGAAGAAACAAAACCAATAAGTGTTAGCAGCTTTTAATTTCATATTTTTAAGCTCTTACAATATCCCCTAACTTGAAAAGAAATGCATAGTTATATGATAACATCAACCTTTCTTGTCACTTTTACCATTAAAATATATCTAATTTTTACGTGGCATCTTTCTATTGCCTATAATTGTCATTTTACAAATACCAGTTAGGGTGGACAAGTAAATGGAATTAATGGACTAGATCGGAAGAAACCAAATGTAAGCAGAAAAGCCGAATTTACCATGTTGATTTCTCCTTTTCGGGTTTAAAATTTCTCCAAAAATGTAGATAAGTCTAAGTTTTGTCTGACAGAAGCCCGACAATTGTCACGAATTTCAACATTTCGCGTGTGGCAAAGAACTAAAGAAGTCAAAGATTTGTCACTTCGATTTCGACTTTTCCACATAGGGTAAACATTAGTAGGATCATCACACCATGGACAATCGAATTCATAAAAGCAAAACATTAACTTTTCTACTTTTTTTGGATACTGAAAATCCGAAAGGAAGGAATAAAGCAAGCAGGTAAAAACAGTTTCTGCTCATTTGATAGATACCTCCAAGGCTAAACAGGATTCCGCTTTTCTTTTAAATCAAGACACAAATGTAAACAGCGAGAATCATAAAAAGAGACTAGTTCATGAATGGCTCTCATTTGTTTGTCTTCGCGATATCCTAACCTGTCATTTCTAGTCTTTTCTTTTGCAAATTCCACATAGAATCATTTCGTATTGATCTTATATGTAGAATTAGTTTTATTATCAGAACATTAAAATGAAAATCTAGCAGACAGCTTTCAATCTGTTGTTTTGTTGGTTACTTACATACTTTTCTGCAGAGAGAAACTTACCTCAAGACCTGAAGGTACTAAAAGATTTTAGACAAATAAAAGATATGCAACGAAACTGATGAATCAGCCAAAGGGACTTGTCTGACCATTTTTATAGGATGGCGCTTTGTTTAATGGTTTTGTTTTCAAGAAAAAAATCTCGGATCTTGTAATGTCTCTAAAGTGTTGCATTGAATTATACGTTGGAGTCAGGTAAACATTATTGGTCAGACTGACATGCAACATTCCGCAATCCTAACTCTATTTTCTCAGGGTCTCTGTCATACGAGAGCTTGATCAAATTAAACTTTCTAATTTGAAAGCTTTACATCATAATAATATACATGCCTTGCAAAACAGCAACAAATGTCAAACTGTTATCCGTGAAGCAAGTTAGCGGAAGAATTATGCAGATGATTGCCGTCAGTTGCAAGGTACGCCAGTTTCATTTGCAAATGTAAATTAATTTACTTCTAGGCATCGGGTTCCTTATTTTAAAAACCACCAACGTAGAAAAAAACGTGCGTCGTTACATAACTAAGAATTTCTGCGTTGATGTTAAACATTTTATTAAGTTGATTACGCAGTGAAGACAACGCACGCCAAGTACCAATTTAAATTAATTAAAGTTTGTTGAAAAAAGACAGCTTGGTACCAATGTCTTTTTTAGGTTTGTTGTGTTCATTGTTACAATGTGCAATGGTATTGCCCTGGTTGCAAATGGTGTCATTTTGTTTTTAAAAGTGCATATGCATGACTGTTGCTATAAGGTAATTATCAGTTAAGGCCTGTGAATGTGTGTATGTTGGTCAAATATTTATCAAACCGATCTCATGAACTTAAAAGTTTCACAACTTTCTAGCTGGACAAATGATGTGTGATGCCTGTACAGTGATACTGTCGTTGTTTTATCGTAGTTTCAAAGACGAAAAAACTGTTTGAGACAAAGAAAGAGGAACCCCTGTTAACTGAGTTTTTTAGTTTGCTTTATCTGCAAAAGGTGTAAAATTCAGCTTATTAGCCAAGACTGACAAGTGACACAAATAAGTCTTAAACAAGATTGCTTTTCACACGTAAAATCTCTGTTTGAAGTGCTGTCACCAAGACTTTTTTGTGCAACACTAAAGTCAGTGTCTAACAAAATATCTATCCAAATACTAAACTAAAAGAAACGGAGATACAAAGATGCAGTTAAGGCATAGCAAAAAAATTCTAATGTTTGATTTTCAATTTTATAACACATTGTTAAGAACGCTACCATGCATTGCTTACAATTTAAGAACACATACCCTTGTAGCAAACAATCAATGTTTCGAAGTGGGTTACTTAACAAACGGTAATGTATAATTAACCCTTGCTGTTCATGACTATGAAGAAAAGGCAAACGAAGCAGACATCGTAAATTATCAAAGCATTAATTAACCTCAGTTTTCTACTAGTTTGCAAGATAGACTAATAAAAGAACTAGATGGTTGTTCAGTGGAACGCTTGTGTCGCCCATGGGTACTCTGTTAGAATAACTAAAAAGGTAAACAAGAGCCTGCTGGAAAAGACAGCATGCTAGTCAAAGTACAACAAGACCTGTCCACAGACAGCATGCTCCACTTTTCTCAGTGCTGGATAATTAATTATAAGCCAAGTTAAACAAGAGGCCCAAGTGAAAAAAAATTGAGAGAGGGAGGGCAAGTACCTGGTCATACAAGATGAAATGGAAAGTTTGAATGGAATATCTTTCACACTTTTTGAGACATGGACATACAGAAAAAGGTTAACCAAGAAATTTTTACTTGAAAAAGGGGCATAACATTGCAATAATAAATTTGGGGGTTACAATTGGAAAGTTTGATGAAGAAATATTAAGAAATGGCATAGTTATAGCCAATGTTAAGTTTTCATGACAAAATCCAAGTACAAAAAGGGGCATAACTCTGTCTATTGTGATCTTGACCTACAGATTTAGGCATCATCACGACCCTGTTGTCGTAAGCAATATAATTTGAAAGTTTGATGACGAAATGTTGAGAAATGGCAAAGTTATTGCCAACGTTAAGTTTTCATGACAAAATCAAAGTACAAAAAGAGGCATAACTCTGTCAAATGTGACTTTGACCTAAAGATTTTGGCATCATCCCGACCCTGTTGTCATAAGCAATACAATTTGAAAGTTTGATAAGATAATGTTTAGAAATGGCAAAGTTATAGCCGACGTTAAGTTTTCGTGACGGACCGACGGACAAAGCGATCCCTATGTATCGCCGTTTCTTTGAAAGGGCGACACAAAAAGGCACTTAGAGTACTCGCAAAATTCTGCACAATTCCACATGGATAAAGTAAGAAATAGTTGACCTTTACATGTTACAGAGGAGATGGAGAACAGTAACTTATCTCTGTGAACACGTATCTGTCTAAATAGCAAAGCCAGTGGCCATTGGCGGCTTGTCTTTTCTCAATCGAGTGGTTGCCAATATGAAAATGTATTCAGGAGTAATTGCTTATTGTAGCTGCTAGTCATTGGTAATGGCATAAGATGTACAAACATTCGTAGACGCCTGGCATTTTACTCATCAATTTATTGATAGAAAGAGGGTAAGAAACATTAGTATTATCAACACACAGGATTGACATTAGGAATTTCATTTTACTGTGTGTAATTTTGAAAGCAAGAGTCCAAAATGACAAGGCAAGCTCATGGAGAAAAAACTCTGCACGTCTGTCTAAATTATCTTATCATATTTATATGTAAATGTATTGGTGTTAAATTAGATATTCAAGGAGCAAAATCTTGTAGTAACAATATCCAATCTGACTCTCTGTCATGCCTAAAGAGACATTTTCTGTCAACTAAGTATAACGAAGAAAAAAGTAAACTCATAGATGGGTTTTTTATGTCAATGGTATTTGCCGACCCGTATCTGAGGCACGTTATGTATTTTAAAGTGCCGGACCAGGAAATGGATATGAGCTATAACACTTGAATGCCTTTTATTTTATGAGAGTTGTCGGAAATATCGTAATTGTGTTTTCGAGAGAGATTGATGTTTTTGTTGTTGTTGTTTTCTTTGTTGTTGTTTTTGTTGTTGTTGTTTTCGTTGTGTTTTTTTAGAACTCAAAGTCATACATAAAGTGCTATAAACTGAGATGCTGTAGATGAGTCGTAAGTACCGAAAACCTTCTGTCAGAAAAATGAGAAAGTCGAGACAAATCATTTCTAGTTTACCTAAGCATAAGATGGTTTGTAATAGATGTTTGTTCGTTGCCTATCATGGTGTCGTCAATATTTAACTTAAGGATATACTAGAGACAACATTACTGATAGGATGACGCTTAAACTTACAAAGACAAGTTTTCGTCAAGGAGATGTAGCTTGTATGAAACTAAATACATGTATATCCGAATTACGCGTTGCTTCTTTTAGATATTCATTTATTTGTCGATTTATACTACCACTATCAGTAACAGATTTGTATCATTTCCGACGTCATTGGTACCAGAATGGTACTTTTAGTAGGGGGAAAACAATACCACAGAGCACGCACGTGCACATTCTTGAGTCAGTTAAATCGAATTTGGTCGAATTTGGTTAAGGAGAAAAGTAATGAGAAGTCAAAATAAAATAGCAACTGTAAATAAGACTTTATCAGTATTACCTGGGCAGTAACGTTTTGTCCAGCGTTTTTGCTTGTATTCATTAAGATTTCTGTCATGTTTTACTGGTTGAATGTAATGTTCAGTATGTTCAATAAATGTTTCGTATACCTCAGCTCTTTATGACATTCAATTACACAAAACCCAAGTCGTTACACATTCCAAAACCTTTATTTTTCACGACTTCAAGGAATGATATCATTCATATCAGAGTTGTTGACCGGAGACGATCATGATTCATACACCAGTCTAGTCTAGACTATTGATATTTCCACAGCATCGAGGTGAATATGCGACTTGTGATGCTATTTGTACTTCTGAAAATCTGATTTTCTTCTTGTAAAATAGTTGCTCCAGGTGGAAAAATAGTTAATAGATTCTCGATGGTCACAAAATGCTAGGTTTAGTACTCTTGATATTAAACCACACTTTCGTATCACTATTTGCATTCTGCCTAAGACTAAATAATTGAAATAGTTTTAATATTGCCCTTGAAATTTATTTATACCATGTAATCAATTGACCTTACGTCAGAAGTAGTTCTTTGATTTTCTTCTTAAAGCATATTTTGCAGACAAAAAAAAACGTGATTTATGACATCATTGCTGTATCTTTACAGGATACGGCAGACATTTTATTGGCAAAAATTAAGTATGAACTAAAATTTCCTGACACGTATCAAAACAAGCGCTGCACAGATTATAATTATGAAACGTAAGGCTGAACATCCCCATCACCTCTGATGATCTTTACTTTAACGGGTTTACAAGAAAGCAAGCAGATATAGTCCAGATTGAGTTTAGGTACATAAAAGTGTCTCAAAATAAAGGATCTATATTCTAAAACTTGTATATAAATGATAACTCATTTATAACATTTTCGGTCTAATTCATTAAAAATCTCACTGTTTTCTCAATCATTAAAACGAGCTTTAAAAAGTCCTACCCTAAAATTTCGAGTATTCCATTTTCTTCGGAATCATTTAAATAAGGATGGTATTGAATGAATACTTATCAGTCGAAATACTAAGTGCTAAATGTTTTCCGAATTTATTTATATTAGAGAATTGTTGTTATACCACATTCAGTAAATAACTATTTATTACCTGGGTACTATATGCCTTAAGAAACATTTTTGAAACTTATATCCTTCTTGAAATGGTTTTTAACGGATTTAAAACACACACAAATTAGTCAGAAAGGTTTTTAATGAAAGCATAATTTTGTCGCTTACAGAACTATATTTTATACACAATTTTATGCACATTATCGTCATGAAACTTTAAAAATTCATCTTAAAGATAGCATTATATGTCAGCCTTTATATTTCTAGAAACTAGAAACTATACCATATTGAAGTAAGCACGAATGTGATCAAGTGTTAACACGCATTTTGTTTCTGTTAAACGGTCCTTTTGCGAATGAGACATTATATTTTTTTTATATTACGATGATTCTGAACGGGAATGATTACTTTCTTACATGCATTCTGAACATATCTGTGTTTTGATGAATTGAAAATTTGTAAGTTTTTAATAGAAAGCTGACATACTCTGACCTCCAACTAGTCGTATTGTAGGTAAGGAAACATCTCCATTTGTAACTCTGTAGCAATTATAAATTTCAGTAAACATGCAATGTTTCATTAGATTTGTCTGCAACAATTTAAATCATTAAAAGTAATAAATAAAAAAATGATCCCCTAACCCGGACGAAGAAAGTTTAATTATGTCTGTGGAATCAGATTTGGCTTCTATATGTCCTTATAAGTCGGTATAAGTAACAAACTGGAGGAAACAGTCGGTTGTAATAGTATTAGCCTTATTGTTCGTAAATGTCGATAAATGTTGCTATAATAAATGTCGATAAATGTTGCTATAATGTGAACACTCATACAATATTTGATTTTGACATTTAAAACAGCAATGTAGTATTATGTTAATCATCAGATGGAATTTATAATTTAATATCGCTTGATATCTCTTTGATATACATTTTGATGGGTTTTTAAAGAGAAAGAAGACGGCTGAAAAGTGTTTTATGAGATATAATTTCAATTTGATCTCATCATGTTCAACTAATTCTTTTCAGATCAGACACGTTTCGTCAGAAATGAGTTCTAGATACATAATCCTGGAGACTTTATCAATTTAAAATTAAAAGAGCCATTTGCCGTTAACATCTACAGTGAAAGCAAAATTGTCCCAACTGACATAAAACAATGAAGCAGATAGAACATATTCGCTTTAACCTCTCTATACAATACGTCGTTTGTGTCCATTAAAGACAAAAAGTTTATCTTCTTCAGTAATGCAATTGTCTTGAAAGTATATATTTTTCCTTATGGTTCAGCCATTATACATTGATTTCGGGCATTCCAGTATGACAAGGAGGGATAAAACAGACACCGTTTGAGTGTATTTGAAATGCTTACAAAACGCCTGTATGTGTCCGTGTTTGAAATAATGTTGCAGATTGTTTTGAAAGTGATGACAGTTTGCAGCCAAAGGCAGAAATTGTATTCCCAGAAGTATTACTCTTCATCATCAAGTCTTCTTACAAAGTTTTCTCGTCCATGTCAGTTATATAAACAGAGTGAAGAGGCTGATATAGCCAAGAAGAAAATTGTTTGAAAGAAGCAAAAACTTAACAGCTTCTGATTACTTTAATATTTGTTTCATCTTTATTAATGATCTTCACACACACACACACACGCACACACACTTTTGTGCAAATTTAAACCGAACATTTGCTTTTAAGATGCGATACAATTACACCCACTGTAAAACTAGTGAGCAATCAATATCTTTAATCTAACACTCTTCACTCTTACGTTCTTGTAACATACAAATTTCAGGATACTGTCAATAGTAAAGAAAGCGATGGTGGTTGAGTGTGCAAGTTTAACAACTATGGTATATGTACTTGACCAGAATGTTTTAGATAAAATAACAAAAATAATTTTGTCGATTATTCAAAACTATATTTAGACCCATTGTTGGCTATTGTCAAATGACGATAATAAAGCGAGGCAATGAGATTGTTTAAGTGTCAATTTTCATTATATCTTGATAAGTTACACTTCCACTCTCATACACATGTCACGACTGTGGCTTATTTTCAAATGACCATAACAAAGAGAGGCAATGACATTATTGAAGTGTCAATTCTCATTATATCTTGATAAGTTACACGTCCACTCTCATGCACATGTGACGACTGTGGCTTAGACCCCGCTGGAAAAAAGTCCCCGTGCACTTTCTCGATATTAGTTGGAAAAAATGCATGATCTGAATAATCAAGTCTGAATGACTCATTAAACGTTGTTTAACTGAGAGTTCTGGAAATGGAATTAGAAGAATCCTCCAAGAAATTATCAGTTTTGAATAATCGGATATTGGCGATTAATGAATGATTAATAGTGAGTTAAAGTTATTGACCTTATCTTTGTTGGTAAGTCAGTTTCCCTTTAAGATGCCTAAACGACCAAACAAATATGTTGCAGAATAATAAATACAATTATTTTGTTATTATTTTATTGTTGGAATTGTGTAATCAAGTACGCGCAGCATAGCGGCATAAATTATTATTTAAAGATTTCTTATCACAAAGGGAAAAAGAGGATTTTAAATGACTTGACATATAATATGGGGTTTATTGCACGAGTTACTTGAAAATGATAAAAACGAGGCTCTGTCGAGTTTTTATCGTATTCTAAAAACGAGTGTTATAATTCCCGTATTACATGACTAGAAACATAATGTTCTTTTTATATCATAGAAGTTTTTTAAGTGAATGATGACAGAAACGCACAGATTCTGTTAGTTTTGTCCGTATACGCGCGAACACTAGTGTAATATCAAAAATATAACACGGCTTTATTACGCGCTCATGACGTCGTCTGTGATATAAGTGAAAATAAAATTAAATATCAACAGTTTTACCCCCAAGACTGATGACTGTACATAAAGCATGTTACTCACCCAACAATATAACATTTATTAAATGTAACAATTAGACCTTTGAATATTTCATACCTTTATAATTTCTATGTTTCAAGGTACGACTTTTAACGAAATTGACATCTTTTCTTACTCAATGGTAGGATACTAAATCATCGCGCACCTGTTTTTTGTTCTCCTGGGGACCATTTTTGTCAACAATCCGTCGCTTGAAAGGTAAAATGGTCTTTTTCAATAAGAAATCTGTAGAGTTGCAAAAATTGTGTTGTGCACCGAAGATTGGCTGAACTTTGTATTTATGTAAAGAATTTTTGTAATGTAAAATTCTAGTTTAGGCCTGAAAACGGGTGAATTTTTTTACTTATTAAAGATTACAAAACTGTACTGTAATAAATAAAAGCAAATAAACAATGAAAACCTTTCACGATAATAGTTCCCAAATGTTTAATTAGTCATAACTGTTAAGTGTTGTTATGCATGTTGATGAAAAAAGTGTATATCCTAGCTTAAAATAAAGGGTCATTTGTTAATGTTAGGATATGCTGTTTACCGATTGCCTATGAAGTAATTGTATGTGATTCCATTCTATATCTTTCAACATTTTACATTTTGTAAACTGCTTGAAGTTCTAATTTGACGTATGGTTGTAGACCTGTATTTTCTGTGGACCAAATCATATTGCCTGTCATAATGTTTTTACTCTACAATTGTTTGAGTGCTGCTACTTTATTTTTAAATCATCCAGATGATTTTACATGGTATAGTTTGCAATATCCTAATTCATATCCACAAATAGTCTAAAGAGTATGGGAGCAATTACATACAAGTTGTAACTGGTAACTAAGAGAAAAAAGGCAAGAAGCTACAATTAATATAAAAGAAATATCAGTCGTGCTCCGTTATAGTTACTTGTTAAAGAGGCTGTACTCCAGATTTGACATAAATAAATTTTTTTCCATATATTATATATTTAGATGCCGTGAGATTATAACAACATAATATTTTACTTCAAAACTGATTATAAAAGTCAAAATAGAATAAAAAAAATATTTTCGCTCCAGCCTGATTTGAACTCTGGACCCTTATGTTAACAAAATATTTCCAACGCTTTTACTGTCACCACCATCGCCGCATGTTATATTACAGATATTTACTTTAAATCTTATACGATATAGTTATACCGTCGCGTTACGGTATAGCACTTTGAAAGGGAAAAAAATCAATTTATAATGTAATTATTGGACTTATTTTTTGTCAGTAAGTTATTTTTTAAACATTAGTCATAAATATTACAAGAAATTTATAATACAAGAAAACTTTTTTTTTTGTCATCTGGAGCACAGCCCCTTTAAGAACAAAAGGCAATTAAGGGCGTTCAGAATTTAATTTGATGTTGAATAAAACAGACGTAAACTCGTCTTCTTCTTTAAAAGTTACAGATATAGATTCGAGGAAACTTTCCTTTAAAATTACCGTTAACCAAAAATATAACCCAGTTGTTAAAATTAATCAGTGTTTTTACAATTGGACGCTGAAAGAGCTATCAGTTGTTGGCATGCATCACCATTTCCCATCATGGTCTAATACAGCAACCACAAGTAAAAGGCAAGTATATTTTCTTGTGTCTGTTTAATATAAGACGGTTCTTTCGTATCAGGATGCAATGGTACTTTTTGGCGTGTGAGTTCAGAGCGCTTGTTCCCCTTCTGTTGTATGACGAAGAGTATCTGAGTATATCTGCAGTGTTACTTTAAGAATAAAGAATACTGGTAATGGCCGTTTACGTACTTAGACCGAAACTGTGACAAAAACGCTGGAGGAAGCCTATTAAATGTGGTTGTGGTGGATAAGAAGGGTTTACTTGATCCCGCAGCTTGTTAGTCTGATCAATACCACTATAACACTTAAACCAGACTGCCTCTCACACCCTTGTTCACAGTCGCAGGCAGAATAGGACGAAAAACGTCTAGTGCTTTTTTATTATGGTTTGACCTTTTTAAACTTTGCAAGACAAGCTAGATCCAGCGCTTGTGTCACATTATTGAAGTCAATATAGTGCATTAAAGGCTTTTGGCATTTGATACCGATTTAACAACTGCACAATTTCTTTAAATACACCTGTTTACAGCAATGTATGTGTCTCAAAATATCAATTTATCGATTTGAAAAGGAGGTAGCACAAACTATCTAGAAAGTATGTTCAGAATAATTCAGGTTATGGAAAAATATATGTTAGTGATCTTCAAACATGTGAAGAAAAAAGCCCGAAAATTCAAATTATAAGGAGAGAGTAATGATGATATAAATTGAATTTTATCAGATTTGCCAATAAAGGCAAGAAAATGTATTTAAAACTGTCTTTTAAAGAGATTCGTCAGTATTACTTACAAAATAATTAACTTTACATAGGCATTTATTCACGTATAAATGAAATAAAATATTTAGTGTCTTGTTTAATTCTCCTGTCAAATAGTCTGAATGTTAATAAAATCACAGATGCAGCTGGTAAACTTGCATCTTTTGAAAAATATTTTGATCAGCTATTCTTGTCACCTTGTGCATGACTCAAATCGAATTAAATGAATCGAAACAAAGGTAAGCATATTGAAGACCTTCTTTTATATAGTCAGTCTGAAACACTCAATATCGATAGTCCTACTACCAAGCGACATTAAAAACCTGAATAAAATATTACCTTTGACGTGTAATTTCTTAGAATCTAGAACGTTAATTACATGGCCGATTGAAATTTGTTTCTGAAAGAGAACCTATTAAAGTTAATTTAATACCGTCCCTAAGTAAATGTAGCCGATCTATTGAACGCGCTGTTGGAGACGTGGTGAATTTTATTTAAAGCAACTCGATAGCCATGATCTCGCTTCAGAAAAATTATGGTCGTTTAATACGAACTTCATTTCTTTGAAAATAACGTTGTTTTGAAGAAAAATGATAGTTTCCAGATTAGACTTGAAAACAGAAAAGTATTCACTTTGTAACGAATGACATTTGAATTTAATATTTGATTACAAATTCTTTATTATTGGCCTGTTACCTATATAGGTGGCTTTATCGCATTCAAACCAAATTTGAATTCTTAAAGTGTTTTGTAAATGTTCTGTTTCATACAGAAAAAAATGACGTTTTATGATCTCTTCCAAAAGTTTTTGTCTGAGTAAAATGAATGGTATCTTCTGGTACATTAAGGCCGTTTCGGTAAATAAATCCTTACACAAAACTAGTCAAAGATATCCGAGTGTTTATCTATGTGTTCTACAAATTGAAGAGGTCTGGTACCGTATATATCACGGCAAAATTTAGAACTGGTATTTTGTGCAGACAAGTTTCTAAAAAAAAATATTAAAAAAAACAGCATTAAGTATAGACCGCCTGAAAATTGCTATTTCTATGCCTGTTATATGAAATGTAATACGTTCATATATTTCGCTAGTAATGTGCCAAAGTGACAATCTCTTTATGGACTTTTTCGGTATTTTCTCTTTTTATACTTTTATATTAAAAGCAAATAAAAAACAAGAAAATCATTGATGTAAACATCAAACGGCGCCGTTTTGCCTTTTTCGGTAGAAACTATATTAAGGGTTAGAATAAGCATAATAATACAGTAGAAAACATCGAATAACGCTTAGGGTATCTGTATAAAGACCAGTAGCAGTAGCAATTCCTTTGAAAGAAAAATAAGAACTGTCACTGAAAGCTTACAATGTCCTCGAAGTGGTGTGCTTTTACCTTTCAGCTGAGGACCTGATGAAGATATTGTACATCATTCAAAAGGAGTTTTTTGACAATTTGACCTCAAGGTCAAGGTCATTTAGGGATCAAGGAAAAAATGGATCTCTTCTTAACACGAAATATGAACTCAACCTTTTTTAATAATGAAGGAGTTATGGCCAATATTAAGTATTTGTAGCAACTGGACCTTCGCGGTCAAGGTTATTCAGCGATCAAGATCATATAAATTTATGTCAGTGGAAACGTCTTGTCCAAAGTGGCGTAGATGAAGTAATCCATTTTACTAATAAGGAAGTTAAAAGCAATGTTAAAGTTTTCAGATGGAAGGAATGACGGACATCCAGACGGACAGTTCAAAAACTTTATGTAATCCTTTACTGATATGGAAAAAAACTGCTCAAACCAAAACTTGCTTGCTGGGACATAAATACTTCCCGACAAACACTTGCACATGGAGCGTCTCAAAAGATGTGACCAATGTACACTTGTATTTAGTTAAAGCCAAAGCCAAGTCATAGTTTCAGCTAGAGATCGAAGTTTATGATGTAAGGGGAATACATTTTACTTAATCTTACGCACTAATATTTGCTGTAACACCGTCAGCTGTACGGACAACCTTCTATCAATGTTTAATATAAGTCAAGAATATACTCGTTTAAATTGTTCTTTAAAACAAGGCTAAAATAGATTTTTTTATATTTTTCCCCTTAGAGTCTTCGTTTATTGATCGATATATCAGATATTTTGTATGCAGGTAACTTGCAAGGATATCTGCCAACAGGTGGAGTTTGCGGTTACCGTATTTGTGGTACAAATACGGTAAGAATATATCAAGAACTAAAAAATCTTCATATTATAAGATATTGCTAATTATGATTAAGTACGCTTGAGAAATAAGTGTTACAAATCGTTACTGAGAATGGGAAAAGCTTTATTAAACGGCTAGCATCAAGAAATATGCCAACTTAATGAGGATTCCCTTCGATTTCAATACAGCACAAATAAATAATGTTTTAAATTGAAACTTGTCATAATATTAACTAATATTCAAGGCAAATTCAGTTCTACAGCATTTTCATTTTTCAGAGAGCTAGAAAAATAGAAAAGGTACTACACATTAACACAATCGGCATAATACATTAAAAAAATTGCCACTGCATTTTGAGTGGTGATCATCGTGCCAGACTGGTACCAAATTAAATTAAACATTTATCTGACATTGTACAAGTGAGGATTTATATGTCGTTGTTGCAAATGAGGATTCATCTGACGTTGTCCAAGTGAGGATTTATCTGACGTCTAAAATGAATAAAGGGTACAATCCAACTACCTATTGTTAGATAGATAGATAGATTTATTTCAATATTGTGTAAGCAACATGGATACAAAACATTTAAAATAGACATATAAGTATATAAAACAAATATAAGAATGAAATGATATATTAATGAAAATGAACCATGTCAGTCACATCAATATCAAGGATAACACAAAAAAGAGAAGAGAATCCCTTATTTCCATTGTGGTCCTTGATAGTAATGGCCTGACATAGAGAGGCATGAGACCTTAAAGAAAAATTAGAGAATTTAAAAAAAAAATTCTAAGCACATCAATTGAACAAAAAACATAGAACAATAATCCTGAGTAAGTAAATAATTAAAATATCATCACAGAAAATTGACATCACTTTTTATAAAGCTTGTAGAAAGTTAAGATCATAGATCATTTAGATATTATAAATCACAGTCTTAAAAATAAATATCTCGGGAAAAGAATACATTTTGAACAAATATGTCTTTGAAAGGATCAGCCATGTACAACATTACTGATAAAATGATATACATGTATTAAAATTTAATCTAAATTTGTTAAAAAATGACACTTTACAGTTTTTTTAAAAGAAGCAAGGCTGGACAGATTCCTGATTTGAAAAGGCAGTGAATTCCATAGCTTGCATCCCAAAAATGAAAAAGACTTTATACCAAAACCTTTGACCTTTGGGAGAATATAAGAACCATTATCACTTGACCTTGTACTATAAGTATGAATGGAGACTTGGGATACAAAGTTTTGATTCATATATTCTGGTGAAAGACCATTTCTAATCTTAAAAACATGACCTAGAATAATTTGATCCACTCTTTTATCAACTGGTAACCAACCTATAGACCTGAAGTGACCTTGATCAATGTGTGACCTTTTTTCCATATTAAGAACAAACCTGATCAATTTATTTTGGGTGACCTGCAGCTTGTTTTTCCATAACTTGGTTAGTCCAGAATACCAAGCACAACAAGCATAATCAAAATGACATTGGATAAGAGACTGAACCAAGAGCTTTTTAGTGTGGACTGTTAAATATTTCTGCTTCCTGTATAAGAACTTTAACCTGGCATTGGCCTTCTTAATGATAGAACTAACAATAGATTGACCTGATAAATTCTGATCCAGTATTTCCCAAAGATATTTAACTGAAGAAGTGGACTGAATAGCCTTGTCACTACAAGAAATGCATAAATCACCATAATTGTTGACCTTTACTTTAGACCCAAACAAAATCGACTCAGTTTTACCCAAATGTAGAGACAACCTATTATCAACCAGCCACTGGTGTACTAATTCCAGATCCTCAGATAACTGTTTTTCTATGAATGACCTGTTCTTACCTGCAACCAAGATTCCTGAATCATCTGCATAAAGTAGTAGTTTACTATTTATAGCACCAGACATATCATTAACATAGATAAGGAAGAGAAGCGGCCCTAAAATTGACACTTGGGGAACACCACAGGTAACACTACAGGGTTTGGAAAAAGTACCAGAGAGATCAACAAGTTGTTGTCTATCAGATAAGTATGACCTGAACCAGCGCAAAATGTCGTCACCAAGTCCAATCGCTTCAAGTTTCATCAAAAGGATAGAGTGGTCAACAGTATCAAAGGCCTTTTGAAGATCAAGAAGCACCATACCTACAAGGTGACCTTTATCCATTTCAAACCTGATATAGTCAGACAAATGAACAAGACATGTCTCAGTAGAAAACTTTCTCCTGAACCCAGACTGAAACATATAGAGTAACTTATTATCAGATAAATATGACTCTACCTGATCATACACCACACGCTCAAAGACCTTGGAAATAATACAAAGGATTGAAACAGGACGATAGTTACCAACCTCAGTTTTATGACCTTTTTTATAAAGAGGAATAACCCTGGCTGCTTTTAGATCATCAGAGACAACTCCCTGTATCAGGAACAAATTGATTATATGAGCAAGAGGACAGGAAATAATGGAAGCACCATCCCTAACAAATCTGGAAGGAATACCATCCAATCCAGTTGCTTTCTTTATGCCCAGCTTACTTAAATACTTAAAAACTTTATTTTCAGAAACAATTGAAAAAGAATAATTATTTAAAAATACACCTTTTCTAGAATAAAAATCAAAAACAAATTTCCTACCAAAATTATTCAAACATTGAGGCAGGTGTTCAACAAGTTTTGATGCAACGGTTGTATAAAAGGTATTAAACTTTTCTGAAACAGTTTCCTTTTCAAAATAGACCTCATTGCAATCATCCATCTTTAAACCAATAGAGGTAGAATGTGAAGATGAACACTTTTTTGATGGTAGCCCTAGCCTTTTTAGAGCAGTCCAGAGTGACTTAGAATTACCCTTGTTTTCATCAATTTGTTCTTTAAAATAAGTATGTTTGGCATTATGTATCATGAACTGGGTTTTATTTCTAAGCTGTCTAAATTTCAAAAGTTTTTCTTCACATTTATCATTCTTATATTCATAAAAAGATCTATCACGTTCATTAATAAACTGAAGGATTTCTGATGACATCCAGGGTTCTGTTCTTTGCTTGATTCTAACTTCTTTCACTGGAGCAACAAATTGTTTCATTGTTTCAACTTTGACAAAGATTGCATAAATATCTAGACATTTAACAGATTTCTTATTTAAAATCGATCAATTAAAACATTAGATTAATCAGAAAATTAACTACTGAATGACTTTTATCAATATAATATATGAACTTTATCAATAATTTGCATGCAGTCACATTATTTGAAAAAAATCGTTTGTTACACGCTGTGTTTACGTATTTTCCGACGGCACAAAAGCAGTTTCTGATTTACAAAACCCTTCATGCTTCATTGTAATACTTCCGCCTTTATCTCGATTAATCTCGACGTCAATTGATGTAATAGTGGCACCGGCCATGAGCCGGGTTAAAAACCAAGTTTTGAATAGATATAACTGTTTTTACATAAAACTTGCATTTGCAGAAGACATTTCTTTTATTTTAGATTGTGAAATACCTTTGAGAGATTCTTTAATACCCTTAAAGAGAAAACGAAAAAGAATATTTGTTTTACAAGCAGAAACAAACCTAAAGAAACGAAAAAATCTTGTGTAGAAGCATACTTCGTTTATGACATCAAATTCGAACATAATTGCATGATCAAGGAAACCCGATGTGAATGACCAGAACATTTCAAAATTAAGTCCGTTAATGGGAAATTAAATGTCACCTCTGGTACCTTATGTTTAAGAATTTGGCAAGAAAATTACAGGGTCTGATTTAAAAAAAATCAGTAGATATTTTGTTTAAATTCGATACAGACGTAATGACATTCATCTGCCAAAATACATTTTAAGACATGTAAAATATTTATATAAACCGCTCTGGTACGAACATGTCGATACTTTTCCTTTTAGGGCAGAATACACACTTTGGGGCATAGAGTGTTGACGGCAAGCTGCTATAGTTGTTACACTTTAAGACTGTACATACAACACGCAATTCTGAGTAAGAATTTTTCAAGATGTATATACAGAAGAAAAAAGAACAAATAACTGCTAATAATCTTGACATAATCATGAACTTTCATAATTTTCAAAATTTTGTCACTTTTTTTGCAGAAAACACTTTAAAAGAAATTTAATCGCGGGAAAAACAACGTAATGAAATAAAAAATCTAGAGAGAATAATTCAAGTGCACTGACAGACATTGATACTAGTATCTTTATCAAAGCTGCTAAACAAATCAAACATCACATTGTCAAGATTTCTTACAAGGATGCACTGTGGAGGTGCATTGATTTAGTGTAGAACGTCGAACATAAAGCCATAATTCACAGGCTTGATCTTGTTGAAGGAATGTTATTTTAACTTTCTTATTTTTTTTTCTTTGTCCAAAAGATATGTTATGCAATTTCAAAGAACAATCAATTGTCTACAATCGTGTAGCATGAATAACATTAAAATCAATTCAAAACTTCCTTTTGTGTTGAAGACGAATAAGATTGGTATTGTCATTTCCCTGTCTGAAAACTTGTTAATGAAGTGTTAAAATAAAATGACTGAGTGTTGTTTTCTATTTTGAGTTTTTGATTCCATTTCATCTGTGTACATATAAAAATATCATACTAGTAAAACAGAAATAAAGGAAATTCGGAAGAAACTTCCCAGTTAATGTAAGCGCAATTAAAATAAAAATGGAGAAAATATGGAGAAAAACAAGTGTATGTATGTAGGTGTGTACAGAGTTTTGCAAGGTTTAAAGAAATGTTTCATGTTTCGATTTTCTGACAATCAAATTTAATCCCAGCGTTGGACAAATGAAAGTAGGCCATATGTTGTAATTATACTTGTGAAGTTCTGCGAGCACATTAGTAAAATGTCTGTCAAATATGTGAACTTTCTGAGGCTTTTATATAGATTTAAAAGGCTTATCAAAATTATATTCATATCTATTAAAACAAGGAGCATTTTTTACAATCTATAATCAAAACATTTATCAAATCATACCATTTACAGAAAATTGCATAAAATATTTTTCATTGTTTTCAAAAAAATGCAAATTTAGATAAAAATATTTTAATTTTATACTGTATTAAAATTAAGGACCAGGTGTTCATGCTTTTGAGATACTCAAGAAAATATATCTTATGTTAAGTAAGGACTAATTCTCCGTCAGTCGGATAATGCACAAATGTTAATACGCAAAAGAATAAGGAAACAAATAATATAATTCAGGCGAATTTACGTTGGTGTAATTGAAATTTGGTAAACAGACAAGACAACTAAATGGTGATCTTAGCTAGATAGCGTTTTAAAGAAAGGTTTCTTTGTTTCATGATGGATTACATCAGTCTTTAGGACCTCTATAAAACATTAGCTTTTAAAAGAAGTCATATTATCCTGTTTAGCCGGGAAAATTGTAGAGAACAGCGCATAATTACATGTCTTCGTTGAAATAACAGTAGTTTCTTTTCATAAGTTACTTTAGTGACTTGATGCCCTAGTTGCACTCACGGCAAAACATTCTACAGACACGTCATTTTCATGATAATTTATGTCAGACTAGTTCAAATTAAATCATACGTATTATATGTATTGAACGATTACCAATATATATAACCTGTCCGTCTGCCTTGATTGATTATGAATATTCCCTCATCATTTCACATTATTACCTTGGGATCTTGGATACTATTCATTAGTACTGATGTTGTTTTTATTCATTGAAGAGTCAAAATTGTTTTGTTTTCCATCAAGGTATTTTATAGTAGATTTTGACATTACAGTTTGCTAAAAATGTTATACATTAAAATGATTCTTAATACACAGCTTGTACTTCTTGCCAGACACAGAATGGTATATTTTGTCTTCACAGTTTCAGTAAGTGTTGTATCTTAACAATATTCAAATATCTTAAGATATGCTTTATGGATCCTTGTTTCCACAATACTTTTGACAAATGACTTGCACATCGGCCATTTCATTACGAGTATGGGAATATTTATAACATACACACTCCATAAAAAAATCAAACTTCTGAAAATTGTCCACCTAAATTTTGCTCTTCACAATTTAAAGGGTTTAGATAAACTTTGAATAAGTAAGTATGAATGTGTATGTTACAAAAATTGGGAGTCTTCTTACAAAAAGAAACCGTTTCTGTCTTTTTATTATCACGGATAACATGCAAGTCTGTGAGTTTTAATCAGTTTGTCAGCTCCTTTATATTTTATGTAGTACCCTAAGCATTTTTCCTTAGTAAAGAGATTTAATCCAACGATTTTTGATTATGGAAAACGTTTCAAAAATGAATAGATTTGAAAAAGGGAATGTAATGTTTGCTCTGTAATTTTCAAGACATTTACAAGATGACTTCAAGCTGATTAAAACGTTGTTTCTAAAGAAGAAGCAGTTTGAGTAAATATTACTTTAATCCTGTACTAATTGAAATGAAATCTAATTCTTAACACGATACTTAAGCGTGCAATATCTTGCTAGCGAGACAAATGTATCATGATGCGAAATTTTAAAACTTACTACATGAATTTGATTTTATTTTTATATTGTTACAGCTTTCACCAATGCAAAATGAAAAAAAAATCAAAATAAAAAACTAAGTATTCCTTACCTAACTAGTGTCATATGGTGTATTTAAAACGACTCACTCACAGACGGGTCAGAGATGCATAAAAAAGAAAATCTTTCTACATATATAGAAAATCTAGTTGTAATTGTGAAGAACATATCTAAACTAAATTACTGTCTCATTTTTTGTTACAAAACACACCATAATACAAAGTTTTACACGATTTAATCGGTAAAAATTTTAACCCGTTAGTCACGGAGTAGATACTAAATTTATAATGTTAATTTTACATTTTGGAAGTATCAAGTTTTTGTGGCTGAGTGGGTTAGCTCGCAGCTCGATATTTTACTGACCGGAAGTGTATGGGTTCGAATCCAGTTGAAACCAATTTGTTAGTGACGCCGTAGAGTCGGGTGCATCAATTGGAAAGGAAGACCTAAGAGCGACTGAAGACCTTTATGTTTATTCGCTTGTCTACGTCGAACTGAAATCAAATATTATATCTTAGAAAACTATAACAGTTATCAGTCACATAAAGGAATGTATGATACATACGAAATTTAGTTCTGTGACGCAATCATAACGAACAATGGAAATAGCATGAAAGATTATTTAACATATAACCCTAGTAGACATTAAAATGATATTCTTACAAAAAATAGTAAGTCGTGAAATCTGTTTACAATGAAATAACAGCACAATAACGGTTATACAGCAAAGAAAGTAGTAGGAATAGAAACGGCAATATTATCCTTGTAGTAAAAACAATTAAAACATACCTCTTTGGGTCTACATAACCTTGTTAGAACGATTTTAGCAATGTTTTCTTTAATTTGCGCCTAAAACGGAATGGCTACAAATGGCGGATAAGTTACAAAGGGAAATAATAAATGGTATATATACCTGTGTCGAATTAAGTTATTATCGTTGTCATCTAAATTGACCGACAGTTACATGGCTCCCCAAAATTAGGTTTCCTGATTTTTACATGTCAATAATCATTGTTGTAACAAGAAAACAAAAAAATATTAAATCTCTTATGTCAGTAAAATAACTAAAAATTATATGCACCTTTAAAAACCGCAAATCTATTAGAACATCTCAATTAAGCGACATTGCAAACGTTAAATAGAAATACATATAACATCAGGAAGAAAATAGAACATGTACTCTCCTTTAATCCTTTGTTATAATAATGTGACCTGTCTGAAATTATCTCATAAAAAAAAAAAAAAAAATTAATACCAAAAAAATACATTGTCATTGTCGATTGCAACTGTTTGTAAAGTTTCATGAAGATCAGTTGAAACTTATTATCCCTTGGCTTCCCGACGGGGAATTACCCTGATTCGCAGAGCAGGACCAATTTATGGATTGGCCGTTCCAAAAGACTGAGAGGCTTGTTGCGCTTTCCATTCTTATCGATATTACTGTCACCAATAGCAACAGTTACCTTTCTAACATGACCATCTTCGTCGGGCTCCGCTTGCATTACCCGTCCTAGAGACCACTGATACCTTGGGACATTGTCATCTTTGACTAGAACTATGTCTCCAATGGACAAATTCTGTTCTGGTCTGACCCATTTGCTTCTTGCTTGCAAATTTTGCAAAAATTCCTTTCGCCAGCGCGACCAAAATTCATCGGCCAAATACTGAACGCGCCTCCAGCGTTTTCTTGAATAAAGATCAGATTTTTGGAATTCACCAGGCGGCGGAAGGACAATCTTTGTTTTCATGGTCAACAAATGATTTGGTGTCAAGGGTTCAAGAGACAGTGGGTCGTTAAGATTTTCCACAGTCAAGGGTCTGCTATTTACTACAGCGGCAGCTTCACACATGAAGGTTCTAAGGCCTTCATCATCAATCTGGGAACCATGCTGGTACATCAGAGCATTTAGAACATTTCGAACCGACCTTATTTGACGTTCCCATACCCCGCCCATATGACTGGCAGATGGAACATTTGTTTTGAATACAGCATAATCACAACCGTTTTCAAGCAGATACTGACATACACGGTTATCATCCATTTCCGAAACAGCCTCTCTCAGTTCTCGAGCTGCACCGATAAAATTGGTGCCTCTGTCCGACCGAAGTACTCGAATTGGGCCTCGTACAGACAAAAACCTACGCAAAGCATTTATGAAAGAGTCCGTATCTAGCGAAGCAGCAACTTCTATATGAACCGCACGACATAGCAAGCAGGTAAATATGGCACCATATCTTTTAAGCTCCTTGCGGCCTTCTCTAACGTACCAAGGGCCAAAGTAATCTACTCCACTGTATGTGAAAGGAGGTGCGGGTTCAAGTCTGTCTATCGGCAAGTCTGCCATTTTCTGAACCTGAAGGGTTCCACGCAACCTCTTACATACTACACAACCAGAAATAAAGCTAGAAACACTTGAATTGAGATTAACAATCCAAAAACCATTGGAACGGATCTCGTTCACAGTAATTCCTCTGCCTTGGTGGTGAACACTCTCGTGAAAGTGACGAATAATGAGTTGGGTTACATGTCCCCTTCTAGGAAGAATTACCGGATGTTTAAAACTGAATGTCACCTCTGCTCGTTTCATGCGACCACCAACACGCAAGAGTCCAAACTCATCAAGAAAGGGATCTAGACGGAAAATGGGAGAATTTCCCTTAAGCGCATATTTTCTAAGCTTAAGTGCCTCCTGACTTGAAGCCTTCTCTGAAATATGCAAATTATTAAGAGCCTCTATTTCTCTACAAAACGCATCTGCTTGTACAGCCTTAACAATGATTTGTTCTGCTAACACAAGATCTCTTACTGAAACGACAGACCCGTAACTTTTCTCTGGTGCCATCTGAACCTTGGGCTGAATGGGCTTTGTGGATCTATCCAAAATGCGCCTTTTCAGAAACGTTATATACCTGCGACACATGACAATTGCAGATTTCAAACGTTTCCAGCTGGAAAAATAATCAAAACGTGAACAGATTTCCTTCGTACTGGCAGGCGACGCAAATGTGTCAAGCACTTGAACCTTTCTCTGTTCCTTATCATCATCCGCGACAGGCGGGATAACATCTTCATTAGGAGGAAGTTTAGTGTCCCATAAAAAATCTGGACCTCTAAACCAATTTGACTTATACACGAGAGTATTGGCTGATATACCTCTGGAAGCACTATCAGCAGGATTGAGTCCTGACTCAACGTACCTCCACTGAGATGGACTGGTATGACTTCGGATCTGTTGGACACGGTTAGCTACAAATATATGAAATCGTCGTGCATCGTTCCTAATATAGCCAATAACTACCTTACTATCTGTCCAAAAGTACTCCTGTGCATTTGGGAATTGCAATTCTTGTTGCAACAAGGCACTGATTTTAACTGAGACAACAGCAGCAGCCAATTCTAAACGAGGAATTGTGACAAACTTGACTGGTGCAACCTTTGACTTGCTCATAAGTAGTGAACAATGAACATGCTCCTTATTATCTACTAGCCTTAGATAGGAACACTGCCCGTAGCCTTCAGTACTGGCGTCTGAAAAATGGTGTATTTCGACGGTGGTGACTTCACCGAAAGCCTTTGGCTTAAAACACCTGCTTATCTTAAGTGAGCCAAGAATACTCAGTTCATTCCTCCATTGTTCCCATTTTAATTTCAAAACCTCAGGAATTGGATCATCCCAGTCTGCATTTTGCGCACATAACTGTTGCAGTATCTGTTTGCCCACCAAAATAACTGGCGAGATAAATCCCAAGGGGTCATACACAGAACTAACTGTTGAAAGAACTCCTCGTCTGGTTAACGGTTTGTCACTCAAAACAATTCTGAACTGAAATGAATCAGACTCAATACACCACTGAACGCCTAACGTTCTCTCAACATGAAGACCATCATTACAGATTTCAATATTTTCCAATCCACTAGCTCTGTCTTCTGGTAAAACATGACTTAGAACTTCCCTGCTATTACTTGAGAACTTATGCAACCTAACGCCTCCCTTTCTACACATTGCTTGACTAGAGTCTATCGTGTGAATAGCTTCTTCAACAGATGAAACAGACTTGAGTCCGTCATCAACATAAAAATTGAAGCGTAAGAAGTTAGCAACGTCTTCCCCAAATTCAGCTTCATTGTCCTTGGCAATCTGTTTCAACCCAAAATTGGCACATCCGGGGGACGAAGAAGCACCAAACAGGTGAACACACATACGGTACACAACTACCTTCGAGAAACTACTATCCGACCACCAAAGGAACCTTAGATAGTTGCGATATTCTTCATCAACTCTGAACTGGTGGAACATTTGCTCGATGTCACAAACAAACGCAATTTTTTCCAAGCGGAAACGACTGAGAACCCCAATAAGTGTGTTTGTCATATCGGGACCTTGCAAAAGGTGACCATTCAGACTTTGACCATCGTGAACTGCGCTACAATCAAAAACTACCCGCAACTTTCCTGGCTTCTTAGGGTGGAAAACCCCATGGTGTGGGATGTACCACTCATGACCACCAGTTACTTGTAGATCTGGGTCACTCATAACCTCAGCATGACCACTCTTAATCAAGTTACTTATGAATTGTTCATAAAGTTTACGGTATTCGTTGTCACGCTGGAAACGCTTCTTCAGTCCTTCTAACCTTCTAAGAGCCATAGACCGATTGTTTGGCAGATTAGGTTTGTCATCCTTAAATGGTAAAGGCATTGAATAATGACCGTCAACAAATTTGATACCTGAAGTCATTTTCTCTAAAAATATCCGGTCTTCTTGAGAGATTTGAGTACATGTGATTAGATTATCACAAATATCCAACTCTGTGGCCTTCGCAATTTCAACAGGGCTGGCAACCTTGACTCGAGATTTAAACGAGTATGTTACCTCATTTCTACAGCCATGTTGTTCGGTTTTTGGCACAAGAGCGGTCGGAATCTCTAACGTACAAATTCTATGACTAAGCCCGATGCAATCATTCTGATCATTCGAAAGATCACTCTGACCAACTATGCCTACTATTCCCCACCCGAGATCTGTACGCTGACCAAAGGGACCTTGATCAATGGGAGGAATCACTTCGCGCGGCATGAGGGCTCGAGCACAATTGTATCCAACAAGCAATCCAACCTCGCAATCAGCAACTGGCATTAACTTATCTGCTATACCTTTAAGATGTGGCCAATGTTTTGCCATTTCAGGGGAAGGTATGTGAGCTCTGTTAGCTGGTATCACTTCTCTTGTGAAAGTGTCAGGCAAGTGAATCTTAACTGTACTATCAAAACCACGGATAACAAGACCACCAATTTTTGAACTTTCTACCTTTATATCCTTGTGAGACATCGTGGAAAGGAGGAGGGTCACCTTAGGGCCAACTAGTCCAAGTGCATCACAGGTATCATTCAAGATAAAGGTTGTATCAGACTGAGAGTCTAGCATAGCGTACACAAGTCTTTCCATGTTGGGGTTATCACGCTGTGACAAAAAGACCGGAACCACCATAGAACATTTATTGCTAGAGCTACGACTGCTCAGACATGATGAATCAGACAACATTGCTTGGGCCCTTTCACTTACTTCTGATTTAGTCATTTGTTTCTTAGAAGTATTGCCTTGTGTCATTTCGCTTACATCTGTCTTAGTTGCTTGGTCCTTATGAGAATTGCCTTGTGAAGCGCTAGACTTTATCGGTACCTTATCTCCATGAAGTGAGGTGGGATGGAATTTGGAACATGTTTTACACTGTTTTCGTCTTTTACATCCCCTAGAAAGGTGGCCCGGAGAAAGACAGCCAAAACACAGTTTCTTATCACCAGCAAAGGCCTTTCGTTCTTCAAGTGTCTTTGAAAGGTAATTTTTACAAAGATCAAGTTCATGGCCTGATCTTGAACAGAACAGACATTGGATATCAGACTTATTACGATTGGGTGTGTCATTTGAGAAATACTTATTCTCACTGGTTCCTGTGAACAATGACCTCCCCTTGTAAGAAAACCTCTTTGGTTTTTCAAATCCTTCTTTGTCATGGTGACTTACATCCCCCTTGATGGACTGAACGGAAGTTATGGGGTTACAGGCAATTTTAGCCTCTTTCGCAATGAAGGCTTCAAATGCTTCAAAGGGAGGGAACTCGTTATGGGATTCTTTGTGAGCTACCACAAGACGGTTCCATCTGGAGACCAACCACTCTGGCAATTTTGCTAACATCTTGCGATTCTCAACGGCGTCATTGAGAACACTGAGATGGGAGATGGTTTGCATTGCAGTAAGACACTGCTTTAGGAAATCAGAAAATTTCAAAAGACTACTTGCGTCCTTAGGACTTAGTTTTGGCCAAGAGTCAAGTTTTGCTCTAAACGCATTTGCTACAGTAAAAGGATCCCCATACCTTTCATCTAACAATTTCCTAGCCTTATCATATGCGTCATCACTGGCTAACAAAAGGTAATTTTCAATAACTTGCTTAACTGGGCCTCCAATGTATTTTTTTAAATAATGAATCTTTTCAGCATCAGGAATGTGTCTGCTCTCAACAAGAGTTTTAAATGCTAGCTTCCATGAAGGGTATTGTATAGGGTCCCCATAGAACATGCCGGGCTCTGGTGAAGGTAATCTATTTAGAGAAACTTGCTCTGCAAGCGATCTTGCAAGATCAATTAGGCCTTGATCACTTGACACTTTGGATAACTGATAATTTGATGCCATAGGAACGGCAACAGAATTAGGTGCAAATGAAGAAAAGTTGTCAGAATTAGTGGTGTTTACAGCTACATCTAAGGAGTTGACGTTTCTTGAGTCAAGATGAACAGGTCTCAAAGGTACAAAGTCTGGAACACTGGGATCCAAGGAGGCAGGACAGGGGATAGCAGCTGGTGTAACTGGGTCAGTGAATTCCTCCTTTACAGTGTGAATTTGGGCGCAAGCCTTAGAATTCTCCAAAGGTTGAGCAGAAATTTCTCTATTCTCATTTGAATGGTATAAGTGAGTGTGAGCGTCTAAATAGTCATTGACTCGGTCAAGAACTGAAGTCTCCGTTGACAGGGACGTATTGGGCATAAAGGGATTGGTGCTGTCTAATGCTTCAATTTTTGCCTCTGCTATGTCAATCTCCCTTTGGGTTTGTATCCTTTCAAGTTCTGCCTTTGTTTTAGCTTCTATATCTATGTATTTAAGTTTAGCCTTAAGCGCTGCAGCATGAGCTGCAACTTCAGACCTGTTTGAACACTGTGAATGCCTAGACCTTACAGAATGTCTAGACTGTGACCTACATGACCTTGATGACTGGGAATTAACCACGGACCTTTCAGTTTCAACAGAACGTATGTAATCACCAATATCTCCCATGAGCTTATGATTGCTTGTCTCTATATTTACATACTCATTTGTTTGTGTTTGTTCCCCAGATACAAGAGATTTTAAATTAGAATCAATATTAGACAGAGTCTGAAAATTTTCCTGAAGCTTATCGCGTTCTTGTCGGATTGTTAAAGGATTACCATTATCAGACATTAGCACCTGTAACTTATTGGCAACACTCTTCCAGGCTGACACGGCTGACCTAAACTTACTAGTCTGCAAAGAAATTTGGTATTCTAAACCCCTTTCAGTTAGTTTTCGTTCGCGCGATGAAGACCGCGATGTCATATTTGAATCTTGAAACTTAAACTTTAAAATGCTTAATATAATATATGACTCTTACTTAAAGTTGAATTCACAAAGCAAAATATGAGAGTGTCACAGTAAAATACAAATAACCTAAGTTCAAAAGCAGTATAGAATTACTATGACAATATACAATATGTACTAAACAGCCTTGTGTTGTAACTAAATTTCTGAAAATTTGAAATGTTCATCTAATAGTTATTGCAAAATGTGGCTGAGCAATCTCAGCCTACAAATAAACATGTGTATTCACTTATAATAAAGCGTACTTGAACACTTGTGGCTAAGCAATCTCAGCCTACAACACTTCATTAACTTATGATGACTTATATATTTATGATAATTGCTGATCACTGCAGATCTTCCTCATCAGGGAGAATAACCATGCCTTTGCAAGACTTGTACCAGGATGAACACCGTCACGCAGTAAGTTGAAGTTGATCGAATAACGTCCACGGGAATTCTTTGCTTTTCTGTATCTTATCATGTCTTGACTTAGTTTGGGAGCATAAGAACCAAGTTGACCATTTAGTTCATCGATGAATTTATTGGAACTTTCTATAATGGATGTCAAGTTCAAATCGTCAGATTTGAACTGCTCTGGGGATGGATGTCCCTTGTTTTTGTTCCAGATTTGAACTGAGTAATAAGGCACTTGAAAGAATGTAACTTGCACACTAGCACGCAGACAAACTGACTTGATGTCCTGAAGATTGCCTTTGAATTTTTCAAGTGACTGATCAATGTTGGAAGATAGGGAAATATATCTTTGACCTTTAACTGTGAAGTCGCATGTACCGATGAACAAATAGATATGGATTTTTGTATATTTATTTTTTAATTTGTCCAAGTTCCTTCTAATCCACTCTGAAGCTAAAGATGAAGTGAGACCACTTTTACATTGCCAAATGACTTTATCTTTGATATTTATATCAGCTTGATTTTTAATGTCAAAACCTTTGCTGTCAGCTATGAGAATGGGTTTTTGATGTAATGACGATGGAAACTCTAAATGTCTTGAGCAATGTTTTTTCAATTTACTCGCGCTCATTTGTACTGTATCCGCAGAGTTCGACTGTTAGTGACGCCGTAGAGTCGGGTGCATCAATTGGAAAGGAAGACCTAAGAGCGACTGAAGACCTTTATGTTTATTCGCTTGTCTACGTCAAACTGAAATCAAATATTATATCTTAGAAAACTATAACAGTTATCAGTCACATAAAGGAATGTATGATACATACGAAATTTAGTTCTGTGACGCAATCATAACGAACAATGGAAATAGCATGAAAGATTATTTAACATATAACCCTAGTAGACATTAAAATGATATTCTTACAAAAAATAGTAAGTCGTGAAATCTGTTTACAATGAAATAACAGCACAATAACGGTTATACAGCAAAGAAAGTAGTAGGAATAGAAACGGCAATATTATCCTTGTAGTAAAAACAATTAAAACATACCTCTTTGGGTCTACATAACCTTGTTAGAACGATTTTAGCAATGTTTTCTTTAATTTGCGCCTAAAACGGAATGGCTACAAATGGCGGATAAGTTACAAAGGGAAATAATAAATGGTATATATACCTGTGTCGAATTAAGTTATTATCGTTGTCATCTAAATTGACCGACAGTTACACAATTTCTTTTTTTTTTTCTTCAGTTTTTATAATGTACAGAAGTATAAAACTGTGTTTTTTCTATGGTATATTAAATTCTCGTTAATTTTAAAGAAAAACATTATTAAACTAAATCCTGTGAGTCAGTCGCTTTAAGGTAAAAAAAAGAGATATATTTATTTCAATCAGTTTGTTGATATTTTGAAATGTAAACATATTTGTTTAACTTTTTTTTTCTGTAAGTTCTTCATTTTTGACTGAATTATATCACACACACACATACACACACACGCACGCACGCACGCGCTCGCGCGCTCACACACACACACACACACACACACACACACACAGTGTGTGTGATCCCTACAATTTATTAGTTATAGATTCATTTTGTTGCCATTTTTATGTGTTTCATACGATTTTAGATTTGTTTTATGGTTCTGTTTGGAAAAGAAATGGCATCTTGAGATAATTTCCAAAATGTAGTCTGAATTATTTATTCATTTGTAAGTAATTTCTTGGCACTCGCTTTGAACGCAACACGGACGTAAGATGATTGAATTTAACAAGTACTAAGCGGTCATGGCAGGGTACCAAAATGTGTATTTCTCTTTACTTTCATGTTTTCCTCTCACTTTCTGAACATTAACTGTAATGTAAAATTGAGAAAACGACCATTCAAAATTCGCATCATATTTCCCATCGTTATCCAAAATTAGTGTAGAAAATATAGTACAGTATTATTATCAGCAAAAGGGCAAAATATCCTCGCGTCTTAATAGTATGGCTAATGTCAAACATTTGACAGACCAAATATCGGATTGTTTACGACGCCATTATCGTCGGTATGGTAACAAAATTTGTAATACGTGAACCTTCTGTTGAATATAGAGATTGATTTAGGACATTTCGAACCTGTTTTTTTGTTAATATCTTGCTAACTGAACAAAATGTAGGCTAAATGGCGACATTAAAGCAGCTCGTTCGCAGACGGCCATTAGCTAAGAATTTGATATTTAACTATCTGTGTGCAATACGTCTACAAATACCAGTTTACAGACGCATTGTCACCCAGTGCAACATTTTGTGATTGTAAAATAAATGGGTAGTTTCTCCACCACAAGCTATAGCATTGCGAACGGTATAAAACCAATATTTAGAATTTCTGTTTTCATGTGCCGTCACATGATTGATCACATTTACCCTTCGTGCATGCACTCACATTATATTGGACCAAAAACCACAGGCATTCGTGTCAAGGATTAATGCCCTGAACCACTACGTAACCAAAACAAGGTACGAAAGTTCACAAGAATGAATCTGAGTGTCACTTTGAGATTGGTGAAGACGTATGTTGCGGAACGTGTCACATGTTACAGCAAGCAGCTGCCTCGTGGATACCGTATTCTATATCTAACCGGAATTCCCAAAGTAGGCTTTTACGAAAAATGCGTTTTCCCGTGCAATGTGACCTAAGCGAGCCGGGTTTTTTTCTTTTTTTCTTTTTTGTTTTTGTTTTTTTTTTTTTTTTTTTTTTTGGCCAGAAAACAAAGACTTCACCAACACTTCTGCCGACTTCTACCGTTCATCTGTGAACGAGCTGCTTCAAAGCGAAACTGCACGGACGACAAGATGAGATTATAAAGGTCGTCGTTTCGTTCTGTCGTCAAACGAAACTTTAAAACTTTAAAAATGTGCGAAATGTCGAAGAATGACCCCCGCTTCCTGAATTTGCTACGCTTCTTTGACTTACTGCGTTTTCTGGACCTGCTTCGATTCTTAGATGTACTGCGCTTCCTGCACCTTCTGTGCTTCCTAGATTTGGTACACTTCTTCGACTTTAAAGCCGATCTTATGGCAATATCTGATATGCTCTTTTTTCGGCAATCAGTTTTTCCCCAGTGTAATGATCAGGATTATTCTTTATCCAATATTTAATTGCTCAAACGTGATGTCGTTACTATTGGCGATGCCATACCCATTTAACCAGAAGTTGCGTTTCTTGGAACACTAAAACAATGTTTTCAGGTTTAAACAAGCAGCATACAGTTGGTTGATGGCATAAAGCAACATCACGAGAATTACGTTGACAACTGCTGGATTGCACACAATTATTAATTTTGGGATGGCTTATCTGGTCTTTCAAATATTCAGAAAATGCTACGACGAAGGCAAAAATGAAGTAACTTATATTTATTAAAACTCGGATAGACTAAAGTTCTTACACACTTGATTCTCATGTACGGACTACCTAACACAAGTTTATGTAGAAATGCAGACGGATAAATGGTGTTTTCATCATTTTATATTTGATTGTGTCGTTTTATTTACTCTCTGCACGAAAAGAATTGGTGTGCAAAAAGCATTCTTGAGTCAAAAAAAGAAAGTTCAAATAAAGGAGAAAGCAGATTTTAAAAATAAGTGCCCAGAAGTCAAAGTTAAATTGTTTGAGCACTGAAACATCTGTTCTGAGACAGTCAAAATGGACCGAACTTCTCCTGATCTCACCTTTATATACAGTACAAATGGATATAACACTGTAACTGGCATGCAAGTATTCAATTATATCATGGCACGCATTTTATTCACTGGCGACAAATTTGTTTCATATGTATATTGGTATTATCTAAGAACTTAACACTTAAAACCGAGAAAAAAATATATAAAAATAAGTACATAGTTGTTATAGGTAGAAATACGCTCAATTTTACGGACGGTTTAAACTACATTTGCAAAAAAAGGATTGTGGCTAATTATCGTACTGGAGTTTTGTTCGCAAACAGAAGTTAGAATAAGAGAGTCCGATTAACCTCCGGACATCATTCATTAAAAATATTTTCTTGTATTTAATTTGTTTGAAATTGCTTCATCATACCCGTGCTTTTAACCAGTAATGCTTCACAAACGTCTACGATTATGTGAGGAATAATGAGGACAAATGCAGGAAGACTTACGATTTATATCCTACAAACGTACTTCCCTTTCTGCAATATAAAATAAGACAAAAACTCGTCAATCACAAATGGCTAAAATTTCAATTTATCCATTTTACAAGGAAGGAAACCCCATTAAGTCATTATTCAGACGGAGATGAAATACAAGAAAACACACAACCTCGGCATTTTAAAGCCTAATAAATAAGGCTCAAATACTAAAAGATTACTTTCAAGGAAGTTTTAAAAGATTTAAAAGAGAAAAGCTTGAATTGTTTGGAATTCTGGAGAACTGTCTTTGTGGCCATGTTGCAATGCAACGGTTTCAATGCATCCTCAATCAAGACAAATTATCATTTGTAGTTTTTAATTTCATGAAATTTAGGCACTTACCATCACCCAAATGTTGAATAGAATCGCATAATTATATGATTCCAACAACTTCTCTCTAACATACAACTGTGTTCATTGACATGAAGTCTTCCCATAGCCTATAATTGCTGACTTTGCAGATGCATATTAGGATTGACAAAATCACATCTGTTGGAATAAAGCAGAAAAACACAATATTAGAATACTGCAGAAAGATTTGCATAGTAATGGGATTTTTAAAAGGATATTTATTAAGGCTTAAAATCTTGAACTTGGCTTTTTTGCAGTAATGACAATCTTTAGGACGAAAATATGATACTCATTATATGAAGAAAAACTACAGTGTTCTTTTTCTGCAATCGAAATGTTTACCAAATGCAAGCAAAAACCTCGAAGTTGTGTATGTTTGATTTCTACATTTCGAGTTCACGATGTACAAACGAAAGAAAAGTTAAAGTTTTGACTGTTAATTTAATTTCAAATTCTTGTCTTAGGTTCCTGACTTGACAAATCCACGTTTTATCACTACAATTTCGATTTTTTTCTGGACAGGTTAAGATTTAGTTGGATCGTCTAACCAGGAAGAGGCAAAATTAAAGTGACAAAACTTGATTTTTTTCTGTTTTTTGGGGGGACATTGAAATCCGAAAAGTAGCAACTTAGACTTTCTACTTTCTACTCCCATCTTAATGAAAATAGGATTCCGTAATACTCTCATTTGCTTTTGAAATAAAACATCATTAAAGTAGATATATTCTGGGGGAAAAGAGATGCATCCATTCGAATGAATAGTTCTCATGTTTATTCCTATGCGATATACTTACATGTCACTGACAAGTTTTTCCTTTTCCAAGTTCATCTTCGATCGTTTGCCTAACAAAAATCTATACTGAATTTGTATGTAGAATTAGTTTTATCATCCGGATTTTAAGTTGAAAATCTAGCACACACGGTTCATTTTGTTCCCTTGTTGCAATAGTTATCAAAGTTTCTTACATACTTATCTGCAGAGTAACCGTACTTGCATACTTACCCTCAGACAGAACACTAAAGGTGACAAATATATAGCTTAAGATACTTTAAAGATTTAAGGCACTTAAGAGTAATGGAATGAAAACATTAATCAGCCAAAGGGGCTTGTCTAAGAAATATGTAATCTGCGAAATTTAATTTAAACCATATTGTTTAATCAATAAGAACTAAAAAAATCGCCCCCTGAAACTTAAAAAAAGTTTTTAAGCTAGTATAACATTTCACCTCCGGCATGCTATTTTCAAGACATTGGCAAGATAATGGCAGGGTTGGGCCATTTTTATAGGATTTAAAGTTTGCTATAATAGTTCCTGTTCTCAAGAAGAAAACCCTGAATCTTGGAATATCTCCAAAATGTTGTGTTCAGTGGGGACAGGCAGAAACTATTGTTCAGACTGTTTAATTCATTTTGTTCAAAGGCCAAGTCTTTTAAAAGAATAAAAGCTGGTAAAACTATTTTTTGTTCAATCAATGTTTAAAAAGATTGAAAGAACAGCCAACTAATAATGTGTCGAAAGGTCCGCATAATATATATACATGTAATTTTTTCAGGAGAGAGCAATTATCAACCTTCGAAAGCTCTATAAAAATAATATACATGCCTTTCAAAATAGTAACAAATATTAAATTGTTATCAATAGACAGAAATGCTGAAACAAATCCGCGGAAGAATTTATGCATATGATTGCCATCAGTTGCATACGTACCCAGGTTAATTTGAATATCTGAGTTTCCGAATTGTTTTGGAACAATTTATGACTTTAGCAAGTCAATGAAGCCAAGAAACGCAAGACAGTGTAAACTCAAATCAGATTAAAATGAATACTGTTTGTTGAAAATGACATCTTGGTCTGTGCAATTGTCTTTAATAATAACAGGTTAATAAACCTGTATGATTGTGTTCATTATTCTGATATATACAGTAGTATTTCCCTGGGTGTAAATAGTTCCATTTTGTTTTATAAATTGGTTATGTATTGCGGCTGCCGTAAGGTTATAATCAGTCAAGGTCCGTTAACAGATTGCTTACAAGATTATAAATCTTATCATCTTATAAATTCATCCAATCTTCAAGGCATCGTCATGAACGTTTGGCGTGGTGTAGACAGCGGTGTCGGTTCAACCTAGACTTTCGTGGTGGCCGAAGAAGAGTTTGGCGTCGCCCAGGTGAACGTTTTACAGACGCTGCTAGGGTTGCTTACGACCGATATTGGGGTAGGTCCGTTATGGTATGGGATGGCATCACTATGACTGCCAGGACACAGCTACATGTGCGCCATGGCAGTGGACTGGCCAGTACTACCGTGACAACATGTTGGTACCGTATGTTATCCTGTTTGCTCAACGTCATGGCCAAGAATTCATCTTCCAGGATGATAACGCTATGGCTCATAGGACAAGACTTGTCACTGAGTTCCTGGAAGAGCAACATAATCCGTACTTTACCTTTGCCAGCGATGAGCCCTGGATGTATCACCTATTGAATATGTGTGACATTCTTGGAAAATGGGTCTGAAGGACGTGATCATCCACCCAGAACGTTACGTGAGCTCAGTGCGTCGCTGCAGGAAGAGTGGGACAGAATCCTCAGCACACCATCGGTCGTCTTGTTGGGAGAACGAGGCGTCGTTGCATAGCTTGCTGCGACAACAAAGGTGGTCTAGACACGTTATTGAAGGCGTGTGAAAAATGATGACGTTAACGTAATGACTTTGGGCGCATGTTTAAAGTACCGTAAAGATAACACTGAAGAAGTTAAATTTTCGATTTAAATGTGTGAATGAATTTGTTCAGTTGATTAAATAAACAATCAAAAAGGTAAGGGTCGCAATAACAATATTACCTACAATGTCTCCTGCTTTTTGTGAACAGTATAACATGATGCCAACAATACAGTATTATAACATCGGAGACATAACAATACAGTAAAAGCAAAACATAAGATACCATGTTTCTGTCGTTTACTTTTCTTTGAAATTTGTTTTAATACTTTTCAAAGAAAATGAAATATATTGCTTATAATTTCTAAACAAATCTCTGTCGAAGTCGACCTGAACGTGATATACAAATATCACGACTGAATACATTTTGATTTATGAATGATCGGATCAACTTGTGATGAGGTTTCGAGAAAGATTGAAATTAGCTTTTGAAAACTCAAATTTATCCTAAATCAAACTGGTATAAACTAAAATGATCTAGCCAGCGAGAAAACTTTCTGTCGGAAATGACGATTGATGTTTCATCTTTTTTTGCAGACCATGCATGGGGATACCTTTTAGGAAAGAGTATTGCAAAAAGAAAAATAAAGCTATGCACTTTTTCAAGTGGTATAGTGAATATAAGAAAGATGTAACTTGGAGAGCTTCTCATGAAAGAGCCGAGAGAACTCATTTCTAGCTTACAATAACGTTCGTCGTCAACATTTAGCTACAGGCCATTTTTATCCAGTCTTCATGAACTTTTGCAAGGTAATTAATCTGCACGGTTTATTGAAAACGAATATTTGTTTTGATTTACCTATAGGACGATTTTGACAAACCTATATCCAAAGGTCGAATGAAAATCGTGTGAACTCTTTGAAGTTTCATTTTTCTTTTCTTAATTTGGGGAATTTGCTTTGATGATCTCTCAGATGATTTGAAACTAGGTCTCATGATAGTCAGTACTTAGGCCAAAGGTTCAGCTCAGAGAAAAACATTGTGAACAGTCTAGCTCCAATCATCCTGCCTTAGAATTTAACTTAAGTTACCTGAAATTAAAAACTAAGATTATAATAGATAAAAGAAGTGTTATCTCAGCACTATGTATAATATTTGACATTCACATATTTAGGACTTAATGCACTGGTAGGCTTTATAATGCCATCGTGGTCTTCATGTTTACAAGTTTGACTATATGTTTGTATGAAAATGTAAGTTTTTCGGTGTTTTTCAAGCATCTATACAAAAGATTACGAAAGGTTATGTTATGAATGAGATAATCATGCAAGTCCTTATGAGTACGTAATCGTCAAATGATGTTTAAAAAGAAACGCACTAATTGATCATAATACCAACAAGATGTCTTTGATAATTATGTATGTCTGAAGTGATAATAAAACCTCTGTCTTGCCATGGATAGGAATGAGACTGGCTCTTAAACTTTAAAAAGGCCAATTCTTCCATATAAGAGTAAAGTCTGAAACGAAATATTCCAATTTATTATTAATTAATGGTTGATAAGTTCCATTAGATTTGAGTGATATGTTTGACAAGCAAATTAATAATGCAAAATTAATAACGCCTTTCGAATGAAGGCGTTAAATATATCATAAGTAACTTTATATTAAATTACAACAGTTTCAATAATAAAAACCCTGATAACATGCAGGGACACAAGTATTCTTTTAAGCAAAGTTTAAGACGCTAATATTGTTTTTTAAAGAAGCTTATAATATAAAATCCTGATCAGTTTTGTTTCTTGAGTCTTACTTTTGTTGGCCACTCTGTAAGTGTAAATGTCATATTGAGTAGAGAGAAAAGTCTTAAAAGAAGTCAAAATAAAACAGCTGCTTTAAAAATAACTCTCTAGTATGATTTTTATTATATTGCATGAATGAAAAATTACGGTTATTTCAAACAGTTCTTTACTTGAACATTTCAATAAAACAATAATAAATCAGCCAAAGGAGTTTGTCATAGAAGTATTTTATTTATGACACAATGTTTGTCATAGAAGTATTTTATTTATGACACAATGTTTGTCATAGAAGTATTTTATATTTATGACACAATATTCGTCATAGAAGCATTTGTCTCTTAAAGATATATATGTTTATGGCACAATATTTGTCATAGAAGCAATTAACTCTTAAAGATAAAAAATTATATATTTATGACACCATGTTTGTCATAGAAGTATTTTTCTCTTAAAGATACATATTTATAACACAATGTTGTAATCATGCACACTATTATCCTGAAATTTTGGACTTCAGGGGTTGCCTGTCCTTTTCTAAGAAATGCATTATAATTTCAGTTATGATAAAAAATCTGAGAAAAGTCATTCTTGTTTTGGGGATTAAGCATAAGCACAAATTAAATTAAGTACAAACTTGATCCAATGAATACACGCATTTTGTTACGGTAGAACGGCCCACAACAGACATTTTGACGAGTCATGATCTATACTACTCACAATTTGCTAAGGGGTCACTTAGGCCACCTTTCATATCTATATTATATATTATATAAAAGATATCGAAATGTTATTGTCGTAGGATGGTTATACCTGTAAACTGATAACACACCGACTGTCAGAGTGTAAAATGTAACGGTTATCTGGCATAGAGAGAACGTGGAAGTAGCATACCCCTTTAAATGGACTGTTTAGTGTATATGTAAGGTCGTATACGAGTGTACATTTCCAACGTTTTGCTCACTTTTATCAGTTGTTTTGGCGACAGTTGTCATCAAATATGGCTAATGTAAATGTTCAAATGCGTCTTGATGATACAGAAATGAATAGAGCGATAGGGTTGCTTCAGGGAGGGATCTCCTACAGACTTAACGCCCGTCGTCTTGGGGTTTCTCAGAGTGTAATTTGCAGAAAACGGGTGAAAGTTTTTTTCTGAATGCATCCTTAAAAACATTTTCACCCGTTTTCAGGTCTAAACTAGAATTTTACATTATAAACATTCTTTACGTAAATAGAAAGTACAGCAGCCAATATTTTGTGCACAACATGATTTTTTGCAAATCTACAGATTTCTTATTGAAAAAGACCATTATACCTTTCAAGCGATGGATTGTTGACCAAAAAATGGTCGGCTAGAGAGCATAAAACAAGTGGGCGATGACGAAGTATCCTACCATTGTATAATCTTAATATGTAAAAAAACCTTTAAACTTGTGAATTTGTTTTGAAAGGACATTTACTTATCTGTTATTTTATTTAGAGTGATATGTATTATTCTTAAAACTGATCACAGATCCATGCTTTGCTAGGTCACAAGAAATATAGAATAATTTTTAATTTTTTGTTTTCATTAAAAAGCTAGGACCTTTTACCAATCATTATATGAGTAAGCTAACCTGTCCATTGTTTTTCTGAGGCAATTATAAATTTTATAAGCATACAATGTGAAAATTGAATATGCCAATAGCTGACAATAAACCCAGCAACACAAAACACTCACAGAATGGTCTCCTTATCTGGACGAATAGAGTTAAATTTCTGCGGAATGTGATTCAGTCCTCCATATATATTGTTTAATGAAATCGAGAAGCATTCAATTGTTTAATTATATAAATGCTATTTTTTTATAGTTCTAGTGTTGTATAGCTGTATATTTTCAGTTACTTTTTATTTCATCATAACAGGCTTTTCTAAGATTCATATTATTTTACTGTCAGAATATTTGCAAATTCTTTAAATGTTTAGACCAATAGAATATTTGACTTTGACGTGAAAACTGACTAGTAGAATTGAGTTGTATATCAGTCGGGTTTTTCGTTATCGTAACTCGCTTGATACCTCTTTCTGAGACTATGTTCTGGTCATTTAAAGTGAACAGCAAACGACTGACTGCATTTTAATAAAATCTAACTTTAATTTGAGTAATAACACGTTCAGTTGCATGTTTTCATTACAAAAACGTGGAGTTCCAGATACAGAATACGAGACACTTTACTTAAAAGTTCATAAAAGCCATTGGTCAAAAACCGGTTATTTCTTCTCCTAAGTATAACACTAATACAGTTTTATTACAGGATAAGGATATACTCTTGTGTCCATTAAATACAAGATGTTAATCTTCTACAGTAATGTAATTTTGTCTTGATAGTGTACACTTTTTTCACAAGGTTCAGCCGTTTTAACGTCGATTTCTTACAGAATTGATGTCTGCGTTATCACGAGAAGGATAAAACGGACACTTTTTGAGTGTATGCGAGATATTTATAAAAGCACCTGCGTCTGCTAATGTCTAAATAACTGCTGCAGACATTATTTAAAGCAGTGGTAGATTTCAGCCAAAGGCAAGAACTGTATTACCATATCATATTATTGTAAGTCATTGGGTCTTCTTATGAACAGTTAAAGTGATTAGGTTGATTCAGTTGAAGAGGAAAATGTTTGTATGAGAAAAACAAAAGTCTTCTGGTTATTTTAATAATATATAATAATGAACAAAAGGGAATGTGTCTATGATTTTATTTCATGTTCTTTGTAAATGATTTGAAAATTCTTTTCAATGTATTTTTATCTTTTAATATATACATAGAAATGTGGCACTTGGGCTGAGATGCCTTTTAAGCAGATAATGCATGAAAAAAATAATGACATTATTTTCTTAAACTATATAAGTTAAAATTTATTCCTTAAACGTACGAAACGTTTGCTGTCTTGATACATTACCTTTTCACCCAGTGTCAAAGCAGAAAAGCGTATGACATTTCAAACGTTGCAATATTTAATGTTAACATTTGTATTGTACAATGTATATTATTTCATTTGTACTGTAAAAAAAGATGAATTTGTATTGTATGTTTATCATAAGGTTTAATTAATTAATTAATTGTATACATTTATATTAAATTTGTATTTAATACTTTTCTTATTTATTAAAAAAAAACCCTGAATTTGTATTGTAAACGTCATATTTGTATTATATAATAAATAATTGGTATTTTTTAATCCTTATTGACATTTTATATTTTATCATTTATATTGTAGAAAGCACAGTTGTATTTAATAACTGAATCATTCCTTTTCATTTGTATTTTATACATGTTACACCATTTTTATTGTAGGATGCAAATTGATGTTACTGAATAGAAACGAATTAATCAAATACAAAATTTATGAAAGTTTATAGAATATAAAGGAAGACATTATTAGGCACGAACGAACAATTTACAATACAAATCGATATAGGTTTACAATACAAATCGATACAAGTTTACAATACAAATCGATATAATTTTACAATACAAATCGATATAAGTTTACAATACAAATGAAACAATATAATGAATACAAAGGTAAACATTGAAAATTGCAGAAAAAATCTACCAATGTTTAAAAAGAATGTGGACAGCCAATAATTTTACATTAGATCTGCTTTCTCTCTTACGTTATATCAGGTCTTATTACAAAAAAAAAACATCGATACGGGCAGATTAATGCTGGTTGACGTTACTACTAGATAGTCGTAGCTCAAAGGGTTACAGTTGCTACAATTCAGAGTATTTCATTACCTCCAGTTATATAAAGCCATATAACTGTGAATGGAAAGGTACTGAGCAAACCATGAGCAGACATCAAGGTAGCAGTCAAAAATTGAAACTGATTTCATTAATAGTAGTCTTATTTATTGTATTTAGATGATAGTTCTTAAAACCATTATCACATTGTATTTAGATGATAGTTCTTAAAACCATTATCACATTGTATTTAGATAATAGTTCTTAAACCCATTATCACATTGTATTTAGATGATAGTTCTTAAAACCATTATCACATTGTATTTAGATGATAGTTCTTAAAACCATTATCACATTGTATTTAGATGATAGTTCTTAAAACCATTATCACATATGTATTCTTTCTGGGTATTGCCATAATGTTCTAATGAAAAGTTTTGAAACTTACAATGTTTACAGTATCAATATTTTACAGAATGAGCAATAAAATGCATACACAATAAGTTTATCATCGGTTTATCCTAGGATATGTCCTCCTTTAATCGCAGTCGTTTTCTTATAAGTTTATGTTTTAATAACTGTTTTAGCTAATTAAATTGACCAAACAAGTATGTCGCAGGAGAAAGGTTAATAAAAAGAAAAAACATGTGTTATTGTAACATTTTTATGCAACATTATACTACACTGATAACAGACTTTGAACAATGTTTATAATAATGCAAATTAATATAACTACATTGCAAAGAATATATCAACAGTGAAAATTTGAGTGACGACTTTGCATAAAATATGTTTAGCCCACAACAAAAGCATTATATGTCTAATGATATATATTTTAACACAAACTGACATTTTTGTTACTAGTTTGTCAGCAATCCGTAGTTATTTTCGCAGTTCGAAATACAGTTTTGACATTTCCAGCAATGAAATAGTTGTACTTATTTATCTTGGACTTTACTTTAGAATGCTGCACCGGCATAATGAAGATTCCGTGCAACAGTTATAGCACCTTTAGTTCAATTTAACCTGTTGCATTATACAATAGTCTTGCATGACAAACGACCTACGAAACCCAGATAATGGAAAGAACTCAATTCCCACTCGTAAAGTCTGTTGCAGACACAGTGTGGGAGGAAATCGTATAAAATAAGAACTTGGTAGTGTAAGGCAATCTTTGCAAAAGGTGTAAAACTGTCTCTGCAGCTTATCAATTTAGACTGATAAGAACATAACCCTGCCTGCAGACTATTTCCAGCACTCATGTTATAAGAGTGTGAAAAGTGCTTGGTAAATAATATGTATGTACTGTTTTAACTGCAATCAGCATACTGCAACTAACGGCGGTGTGATTTATGTGATTTTACGTATAATGTTAACGTAACGATTTGTAGTACTGAATACGGAAAAGTATCTTAAATGAAATATAAATTCATGTCAGTTTAACTTACCGTTCACTTTAAGCGTTTTATTAGGCATCTTGATGTTAAAGTGTTATTGCTGGTTTAACTCTTAGCTTGCTAAATATCTAAAATGGACTTGTCCATCTTTCAATTTGGACAGATCCATTAATTAATTACGGGGGTGCTTACAGGAAATTTATTGACTACTTATGTGCAGATTGATCTTGGTCTGCACTGGTCGCAAAGACAAACACAATTTCGGCCAGCAGGATAAGAGTTAAAATAAGTGGTCATTTTTAACAGTGTATGCTGAATTTCTGCTGAATGTGCAAAACATTAAGTGTATTCGCTCTGTGTCTTTCAAAATGTCACGTGAATCCTGAAAATAGTACTTTTGTAAATAAGGAAGTTGAAAGAAAACATTTTTTCTGTGCGCACATCTACGAAGTAAGTACTCCAATTTGATGTAACGTGTGGCATGTCCTGAGTCTATGAAGATATATTTGGGATAATTCCTTTTGAATGGAGATGGTCTTTGGTAATGCAACTAGTTAAATGAACTAAGTATACTGAAAAAGATTTCGGTATTTCAAAGTTTCTAAATCAAGAGGGTCAGAATGAAACAACTAACTAAAACAATAACTCATTTAATCTTCATAGTTAGAAACTCTACATGCTTTGCAAAAGGAAACAATGTATATTAAATTTATACCTTTCGGGACAAATTTCCGGAGAGCTTAATTTTAGGTTAGCTTTTTAAAATAGTCATTAATGCGTCACTGATGCCCAGACGAAAGAACTGTATTAAAAAAAGGAATTTTATGGTGATCAACTAGCGCTCGTATCTCATTAAAGATAAGGGCTTTAGCAAGGAGACAGTATGTTTAAATCTTAATTTATGAACGTACCAGTGCTGAACTATAATGGTTCTCTCTTTCTCTAAGTGATGTGCTCAGACGTGGGTATTGTTTGAAGATATAATGTAAGTGGTTTGGCAATTATTTCTAAAACCAAATTAGTTAAAAATGAGAGAGTAAAGAGGACACCTGTCCTCCTGTCTGGGAGGCCTGGCATTTTCAAACATTTTTATAATGTAAGTGGTTTGACAATTAATGCTAAAACCAAATTAATTAAGACTGAGAGAGTAAAGAGGACACCCGATCGAAAGCCTTCTGTCTGGGAGGCCTAGAATTTTCAAACATTTTTTTCACAAAGCATAATGTTGTTTATCTTGTTTAACATATTTTGAATAAATACATCGGTCTGACAGATGTCTGTCCCCTGAAGTTATTGCTGCCTTCATGAGTTCTGAAAGTCTCCAGATAAGTGAGCCTCCCTGTCTAGATAAAAGCTCATGACATGTTCTGTCACAAAAGGTTTATATATTGACATATTAAATTCGTAAGTAAGAATACGCTATCTGTGCTTGGTGCATCTTTGTTTATTCTTTTAACTTTTCTCTCTGCAACTTGCAAATTTTTCATTAAGTGTTCAAAAATAGCTTTTTTTTGTCTATCAACTTGTAGCTATAGTTGAAACAATTAAGTGAACTATAAATATATTTCTTTGGTATTATTTTGTATGTTGTTGATTAAAATATAACAACATGTATGGAGACATAATTGCATTAAACAAGCGTCGTGATTATGATTGAAAGCTTCCTTTTAAGTAACATTTTTGGTTGTTTTTTTGAACGTCACGACGGCAATCATAGAATCATAAACTTATATAAAAATACTTTTGGGCTTTCTCTCTCGGACTCGTTTGTATATGAGACCAGTTAAAGTCTCACAAAGGTCCGAATGACTTGCAGCCGTGTTTTAAATTAGTATCAAGTAATACCTTAGAGGCTTCAGGAGCTGATGCAGCCAATCTTTTATGTGCAGTTGACACTGCGGTTTTAGCAATATTAAGACATCATTTGACAATTGACCCTGCCACATAGGTGTCAGTGTCCGTGACGACTTCAGTCCGCGACAAGGGAAAACGAGTTTACTTCACAGCCTTACATGTAAACTAAGCCGAACACTAATTACGGATGTCTTTGGAATATTATTTCCCAATAGCTTTTATTTCGATTCAGTTCTAGAAAACTGCAAGAAACTTATTGTATTTATTGTCAAATAGTTCATTTATCTATGTCGATATTTTACATTTCATGAATCTTTTCGGAATGTTGTTAGTAGTTTTGACCCATTGACAAATATTCAGTACCTCTTCAAGAAGTAGTGATTATAAAAGTTGCATCTTTTTTTAAATAAATAATGTATTGTTATTGTGAAATTGTTAGATGCGCGCATTAATGCAAGATAACTGACTGATTTTCAAAGAAATAAAATAAGTTAGAAGAGAATTTCGAGAAATGAAAAATTAATTATTATTTAATATGATGATTTTGACAGATTTGTAGAGAAGTTGAAACGGATGAACTGTTTTAGTGCCTGGTTCTAAGTTTCTGCACTTGAAATATAATAATAATAATAATTTTAAGAACGGTTTCCTTTTATAGTCTCTCAAAAAACGTATTCTAATATGATACTTAATTCAATTTAATGTTAAAATAAAATGATGGTATGAAACTAAAACAAAAAGTAAGTGATATAATCTAGTTTAGACATTCGGATTGACAGCATTAATCAACAGTGTTTACAGAAACACACAATACACACACGCCGATGTCTCTTGTTGTTCTTTAGTAAAACATATCATCTTTCAGTATATTTCATACATTACAGCATTTGTCTGAAATTTTATTTACAAAGGAGTAGTTCTATTCTATCAGATGAAATTTTAGAAAGTTTGTTTCAAAGCTAGAGCACAAGAAAAAATAACAAGAATAAACATGCGTACATAAAAAAGCATGACACAATTATGACTTAAGCACATATGTACATGGCAACACTCAAAAGGATAAATATTTCACATGGGGTTCGTTTGTTCCATAAATGTCACTCATTCGCACAAAAGAAAAAGCAAAATGCGAGGATGATAACGTAAAAACAGAAACAAATGCATGTTTTAAAAAATTAAAGAGGCACTTATCGCTTGCCGACCAGACATATTAATCTAGACTATACTTATTTCGATTTCAAGAAAAGTACAATTAAGAGTATGGTATCTCGTATTCTGACTCTCCTTGCGAAATATTCATTAGAACAGACGGCTTGATTTATTATACTGCGTGTGAAACAGTAAGCTTAAGGGATCAATTTCATTTACTTCAGTACTGTACATTCAACTAACCTGTTTAGATAGCCTATTCTTTAGAAACAAGCTTTCAGTCAGCCCGGTAATTATCTTGCTAGTTTCTAGAAAATTACATACTAGAGGTGACACTTAATTCAAGCTTCAAGACTTATTTGGAAAACTTTATGCCAATACTGTGGGTACTCCTTGATTGAACAAATAGGTCTTAAATTTAATTTCGCAAGTAACACATGTTTCCAGACTTTGAGTGATTTTTCTTTTCCGTTTGCATCTCCATTCTCCTCGGCAGGAAATTGCTGGGTTAAATCAAAGTAAAGCTTGTTACAGTGTTTTTAAAGATAATTTCTCATGGTATTTACGTACTCCTTCACAAGAAAATGTTAAAAACCAGTAGAGAAATTGCTATATTACTTCTGCCAAATAAGAATTCAGTACTTTGCATTAAATACTTTTGAATACTGCATGTGCCACCTGACAAGTTTAAAAATATTGTCGACATAAGGCTCATCGTGGGTTCAGGATGTACCCTGCCTTATTTGCCGAGTACATAAAAAGTAATTACTCATCGTCGTTTAAATATAAAATCACTCAAAATCACAGATGCTTGGGGTCTGGTCCAAACTGCACCCCACGATCCGCCCCTGCCCCCAGCCCCCGTCCCTTAACTCTTTTTTCATCTCCTGCATGGTAACTGTATGATTCCAAATATATCGTAATATATCTAGCTTATGCAATGAAAATAATTAAATACATAAGCTCCTTTAAAACATTTGTGCTTACACTAAGGTCTACAAGTATTAATAAATATATTTATAGGATATAACCGTATACAGTACGTGGGCCTTTACGGAGAAAAACAGTCGAGACCCCAAGCATCTGTGGATTTATTCTCCAGTTTCAACCCGATTACGTAAACACTTGTAACTTATCATAGGTTTAGGATACCGCTAATCTTTCCAACTTGTACTTCTATCATTTTTATTAAAATTATCATCAAGACGGTTATTATTGTTATTATTATTATTATTATTAAGACGAAGAAGAAGAAGTTTTAATTATTATGATTTACTATTATTACAGGATTGAGGCGGTTTTCAAAGTAAACTTGAACATCATTTTGACAAACTTAAATGATTTTTTTTTATACTCAAAAGCCGTAATTTCAGCAGAAGTTCTTTCTGTGCCCGTTTTGTTAAGGCCAATATGACGCCCCTTATTTTCAAAGAAATGTTAAGAATAAAGGGTAATAGAGGTAAAAAATTGATAACCTGGTGGGATTTTAATAAAGGTAAAGGTTATTGAAAATAATAGTTTCCATACGACTGTGTCGTCTTAATAGTGACAAATGCGTTTTAAATACGGAAAGTACTGGGAACAGTTTCTCCCGAACAGCTGCAATTTTAAACAAATTGTGTTTCCTTTACAAAACACCGATATTCAATCAAAAAGTAATTTTGTCTCCAGACTAACTATACAGATGTTGACAAAATTATATACAACAACATCTTGTGACAAGCGATCTTGTTGTATATAAGACGTTTTGGACCGATATTACATTGAGCAAATAGCCTAACCTGGCAAACGCGTCTTTAACATCTTTGGCAACATGTTAATTAGAATACAGGAATAACAAAACAAACGGTATGCACATCTTTAAAAATGTGGCTGAGCCTTTATTTATTTAGTACGGTTTCGGAACTTACATAATTAAAATAATTTTTACCTGGAAATAGCTTTCCAGTCTTGAAATTCCAGTTTTTAGCCCTATTTGCAAAGTAAAAACTTCTTAATTTGATTTCGCCAACGACACGTGTTTGTAGATAATCTTATATATTTCGTTTGCTTCTCTACATTTTCAAACTTCAAATTAAACCTTAAAAGCAACTTGGTTATAAAAACTCATAAGGGTTTCATTGTACAACATAAATGAGTATGAAGTACATGAAATTAAAAGAAACTGAGAAGTGACGGATATTTATTTGACTAAAACATGTATTACGCTTTCTTCGATTTATAACAACGGATCTGGAACAAAGGATCATGATAAAATATTCATTCATTTATTTTTGTGTTATACGTTTTACCATGCATATGAATTTCACTAACTCTTTTGCATGGTAACTGAGTCCAATCTTTAGTGACCAGGTTTATTTTCAAGCTAATTGCAAAGCTGCATTTTTCAATCTTTTACTTGTTTAATTCCATATAACGTTTCATAGAACGATATAATTTTCATTGTACAAGAAAATCACCAGCAACATTAGGCACAAGAATTTTACACATTTTATTTTTTAATCACTGTACGAAAATGAATTAACGAGGGAAATTTGAAAACTGACATAGTTTAAAATTGGTTAAATTCGTTAAAAATTGGTTAAATTGATCTCAGACAATGCGTCTATAGGTCATTTGTCCCTCACCTCTGAAGCAAGTGAAGAAGTCAGTCACTTGCGGAGAAATTGGTTTGTAAATTGGTTGGATACCAAGGAACACTGGTTAGGTGGACTGACAGCCGGGATATGACCTTAGCTGTTAAAACTGGCGTTAAACCCCAATAAACCAAAACCAAACCATGTTATTACCTGTTGCACCAGAGACCAATAAAAAAGCATTCGTTTATTATTATATAATTCAAATGGAAAATATCCTGACATTACTTATTTCAGTTGGTATTTCTATAAGCTACTACACTTTTTTCCGTCTCATAAATATTGCCTGCGTGGATAACAAAAACTGAACAACAAACTTTGTGATTTAAAAAGCATCTCCTGTTTTTATGGTAAGCAAATGTGTAGACGAATGTGTGTCTACATAAAATTTCCGCTACTGCTCACGGTTTTAATACAGAACTCTCCGGACGAACACTATAGCTTAACTTCTGACATCTATAAGACTCTAGAATATAAGGTGGCCCTGTTCTTGTACTGTTTCAATCTTATGTACCATGACACTATTTTAGGAAAAGGTTAAACTAACACATGTCTTTTACTAGAAACAGCTTCGAAACACTATTTAAATTAAGGTAAACGTGATTTGATTAGATGCTGAACAATTTTACCTTGAGGACGGCAAAACCAAGCGTTTTTTAGCTTTTAAGTGTCTGCTTCTCTCTTTTCTGGGTTACGCAGCTGCGCCTTCGCTAACGCAAATTTTAATTACCGTGTACAGTGAAACAATATTTCACTCTTGCTAGAAAGATAAAGCATATCCCGCTAATCATATATCGTAGACATGAGATCTTGTAATTACGTGTTATTTACGTCTATCATTTATTCTCGAAATCGCCATGTCTTTAAAATACCACCTTCTTATTGGAAAGCTTAATAACAAACATATTATGTCCTAAATATTTCTGTTCTTCCAAATAAATGAAATACTTACAATTAAACTCGAGTAAAATGAATGCAACGAATGTTACCTTTGTAAACGAATACTACCTTTGTAAACGAATACTACCTTTGTAAACGTATATTACCTTTGTAAACGAATATTACCTTTGTAAATATTGGGCATACGTCATGATGCACCATATTAAATAGCATTCTGGTCGTCATGTTAAAGACCAAAGTGTCGATTTCATTAGTTCATTTTATAACAATAAAAACAATTCACCTTCTTGAAAGAACCCAACCGTTTCGTGCAAGACTAACTTTGTCTAACAGCGTTCAAACAGTATTTTGAATAAATACTCACAACAGTATGTTGTAAATATGCCATTCAGCCGTCTGTTTTTCTTCCAATATTGCCATTACGTAGTCCCTAAAGAAGAATTAAGCGAGAGATAAGATCTTTTTTTTTCATTTAGAACACGCATAAATGTTTCAGAATCGTTTAAATGTAATCTAAACATTATTTATTTGACATAGCTGTACTTAAGTTCTTGTCTTGTACCACTTCTTTTATTTCTCGTTTGTTGAAGCACCGACATTTCTCGCGCCAGTTAAAAAGTATACATGTATTTTGAAGCGTTCATAAAATTTCTCTTGCAACTGTAAATAAATACATGACTCCCCCTCTTACAGTTGTCAAGGATGACTTCTTCCAACCGCATTCACCAATTTTCCTATTTTGCTCGGCTGGGTAATGTCCACCGTTCATTCATTTGGTTTTTTTTTTTTAGAAAAAATGTTGAAAGTTAAGCTGCTTGTACAATTGGACCATATCCGAAAATTTAGAATGCAGACTTAGATTTTGCGGGTTAGAAATTAAATATATGGAATTAAATAAATCAAATGAGAAAAGAAGCTACAAATTTCGATTAAAATTTAAAAAGGCATTTAGTGAATAGAGAAAGGCAACTTTGACTTTGGCTTTGTCTGTTAAAAACCTAAATGGATGTTTGTCTAATCTAAAAGATATTTTTACCCTAAAATTAATAGATTATAGCCTACTGACTCCGACAAAATTTGGCAAAAGTGCGATTTTCTAAGGTCCGATTTACGTTACATCATGCTAGAAAATACTTTAAATCTTACTAAAATGGCCAGGATGCCAATTGGTCTGGTAGCCTTGGCAACCAAGACGAATTTACGACCAGCGGAGCAGTAAAAAAATATAGAGATATCTTGCAGAAGGGTTCAAAATTAGGTTTATTCAAATACAAAAAGGTTTTATTACCAAAAGAACATTAAAGGTCATCTGAATGGAACATCTTACTACACTAAGTATGTTATTATTAAGATTTCCCACTGTAGGATAAGCATTAAATATGAGCGATTTTCAAGTTCTATGGAAAAAAACATCGTACTTTGGACAGATGTTTCGATAGAAATAGTCTTTGAAATTTAACACTTAAAAAAAAATTAAAAGTGCAGCGTTGTAATTGACTGGGAAATAAAACTCGAGTGAAATACAGGTCATGTTAGGGGTATGTTTTTATAAAAGGAAGATCCATTTAAACTTAATGCACTCACGTGTTTAAAGGATCCGTTTCATTTTCTTTACTTTACATCACTCAAATGGCATTTACTGTTCAATCCGTCAGGTAATTATCTTGCCATTTTCCTGAAAATTACAGACTATACATTCAGTTACATTCAGTTACATACAATAATAATTACGTTCCATTCCAGTTTTAACACTTCGTGTTAGTAGTTACTGTGTTTTTTCCTGTCCTATATTCAATTTCGCAAGGAACACAGTCATGGTTCCGAAGTCCTTGGAGGGTGAACTTTTTTCTTTTCTCATCTTTTCTCTTTCTCCTTCAAAGTAAACTTAGGTATCATGCTGACATTGTCGGATCGGTATCTGCGTACTTATTCACACGGGAAAAGGTTAATAACAAATTGAGAAACTTTGAAAGACAAAAAACCGATTAAAATTTCTCATATCGCCTACTTCTTTGTTTATTTACTTTGCGCGTAATAGTTTTTGATCATGCACGTGCCGATTTAATTGCCGGCGTTCGATTATATTTCCTTAGTGTTTTGTGTCATCTAAATAATGACAAATGGGCTTGAATATCAAAAGAATTGAAATAACCATCTTAGGTAACAGATTAATTTGGTATCCTATAAAACTGGTTTAAAGTAATCATGGTAATTTTGACTACAGACTTACACCATTAAAATAACCAAATACAACAAGGTCATCTGACACAGGGACCGTATCACAAACATTAGTTTAAGTCGCATTTGGAAATTGCTTACAGGTAATTCTTATGATATAAATACACTCTTATACTCATTTGAATTATGCAGTAATTTGTACTTAATTCTATTTATTCTCGATGCGGGGCGTGTCGCATGAATGAACGGTGGTGTGCCGAATGCAGGAATGTTGCCTTACACATGGTTAAACCCAACAAACATAATAATTTTTCTTCAAAAGACGGATACATTTCTAATTTTTATATAAGGGATACTCATTTTTCATAGCGATTCAAAAAAAATGCTTCATATTTATCATAATTCAGCGAACAGCTCTTTTGTATGGTATAACCTGATAATTTTCGTTTTAAATCGATTTGCAATTCATATTTCGATGATAGATTTTTAGACTTTGTTAACTGGGGCTTGATTGGTTAATAACTGTCGAACTGATTTTTAATAAGATTGATCTTAGCACTTAATCCTTTTGTAAGAAATGATATACGCTTTCAATTTTGGAAAAATCTAGTAGTACAGAGACTTAAGCAGAAGGCTGACTAACTAACGTGAAACAAGATACTTCCATCATAGCGTGATCATTGAGTTCGCGTTTCATTGTAACTAAAAATAAAACTCCAACCTAAAGTGTCTGCTTTGTGCGTTGTATTCAAACAACCATGTGAAAACAACAGTCATGGCTGTAGCAAATTAATTAAACATACTTTAATCCACATGATTAATGACTATTAACTGTCGCTAAAATATCTAGAATTTCATGTGAATCTAAAATAAAACTCCAACCATATTATTATGAACAATGATACTTTTAACAAGTATGAATCTATGGCTTGTACAATTTACGCTAGACAGACCAGCAAAGCGGCTTGTACCCTTTAGAAAGACGGCGGCTACATAACTCATAGCGCGTGCTTGTTTGGTGTCACAATACAAAACTCGTGATTCACAAAATTTAATCCATTTTTTTTTTAAATTTCATTTGATACTGATGAAGAATAAAAGAGTAAATACAAAATTACTAAACAATGCATGCTGTCAGATAAGGATCTGTGTGTATCAGTTTCCACCATGATATTTACAAATTTTACTTTTCATTTGACTTCTCAGCCAAATATGACAGACGCTTTCATGGAGGTTTGAACTGTAAAAAATAACTGTTTAAGTGGAAGCGGATTTATTTGCAAGTTCTGTGAGTGACCATACACGGAAATATAACTTATCGTTTTATTAACAAACCGAAATAATGGCGCGTGAAGTTGATCTTCATCAGCTGGCGTCTGGTTCTCGGTTGGTAGAAAACCGGAACTTCTATGACGGTATGGATATACATGTAACAGTAACAGATGAAGAAGACCAGTATGAGACTCTAGGTCGCCATAGAAACGCTACAGGCTGTTTGAACAGTGGAGATATTCCGAGGACTGAAACAACAGACACTGAGCGGAACACGACATATACTAGATATATCCGACCATGTGCGACTTTTTCAAATTTATGTGAAAATAATAGCAGTACAATAAAATCTACAGTGCCAGTTAGCACTCAAACACTTGAAAAACGCAGAGCAATAAAAAGAAAATCGCGAATTAGAAGCGTTATATCAGGATTTGTATGTGGATTGGTTTTTGGATTGATTTTAACCTCAGTTTGTTGGTTAACATTCGATCGACTAAAATTAACTAGGATTGTATGTGAACATAGTGGCAAGGTTGACAGCAATGAAGGCGAGGCTGCAGAATCTACTACCTGTACAACAAAATTCAACAACAGACGGAGAACCAAGTACTGTTATCGGTAAAGGTATACTTTCTACATTATCTTCTTCGTTTTTATCATCAAAGGCAACAGTACCTACTCAATTAAGTGAAAGAAGCACGTCAGTTGTGTCTCTTTTACATTCGAAACTGTTACACACGACCAAAGGTACTAAAGTATCTACCGTGATGTCTCCAACACAGCAATGGTGTATCAAACACTCCAGTGACTTGGTCTGTCGTCATCTAGTCACACTGTATCAACCTGGCAGGGAAAACACTGTAGTATCAACAGAACCATTGTATACAGAAAGAACTAAAACTTCTACTACAAGTATAATGGATACTAACGAAACTTTACATCAATCAGTTATCACTTCTAGTCGCGCACACAGTTCCATTATAGAGATAACAACTTCTGCAAACGTGTCCGAGCAGACGAAATCCTCCTACAGCAAACAACCATCTTTTTCGTCAACTTTGGAAACTCAGCGCGCACAGCAATCTTCGACTATTTCATATACCGAACACATTGATTCTTTTATATCTACAGGGTCAACAACGTTGCTTTCGACAGAACTATTGCCTGAAGTTCTCTCATCAACTACAGCTATTGTAACATCTTTGTCTATCTCAGATGAAAATATGGCTGCAGGTTCTACATCTCCGTCATTTACAGCAAGTGTCAGCCCGGAAAATATTGATAAAAGAAGTATTCAAGGTAAGAGGGTTATAAAGTAAGTTGATAAAAGAACTATTCAATGAATGATTTTTATGGTCTGTTACAGTCTAGTTAAGTTTAGCCGTTCAACAAAGTGTATTTCGTGGTTGTTGCTGTCTATTTCGAGAAAAAGTAGCAGATGAAAATGATCAAAAGTTGAAAACTATGATTTAAAGTCTTTTAGTGTGAATCGGAGTCAAAATTGTTATAACTGTCACGCTAAAAAAATTATCTTCCGCAAACAATAATTTTAAAAAATCATAAAGTATTACTCGGTGCTATTAAATTGTATGCAGTCCCAAAGTAAGATTACTATGTTTAACAGGTGGAAATCAAAGGTAAACAGGCGCAACACCAGTCTATGAGACTCAATTTTTCACATACAACATTCTTTTTTCAGGAGGTCACGTGTACATTAGATGGGGAAGCCTTACTTGCCCGACCAAGGCGGACCTTTTGTACACAGGTTTGTATCCTTATTTGGGAAAATAAGATTTACATCTTTCTATGTTCTAGTGTTTTTACTATAGAAGTACAGCCTTTGGTTTTCAAGAGTCTCTTTAATAAAGTTTTACATGTCTGACCTACTAGCGCTACATTTTCGCTAAAATAGCGTATACATGCTGAAAGGTATATTATACCCAATCGCATTCTTAATTATTCACCAACATCCCTTACGATATAAGAAAACTAAAACAACCCAAAGCGTCTTATGTTTTGCTCCTTTTCATTTCAAGGTTACGCTGCTGGTGGACATTGGCAACATTCAGGTGGCGCCACCAAGACATTATGTCTACCGGAAACGCCATCCTGGGGTAACTATAGTGACGGTGAAGATTCGGATCGCAATCTGGTATACGGGACAGAATACGGCAGCAGTGATACATCTTTTTCATCACTTACAGGTATGATTAACCGTTTACCGTTGTAAAGATAAATTGTGTGGATGTCTCCAAATTTAAACATGATTTAACTAGTCTACCATTTCAGATAACTGAAAAAGAGATCGATTGAACTAATTTACACATGAATGTGTGTCCGTTTGTTGAAGTTGCCAGTTTTTTATATTCGTGTATTTATTAAGTTTATTCCATATGGTTTTAGTAGGAGTCCATGCTAAAGAATGAATATAACGATTTTGTCACGCATTCTCGTGTAAGACGACAATTAAGTAACTATGATAAAAAGATACACTTCAGTGTTAAATAACAAACAAACCAGAATCCCTTTTACATTCAAAAACCCTGTATAAAAGATCTTCGTTGCATGTGCCCGTATTGTAGATAACTTGTTTTAACATGCAAACAATTCAGTTTAATCTGCAATCTGGAGATCTTGAAAATTGTCTTAGAAGTGGCGGAAGGTAGGGCTCTATATTTAATTCATTATCAAACAACTTCTGTTAGGCTCTGTGTTTCTTCTAAATGAAAATAAATGTGGCATTTTGTTTAATCAAGTTGTCGCCAGTTTAACAATCACAAATAGAAAAAATACTTATTACCATCCCAGTGGTACGGTTTATTCCGTAAATTGTTATTTTATTCTGATTAGATTCACCTTGAGTGCTATGAATCACAGGTCTCAACGGAAAGCAACGTTAGAATTGTATTTACTATGAGCTCTAAATGGGGAGCGGATCAGTGGATTAGTGTGTAACGCTATGGTCTTGTAATCAAGGAGTCGCAAGTTTGTTCCCCCATTCCTCCACTAACACAACTAACTGTCTTTCTGATGAGACATTAAACCGAGATCCGATACTAAACACTGCATTGAAAAGAGCCAGGGGTGTCTCTGGAATGGGACGCTTTCTGTATCTTGCACTATTCCCCACATTCTAAAATAACTAAACTCTTCAGGGACTGTCAGCCATATGTTACCGATGATGAATAAACTCAACTAGATAGATAGGTTTAAATTACGATGTCTAGATTTTAGAATTCTTAAATGTGTATCATTTACATTTTAGTTTGGATTAAAATCAGTACGTGTGTTGATCAGATCGGCAACATGTGACACGTCTAGAAATGTGGACCTTTAATTTTGTTAGATTACAAATGTCAGTAAAGTTTAAGCAAAAATAGTGGGGCGGGGGCAAAAGAAAACACAGACATTGTCTGTGCCAGATGGTAGTTCAGTATTTAATTATGTTAAGGCTCTAAATAACTTGTCACTTCACACTTTTGTCAAAATTTTAGTATGTCATTAGTGAAGCGAGAATTATATCCCGTAGCCACTGGAAAAGGAACACAGATTTTTATCGTACTCACATACCAGGGCCTGCTTACATCAAGTATAAACTGGTTGGAATACTGACACAGTATTTATTTATCCCCACGCCAAAGGCGGAAGGGATGTAAGAAATGGTCTCCGTCCGTCCGTCCGTCCCAATTTTGTCCTGAGTATAACTCCAAAAGTACTCGAGCGATTTTCTTCAAACTTCATACACTGAAAGAGCACATCGGGGGGAAGTACAGTGTGTAAGAAAAATAACTCCTATCTTGCCTACTTTTAGAGTTATTCCCCTTTATCAGATTACTTGAAAAACTTTATCCGAAGCATAACACCAAAAGTACTTGAGCGATTTTCTTCAAACTTCGTACACTGACAGAGCACATTAGGAGGAAGTGCAGTGTGCAAGAACAATAACTCCATCCTTGCCTACTTTAAGAGTTATTCCTCTTTATCAGACTTCACTTAAGAAAAGTTTGTTGAGAGCATAACTCGAAAAGTATTTGAGGGATTTACTTCAAACTTAATACACTGACAGAGCATATTAGTAGGAAGTGCAGTGTGGAAGAACAATTATTCTACCTTGCCTACTTTTAGTGTTATTCTCCTTTATCAGATTTACTTGAAAAAAAATTTCCAGAGCATAACTCCAAAAGTACTTGAGGGATTTCTTCAAATTTAATATACTGACATAGCACATTGGTAGGAAGTGCAGTGTGCGAGAACAATAACTGTACCTTGCCTACTTTTAGAGTTATTCACCATTATCAGATTTACTTGAAAAACTTTGTCCAAAGCATAACTTCAAAAGAACTTGAGGGATTTACTTCAAACTTAATACACTGACTGAGCACATTGGCAGGCAATCGTAACAACTCGGCCTTTTCCGACAACTTCGTAAAAATACCTCGTATGTAAGTGTATGAATACACCAAATTGTAATTCGCCGCGGCTTTAATAAAATTATAAACAAACACGGCAGAACTCAAGCAGTTGTTTGCAGGATTCTTAAAAAATGACAATAACATTTAATTGTAAGCATGAAAGGTAAGGTTTAAACACCTGTCTCCATTTAGAGCGATTTCACTTGGTTACATCAATTTCCTTAAAAACGTGCGAGCTAACTCCAATTAGTACTTGAGTTGATTACTTCACAGTAATACAGGTGCAGCGCATGATTGGTGGCAGTGCAGTATGTAAGAACAATGACTCTATCTTGCCTACTTTAAGAGTCATTTTTTTTGTCAGATTTACTTGAAAAACTTTGTCCGAAGCATAACTCGAAAAGTACTTGAGGGATTAACTTCAAACTTAATACACTGACAGTGCACATTGGTAGGAAGTGCAGTGTGCAAAAACAAAACTCTACCTTGCCTACTTTTAGAGAAATTCCCCTTTATCAGATTTATTTGAAAAGTTTTGTCCAGGGCATAACTCCAAAAGTACTCGAGGTATTAACTTCAAACTTAACAACTGACATAACACATATGTAGGAAGTACATTGCACAAGAACAATAACTCTACCTTGCCTACTTTTAGAGTTATTCCCCTTTATCAGACTTACTTGAAAAAAAATTCCAGAGCATAACTCCAAAAGTACTTGACGGATTTTCTTCAAATTTAATACACTGACATAGCACATTGATAGGAAGTGCAGTGTCAAGAACAATAACTCTACCTTGCCTTTTTTTAGGGATTTTCTTCAAACTGCATACGCACATTATTACATTTAGTTTTTGAAAGTACAACCTTCAGGTAACTTCTTCCCGGCAGGGGGATTAACCATGTGTAACATGGCTCTTGTTTTGGTAGATTCATGAGGAAATCTGACCATGACCTCTATATGACCAATATGAATTATAATATTTTAACTCATTTTATTAGCAGCTTAGCAGGTAATGTTACTGCTAGTACACAGTGCTTGAGGTCAAGGTCATTATGACTAAATTCCGAACATTTCTTATAAAAAGAAAACACAAATTCGAAATTTGGCAGACATGTTGCTGAAATGAATTGAGAAGGTTTAAGTTTGATGTAAATTGTTACTAAGACTTTCAACATTTCAATCACAAACTTTTTACATTTATTTGTGAATATTAAACCACTGCTTGATTTTATGAAGGGAAGAAGTTACGGAACAAAGATGTCCCATGTAGTGTATGCCAGGCAAAAGGTAGACTTTCCCATGTGATGATTCCAGGGATGAGGGAGTGCCTGTCTGGGTGGACACTTGAATACAGGGGTTAGTTTTTTCTTCTTCTTCTTTTAATTTTTCTTGTGTATTTGGATGCAGAAAAAGTGCTCTTCAGAATAAAACAGATATTTCTCAAGAATTTAGAAAAAAATACAGTGCTAATATGTGATTAAATTTTACCTTTTAGTTTATACCAAATTTATTTTAGTTCGATTGTGTAGGAAGCTTTTAGCTTAAAGACACACTCTCGAATCCGTTCCTGGAACTAACTAGTACTAAGCAATGAGTGCAAAGTTTTTTGCTCAAGGAAACAACGGCTTGCCCTTGACTGGGTTTGAACCCGTGCGGCTAGCAATCCTTTGACTACTAGTCCAACGCATTAACCACTCGGCCACGCCGCCACTTTATTTTACCTTTTGTCTTGTACTGAAAAACCAGTTACAACAATGCAGATTTCAGGTCTAACAGACAGTATTATGATCTAGAATGGAATTTACTACATTGTAGCTCTAATCACTAGCCCTGAAGCTAAAAAAATGTCTCTCTTGAGAGACTCTGCCAGATTTCACAATAGTTTGGTTGAAGCTTCATCTGGTTCTTAGAGCATACAATGTACAATTTAGTTTTGGCAGAAATGGCTGCAGTCTTTCATGACACAACCTGTCACAAGAGAAAAGATAAGGAATGTGTATCATTATCTGGCTGAATGGTAATTTACCTATGTGGTTTATTCTCTATTCAGGCTTTCTAATGGGAAGTGGTTACATACATAGCCATGCATCAGAACTTATTTGTGTTGACTCTAGTCCTGACCATGTCGCCAGTAGTGAGACAGTAAAAGGTGGACACTTCCTGTATTTTGCTGAAGTTCGAAGTGGAGCACTGCCATCTGCATCCTATCCTAATGGACGAGAGCTGGCCTGTGTAGTCTGTACCTTATGATACGGTAGAGCAAAACAACATTCGGCTTTGATTTTAAAATGCTTTAGAGCAGTTAAATGGTTAACATAAATTGGAGGACTGAAGCTCGCTAGTTGATTTTTTTCTAGTTCATCCTAAACAGGGAATGGTGAATGGGTAAAAGATAATTAATGGGTTCAGGTCACTACCTGTACTCTATCAAGAGACATTACGAAGTGCAAATGAGGATCAATGTACTACTAACGAACAGTATGTGTAGACTTTGACATCAAAAATTCTTTTACTGAGGAAAGCTGATCAGACGTCAAAGATGTAGACCTTTTTGAATCATGAAACATTTAATGTATTACTGAATTTTTAGGTTAACTGAAATAAATTGTATATGGATATTTCCATCAAAACTTGCCCAGATGTAAGTGTATTATGCCCACCATAATTCTACAAATGTGACATTTGACTAATGTTTCAAATGCAAACAGCTACCTACAATATTTATTGCAACCCCTTATTGCAAGACACAGATGTGCCGGCTGATCTGGATCTACACTGGTCGCACATGCGTAAAAATGCATATATATAAAGGGTTAAAGTGATGCAAGTCTGTAACTTTCGGCTGTATCCAAGGGGCATTTTTCGAAGTTTCTTTTAAACAATCAGGCACCAGTAATTGAAGATTACCATCAAAAAATGCATATATATAAAGGGTTAAAGTGATGCAAGTCTGTAACTTTCGGCTGTATCCAAGGGGCATTTTTCGAAGTTTCTTTTAAACAATCAGGCACCAGTAATTGAAGATTACCATCAACATTTTTCGTACGTAAATGCAATGGTTAACTTAGCTATCAGTATGCCTAAGTTATTTAAGACAATTAATGCAGTGGTATTCAGAGAATCATGTGTTCATGATCTGGCAATATGCCTTTGATATTGCAGACAATAAACATAGCAGAGAATATGCAGATTACTGGTGAAGATGTATGCTTCAGGTTATTGGTTATTGTCACAGAGCTGACATTACTGTCAGATATGTAAAACATCTAAATGCATTAATGGCAAATTCAATACTTTGAGATGCAGAATTCCAGCTATTGATTGCAAGTTGCACATAACACTGAAGATCTGAAGAATGCAGTGTAATGAAGAGTCGACAAGAAATCATCTGTGACTTTCAAAATTCTGGATAATATAAAGAACAAATTTCACTAATAATTCTGTGTTTTGAAAGTAAATAAGGTCTCTTCCCTATGAAAACAGCCAATGACTTTGCCATAGATAAAAGGAAAAGTAGTCAGCTTTCAAAATCATCTGCCACAGAAATATTATCCTAGGCTAGGACTATTCTAAAGAGCAATTCTATGCAAACTGGGGAGGAAGCATCCCCACGCCCCCACCAAGTCCCCACCAACCAATCCCCAACCAATGCTACCCTCCTTGGATCTTGACCTGATTTCAACTACTTCTAAACCTGAAACTGATCATGTGTTGGCTTTAGAATAAAAAGAAAAATGACTTAAAGCATCAGATTTATTTCTTTTACAGATACAATATACTTACACAACATATATTGGATAACATGCAAAGTTTATCATGACCTAAGTTTTCACACCATATTTACCTGGATTTGACAGTATGCTGTTTAGAACAATGAGACATAAAACTGCAATATTGAAGTTATTAACATTTTTCATAAGCAGATTTTTCAAAACAGTTCAAGAAAATTTTAAAAACATGAACCACTAAGGTTATTTGGGTTCAAACTAGAGTGAAATTAAGTTAAATAAAATTCCAACTGAACTGTAATGACATCCTTGGTCCATACATAAGAAGATTTTTACAAAGCAAAGAACATCAGTAATTCTGTTAGAAAACTTTAGATGAACTTTCCCATGCAATCATGCTCTTAAATTACTGGAATTTTCTCCAGGATTATTTTCCACTGAAACATCTAAATGTCATTGGAGAAAATTAGTTTTATCAGCAAAGTAGCCTACCCTGAGTGTAATTTAGTTACCCACAAAATACTACAAATGTAATTTCATCAGCCACACAATTAGCTTGAAGTTCAAACAGTAGAATCTGTACCTTGTTGACTGATTTAGACAGTAATTTTGTGAAGTGCTACTCTTACAATGTCCTGCTATTTCAAATAATAAATGTGATCCTTTAACTTGCACACAGATGGATGGAATTAAACACTTTAATTCTTGACCCAGTGAGCATGCATAGTTTGGTATTATTTCCCTCACTGGTTCATTCTGTCTATCTAACCATTTTATCCATCCTCAATATACATAACATGAACCTTTTTCACAAGAAATCTTTGCAATTTATCAGGTCACATCTTCCTCCAGAGTCGTTTCTATGTACAAGATGAAGGCTTCAGAGATGACAACTTCCGACAATGTCAAGAATTGAACACATGATTACTGAACATAGATGAATGATCTATGTACCACTAGCGGATTCCTAGAGCTTGCTCTAGTTCCATACGCCTTTGCTGAACCTGTAAATAAGTGGTTCAAATCTCCATGACAATGTTTTTTCATTATTATATCAAGACTGACTAATTTAATCAACATAAAACTGCAAGTCTGTCAATAATAAAAATGTGTTAAGCACAGAACAGGCTTGCCTGTGTGAAATGCAGTTTTTTTTATCTATTAAGCTAAAATTTAGTCTTGTCACTGTTCTTTAAGCAGTCATCAGTTCGTGTGTAATGTACAATTGCTGTACTGATTTACAGGTATGATTTTACAGTCTGACCCCTACGTAAGGGTTTATCTACTACTATCAGCATCTTTCGCTAACATCAATTTCCAAACTAAAATGCGGCTTAATGCATAGTGTAATGTGCAAAAAAACTATTTCCAAGCAAAGAGGTAAGAATAAGTGCAAAATATAAGTAGATATAATATTATATATTATATAGAGAAGTTAAGATTGATTGTTTTTTTTTCCAAATGAAATGTGGTATCTGTACATTGTACAACTAACCTTTCCATAGAAATATCTGCATACAGCTTCCTGTGACCAGGGTCTCATGTAGTAATCAGAATGCCTCTCTTCCTCTGGGTTCCCTGTCACATCTGTCATCGTCTGAAATAGATTTTATACATAGATTTCATTAAGCTTCTTGCATGTATGTTATTTTCATTTCAGTGAATTACTCCTAAATATATTATATTCTTTGAATAAGAAGTTAAGTTTGGTTGAAGAAATTCAGCCAAGAATGCACTCACTATATCATCTGTTATTTTTACAAGACAGGTGAGCCAGAAAGTCATTATACAAATAAGCTCAATTTATACAGCATATAAGGGAAACAAATCTTCCTTGGTCCAGTGAATTTACTTTCAGCAGTTGTCTCCAAATGCACTGCAGAAAATAACAGTGATGATGGACAGAATTCACTTATGAACAACCACTATGTGAATGACTTTCTAGCTTTGTGTGGTCTGTGTATGAAACATCCCAAACCTTATAGCAGTACAGAATCAAGGGGTTTTTTTTGTTGTTTTTTTTAAAACATCCAACTTCTTTGTTATGTAGATAATACATTGCTTGGTGACTGTTTTCTTAATGCTCAATAAATTCTAAGTAGGCATGTACAAATATTTCTACATGTAACTCTACTTCCATCTTTCAAAAAAGAGTATCTTTCAAAATTGTAACTATAAGCACATTTCTGGAATATCTAGGACAGACTTGTTCCAGAACAAACAAGGTATGACCTCCAAAAACATGCAATGCACGCATACCTTGAGGTCTCTGGTCTGTGAGATAAGCCAATTGTTGATGAACTCTTGTGGATCCTTTGCAAAGCTGAGGAAAAATTCTCGGTTTGTCTTCAACTGGTTTATTGTCTCCACCGTCTCGTGGATCTAAAAAAAAGATATTTCATAGCAATAAACAAACACACTCTTCAGTAAAAATCCAAGTACCAGCTACATCAACAAAGCTTCACAAAAATCTACACAGTTTTAATATACTTTAACAAATCTCTGTACTGTTTGGGTTTTTGAATTGTGTGTGTCTTTATATCATTTAAATCCCTAAGCACAGTTTTCAGAGAGATCTCAGCTAGACTCTTATTTTCTCAAAGAGTAGCCATGTTTATAACAAATATAGATTAGACTGGCTGCAAGCTACAGCCATGACACTTTTATCACAAAGAGGCTAACTCTTTCACATTAAAATATACAGCACTAACATGTGAGGAAAAATTTCTTTTAATATGAAAATTTTGAATCCTATCAAGCATGGACAAAGCCAAAAATATCAATGGTCAATCCTTTCTTGTATAAAAATATTGGCAACTGGACAGGATAACATCACAAAAACGCACAATTATCAACAAACAAACAGTCTACAATTCTTTCCAAATATTTTGTCTAAATGTGAACAATATTTACTGTCTGCAAGTGCCTTCCTTCAAAACATGGCAACAAAACAGCAGCTCACAAAACAATATCATTTACAAAACATTTTACCACACATTTTCCATTTGTATGTCTCTCTCAGTACGTGTCGACAACACACAGGGTAAGGATAAAAGGAACTTCAATATTAAACATGCTCATTTTTACGTCAATCCCACCTACCCCTTTTCTGTTAGATCCACCAATACCCACCTTGCTATCTAAGTTGGTAATCTCATTCTGACTCTGGGTGGACAACAGAAATGAGTTCATCTGTTGCTTTAATGTGTCATCCTGTAGAAAATTATACCAGAAGTCATAAATCATGCTGCATACAACCATGTGAATGAAAAATGTTAGACTCAGATAAGAAAACTGGCAAGTGTCGAGGGGGAAACTAAAATTCTGCAGATCTGCAAAAAGCTTCTCATATGAGCCATGCCACAACATTATCAACATGATGTTCTAATTTCACATTTGAAAAAAATCAGTCTTTTATAAATCAACTAATACCAATTCTAAGATTTTCTGACAATGGAAAGTGGTTCTAAATGTTTGTTAAGTTAGGTAGTGATATGAAATGGTACATTTGACACTACCGATGTTGTTTGGGAAAAGTTTTTGACTGACATTAGTCAGAGTTTCGTAACCTCCATTTCTAATCCTTCACAGTGGATTTTTTTATGAACTACTGTAACATTAAGAGTGAAAACTGTATGACTTCTGTCAACTTTGTTTTACGAAAATCATGTACATTCTCCACCACTACATTAAGCAAAAGAGAGCTTCTAAAAATAGAAGTTTTTAAGAAAGCATCACAAAGACAAGTTATGCTGATATAAAACATGTATATTTGCTTTTAACTACACTGCCTGTGTTTCATTAGCAAAATCACCATGTCCCAGAACATACATTCTATAACTTTAAGAAGAATGCCTCTTTTCAGCTAACACTATGAAATCTAAGACTTGAGTGAATTTGATGTTTATCATTAGTTTTGTTTTTCATCTGAGGTGGATCAATGTAATTTGCCTTTATGTAAAAAAATATACATGAGACAGGTAGTGTGAGTTAGTTTTAAAATGTTTGCAGCTATCTGCATTTATATCTTGAGTGAATGAAAAGCTTCTATACTGTTTCCATAAAAATTTAAAATGATAAGAATAGAATCAATTCATCTAAGATGTATTTAAAATGTTTAAATATCTGTTTATAATACCAAAGGCCTTTGTTTGAATAGTATTACATTTATGCCCAGTTTCTGCTCTCCAGTTTAAGTCTGATCTTAGATGAAGCCATTAACGTATCATGACTTGGTTTTGAGTGATGTTCTTGGTGACAAACAGAGGACACTTTTCATCCAAATATTTGATTGTAAAGAGAGTCAGTGACAAACATTTTGTTTTTTTCAAACATTATTATCATATTTATTTCTTAGGCCATTTCTGAAAAAATCTGTTTCTTGTCTCGTGAATTTAACCTTGAAACAGAAATATTAATATCAGTAGAAGTGTTACGAGCAGGAGACTAAAATATAATTAAAATGCATTTAAAGTTTTATAGTATGAGAAAAAGGCACTTGTTTTGCATTATTTCCATAATATATCACAAAATTATTCTATTTACACAAGTCGAAATCATGCAAACAGACACTTCTTATGAAAATCCCTTTTTATGTAAACATTAATTGTCAGCTACTGATATTTCAATGAATGAGCATCTGATGTTTATTACCAAGGATGAAGCCAGGAGTTGTACAAATTGAGCAATATGATAAGTTCAAGAAGAAGAGACTGATTTCAAAAAAAAGAAAAAAAAATATTCTTTGAGGCTCTGTCACTGTTAACAACTACCTGATGCTCTCTTAAAGTTTAATAATGCTAGTTAGAAGAGCAAGTGTCGTGTAGCAATATGAAGACGCATTACCATTCTGACGTTATTTTTACATCACATATTTCTCTATTACATCATTTGACCACTATGTTGGTTTTGTCATGTCACAGCTCATATCTGTTCATAATGCACTATATTATTTCTTTATGACACAAAACCAAGCCGTCAGGACACTTCTTTGGTCTTGAGGATATATTGCAACCCCAAGGATTCAAATCATAGGTCAAGTTTTTATACAGATGTCCAGGAATAGGTCTTCTCAGCTGCAAATGGTACTCTACAGTAGTCTAAATAAACTTTGTTCATTTCTAAAGCCAAAAATAACAGATTTCATAATATGGAAGCTACTCTGGCTGGAAACCTTAAGTTCAACCATAACTTTAAACATTGTTTTCAAAAAGAGGTAAATCCTACCACTTCAACATCAATGTCATAACAAGCTGTCTTTCTGGAGTCTGGACCCTCTACTGTGATTACATGGTTGATGACTATGGGATCAGGTGGCATCAACAGGTTGTGAAGCTTTCCAGGGATCTCAGCAAACTTCATACGCTTGCATTCAAATATCTGTAATATGCGAAAAAAGAAATAAACATAAACCAAGCCAGATGAATCTTTTACTACTGTTAACTTCATAAAAATCAAAACATGAATCGTGTGTTTTCTATGGACTTTTCAGCAGATAAGGAAAAAAGACTGATTTTATGAAAAACTTGGAAAAAAGTCTCTCTTTCAAGAAATTGAACAACTTTAGGTGAGAAGTTAATTTATATACAAACCAGCACCCTAAACATAGACAGTCTGAGCTTAAAGAAATAGAGGATATTTGTTTGTTTTTGTGGAAGATGAGAATTTATTTCATCGAGTGAACACCATATGTGATATTTTCAAGAGTGGCGCAGCCACGAGTGAAAATATCAACATATGGTGTTCACGAGATGAAATAAATTCCCATCTTCCACTAAAAAACAAACAAATTTTCTTTTTATTTTATGCCAACATGTCAAAAATGGGTTTTTTTATGACATTTTTAATCAGGGCCTTCAATAAATTCCCCATGGTGAGCCCCAAATCAGTTAATGCGTACTTTGGTTACTCCGCACAAAAAAAGTGCAGACAATCTCCAATACATATGATAACTTTACTTCTGCTGAAATAAACTGAATACACTTTCATCAAATAATATTTATTTTTGTCTACGCAGTTTATCAATATTTATTGAATTTTGCCATACATACTTTAATGATAAAAGCGGATTAATACTCAATATTCAATAGTTCGGGCACAAACATGTATTATCAAAATGGTAATTAACTGATTCAAAACAGTGTATTATCACTTTTATCTCACTGATATTTCCCTATATTTCATTGGTAGGCATAAAATAAAATTCCATTTATTGGAACTGGTTTGATTAAAGACATGCACCAGACAGCAATACATACTTAATTGCAGAGTTTTTGGCCTAATGGTTTCAGGAAAGAAGATTTTAAAATTTATCCTTCTAGCTGCCATGGCATCCACTGTCTGCATGAAATTAAATACTATGAACAACTTGTGTGGACCTTTATGCAAAGAAAAACTTGCTTAGAGCTTTATGCAAGGAACATCTTGAGATGAGCTTCATTCAAGGTTCATCTTGTGAAGAGCTTTATGCAAGGAACATCTTGAGATGAGCTTTATTCAAGGAACATCTTGAGATGAGCTTTATGCAAAGAACATCTTGAGATGAGCTTTATTCAAGGAACATCTTGAGATGAGCCTTTATGCAAAAAACATCTTGTGAAGAGCTTTATGCAAGGAACATCTTGAGATGAGCTTTATGCAAAGAACATCTTGTGAAGAGCTTTATGCAAGGAACATCTTGAGATGAGCTTTATGCAAGGGACATCTTGAGATGAGCTTTATTAAAGGAACATCTTGTGAAGAGCTTTATGCAAGGAACATCTTGTGAAGAGCATTTAGCAAGGGACAACTTGTTTAGACCTTTATGCAAAGAACATATCTGCCAAGTTGTATAAACTTTCATCCAGCAGTAATGAAGGAAATGTCATTTGCTGATAGATGACACACAATAACAGACAAAGGTCATTCATAAAAGTTCACCGCTTTGAGTCAGGTGAGCAAATAAATTCAAACATAACTGCAGTAAAAACATCAATGTGTTTTAGAAACTTGTATTACTTAACAACAGCTCTGCCGAAGTTGGGCAAAATATGCCTGAAGGAAGCTACTGACGGTGAATGACCTTTTACACAGTGGATAAACACTTTATCAACAGCTACAGTATAAATATTAAAACAGTGTAAACAGTATGCAAATAAATTCAAAATGTTCATTGTTTACTGATGAGTACTTCAGTTGTGTTTTACCTACAGCAATTCAACAGATACAGAGCGGACAAGAAATATTCGCACATTAAAGAGGTATGTGGCCTCTGCATGTGTCCCTGACCATGACCAAAGTAGGCCAAAACCTGTGCTCTGCAAATCATTTTAGTACTTTATAAAAGAAACTGTTAAATAAATTCAATATCCTACATGCTGTTCAAAAGATACAGGCAGAGCAGGACATGTCGCCAGTAAGTGTGACCTTGATCCAAGCCAACGAAATTCCTGCCCTTTGCAAATCATCTCATTATGGTGGAAATTTCTGCCTAATAGTTTCAATTTCCTTTGAGCAGTTCACAAATACATAGCAGACACAAAATACTTAAACATTATATCAGTATGACATGCAGCCTCTGGGCCTGATTTTAACCTTGATCCGAGCCAGCCAAAACCTGCATTCTGCACATCAACACATTATGGTAAACATTTCTGCCAAAAGTTTCAGTTTCCTACAAGCAGTTCAAGAGATACAGAGCAGACACAAAATAATCACACATTATATCGGACTGACAGTGTGACCTTGACCTTGATCTAAACAAGCCAGAACTTGCACTTTGCACATCATCTTCATATGGTAAATAAACATTTCTGCAAATTAATTTCAATTACCTTCAATCTGTTCAGGAGAAACAGAGTGGACAAAAAATATCAAACATAAAATCAGAATGACAAACTGTGACCTTGACCCTGATCTGAACAAGCTGAACCTGCCTTCTGCACATTGTCTCAGTATGCTAATATTTCTGTCAAGTAGTTTCAATTTCCTTCAAACGAATCAAGAGATAATACGTCCCTGCAGGTGTATAAAAATGTGTTAACCATATTTGCAGTAACCGAAAACATTACTTTGAACTTGCCTACTTTGTTCTCACCTGTTCCAGGTACCTGTCACAGTTAATGTATTCCCTCTCATGTGGATCCTGTAAGCCTATGAGTTTTGATGTACTGCCAGAGTGCATTGATGATAACAGGTCTTGTCTGGGTGTGTACACCCAAGAGTCGTGCCAGCCGGGGATCAAGCTTGAACTGTGCAGGCTGAAGAATAAAACACAAAATAAGTTTTCATCTATTACATACTTTTGTATATAAAAATACAGGATGCACAAGCTATCTGATAGGACCAAAGATTAAATTTTATAACAAATAAGGCCTGCTATTAAAACTGATTTGTCAGTAAGACCCATTTTTGAATGGTCTTATTAGCTGAACCTTATTGTACATTGCAAATAAAACAAGAAATGTGTCACAGACACGAATGCCCCTGAAACATAGTAATGGTCACAGTCACGGTAGCTTATAAGTTGATCATTTGTGCCAAACTTTTTTGGAGTCTAGTGAACTGAATAAAGTACCAATACATCCAGGGGTAAGAATTATATGTCCTTCATCTATCTGCACTGGCTGGTAAAGTAAATATATTTACAAAACTGATGTGTTTCAAAAGATATTAACCTAAAGTTTTGTCCCCATAGGTTGCCATGTCATTTACAGAAAAAGTGTTTCGAACACAGTTTCTTACTTTTAACTTTTGGATTTTTATGCTCCGGTTGAACACCATAAGCAAAAATATAGTTCCATTATAAAATTGTAGGAGTTGTGCACAGAAGCAATAGTAAGTTAATTTAAACAAAGGCCAATAACTCTGTCCAAAAATAATCCAGCTGCAAAAGCCAAAGTATATCCACTTGCCACACTTGATAATGATCATTCTATGAAAGTTTTGTGAACATCACATAAGAATTGTATAAAGATCTGTGCACAGATGAAATATGAAGTAATATTTAACAAAGGGCTCAATAACTCCACCCAAAAATAATGGAATTGTAAAAACCAGAGTATATGCAGCTCAAGACTTGAATGATCATTCTGTGAAAGTTTGATGAAAATTGCATATGGGAAAGGTCTTTAGACCTGATGGCAACAGACTGAATGACAACACATTTGAACAGTTTATGCTCATTAAGTGCAATGCTGACAAATTTTCATAAATTGACAGTAGCTAAACTAAAGACTGTGTTTGAACTTTATTGATAAAATGTCTGAAGTAAGACAGTGCTCCAATATTAATAAATTTAAATTGTTATTAATAAATAAGCATCCTACTATAAATAAATAAACAGGCTATATAAAATGTAAGTTATATTTTGTATAATCACTCAAAAGTTATGCTTAATTTAATGCTAATGCTACCCCCAAATAATCGTAATTTAATGCATTACTTTTACAAGTTACCCAACCCTGCTGATTTATACCTTTAACATGTCAGCCTGACCTTGCAAATGTTCAGCAAGTCAAATAAAAATCCAGGCCAGGAAAAAAAACACTACAAAATCTTTTAAGGATATGAAAATGAATACAACAAATTGTATCTGTACAAACCCTTAAAATTAAAAACATTTTAAAGAAATATAGAAAATAATGAACAAGAAAGAATACAATATCGTACAAATATTAATGATCTGGAACATCAAATAGAATTTTTAATTCTATCTGAAGACTAGTGTGAGACTTAAAAAGATTTGTAAAAATTCTGACCACACTTCTAAACCATTTATTGCATCATTTTTCCTGGTCACTTTGTCGAAGTTTCTCTGTAAGATTACACAAAATGAACCAGATAATAGGACATTTACTACTGTACCCTTACGAGAACAGAAACCTAACCAGGTGTAGAAATGTATAAAATCCAAGGGCAGGCACAGTAAACCATGTCAGTTGTACAACTTACTCATTTAGCCATAACAATTTTGTATCAGATTACATTTTCTGTGAATTTTATTTCAGTTTTATATCTAGGTCAGAGTCCTCTAGCTAAGATTTGTACTTTAAGTATGATTTAAAATCTTCTACTATTAACTCCTCAATAAAAGATTGTTTATCATAAAACACACTGCTGGCTAAAATAGCTTCAAATGTTTAAATGAAGAAACTAACTTTTAGCTGGGTCTAAAATACAGGTGATAGACTAACTCAAATCTTATCATTCTTTGTGCCTCTGCATTACATATTTTGAATTATGTCTTTCTTCTGAAATAAGTTCAGCAATTCATACTCAAAATTGTGCACATCAGTCTATTTTTGGCTGATCCCTGTGTGTGGTCATGGCGCATTAGGTAAATCTGTTAAATAGTGACCTTTTAGTGCATGCTCCACTTCTTTATCCAATCAGCAGCAAGGATTTTTGAAAATGTTGTCTCTCTTATTTAGACAGAAAATCAATTTGCGTTCTTCAGGCAAAGAGCAGCTCAAAGAGCATGTTCTTCGGCAAGAAATTATGGCTGCATTGGGGAAGCTCAATAATCTCTGCCCACATAATTAATATTCACGTCATGTTATTACTGAGTAATGTCTTTATTTGCAAGTGTACATAAACTGGTGCAAAGTATTAAAATGCAAAAATTCCAAACTCCAAAAATATTTGTTAACATTTTACTGTCAGATACCCATAGCAATTTTGCATCCATCTTTCATTAGAATGACTTTCTCAAGGCAAGCGGGCACAAAAAGCGAGAGCATCATCAAGTGCATTATTTATATTATTTGTATCCATGTTCACACAATCATTCAAAATCATCTACTCTATCATTCCGCCATCATGCAAAAATGAACTGTGTTACACATTTTTTGTTCAGCCATGGACGTAACACACTGGCAGAAGGCAGTAAATAGATCAGGTAAATAATTGGGCAGAGCAATGATATTAGCAATGATAAAGCATCGGGAGGGGCAAAATATTGGCAAATCGTTTTGACTGTAAAATGGGGAGTCTGCACTTCGCTGCACTCCCTCCTTCAGCTTCCTTATTTACGAAGAAACAAGGATTGATATAACTTGCAATAACTTGTTTCCCATTCAATGTAAAAAAAAAAGGTTTAAAATAAACTTAATATATCCAAAACTGCTTGGAAGATTTTAAGTTTCTCTGTGTAAATCTATCTAAAATGAATGACCTCTTGGGCAGTGTCATTTTTTATCCAGGGCTACCATGATCATAGGGCTATGATCTGAACAACTTTTTTGGAGGACCACAACACAATGCCACACAATATAATTAATATTTAACCTCTTGGCCTTGATTTTTTTGATTTTCCAATGTCAGTGTTTGAAAAACTACAGATGTGTCTACAGGACATGAATGCCTCCACATTCTGCTGTATTGTCAAAAAAAAACCTGTACAATTACAGGTGTGTATAAAGTCTAAAAATGCTATTTTTTATCTTTATCAGGGGGCATAACTATGCTGATCTCCAATAAATTTGCCTCAACATACTCAGGTGCATAAGTTCACATGCTGACAACTATTCTTAGAATTTTTCATGGCTCTAGCAGTTATACGTTTGGAGTAACACATGACACAGGTCTAAAAATGCTATTTATTTGCTTAATCAGGGGGTAAAACTCTGCCAATCTCCAATATTTGCATCAAAATACCCAGGTGCCTAAGTTCACATGTAACAACTATTCTTAAAAAGTTTCATTGCTCAAGCAGTTATACGTTTAGTTACATGCGACACAAAATGGTCTACATATGGACAGTGTGGCAGCAGGACAGTACAACAGCCGGATGGAAGGACAAGTGCAAATATATATTCCCCCCCCCATTCACACACACATATAAAGTGGTGGGGGCATAAAAATGCTAATTTTTGCTTAATGAGGGGGCATAACTCTGCCAATCTCAAATAAATTTGCCTCAAAATACCAAGGTGCATAAGTTCACTTGCTGAAAACTATTCTTAGAAAGTTTCATGGCTCTAGCAGTTATAGAGTTACACTAGACACAAGTTTAAAAATGCTATTTTTGGCTTAATCAGGGGGGCATAAGTCTGCCAATCTCCAATAAATTTGCATTAAAATACCCAGGCGCATAAGTTCACATGCTGACAACTATTCTTAGAAAGTTTCATTGCTCTAGCTGTTATATGTTTGGAGTTACATGTGACACAAACCGGTCTACAGACAGCGGGACAGCTGGACGGATGGACAAGGGCAAATCTATATGCCCCCCACTCCAGGTGGTGGGAGCATAAAAAGTAGCCCAAAAGGCAGGGCAACAGTTCCCTAAAACCCTAGAAAATTGATGTGAAACCACCACATAAGGATCAGATGAGACGCATCGGAGATGATAAACATGTTCACAAAGCAAGAACAGTTTATTTACTTCTCAAAAATTAGCATAGGCCACAAAAACAATGACTTCTTCAAAACAAGTGTGTCGCTGTGCATGTTCATTTTTTTCACATGAATCAGATTTCAACTATTTTGCAATGCAAAACCTACAATGGCTTTGTTTTACAGCTTTTAATGCAAGTTTACTAACAATTTCAGCAGGCTGTTCAAACAATCTTGAAACTGTAATACCAGTATCTATTTCTATTTTATAACAATGAACTTGGTGCACTCACCTACCTTTTACATATTTGAAAAAGTTTAAGCAGTAAAGAAACTGCATATAACTCGATTTTAATTCTAAAGGAATAATATATTCTGTGTAAAAACTGTGGGCAAAAAGATCATTACAGATTCATTGAACTTCATTTGTTGGTGGCAAATATTCTGTTTCTTCAGGTTACTATTATCTTAGCCATATTGTTGGCCATATTGTTGGCCTTAACCTGTGCAAAACATGATCAGCTAGCACTATGTCATCCTTTCAGTCTGATCATGGTTCTGAACTGTTTGCTTTTTAATCAGGGAATACCCCTTAGAATGATAAATGGGATCACCCTAATTCAATGCTGAAGTGAATTAACAGAAACTGAGTAGGGTGAGGGTAGAATGCTGTCACCAAGATAAAGCTAAAGACACATAACTGACATGGTAAGTATGCCATATCAGAATCATGGATAATTTTCTACTGTAATGTAGATTCTAAAAGTCTCTTCCTTAAATTGTGTCAATGTTCTTAGAGGAGGACTCCTTGAAGGGTAGAGTACTGGACTTCTAGAGTTCTGGAGGTCAATGGTTTGAATCCAGCAATGAGTGTGAGTCTCCTGAGGCTCTGCACATTTCACAGTTTGGTGCCACTACTGGTCTGAACCCAATAAGCAGTCAGGAAGTGGGATTAATGCAAGTTACAAGAATTTACTTCCATGAAAATTTAAAATAAATAATTTAAAACTAATGTGCACAGGAACTTTACCTGGTAATCAAGCATGAGAAGGACTGTGCATCGTACATTCTGGTCCCCAGGTCTCTTCACCTGAAAGCCATCAGTCTCCTGAGTGTTCTGGGTTCTGTGCCACTGCAATGGTAACAGGTACATACATGTATAATCGTACTGTTTATGACTTTCCTTATGAGGTGGTATTTTGTTGCTGTTGTTTTTTTATGGGAAACTTAACAACAGCATACAAGAAACAACAATCTTGCTAGTATCAGGGGCTGATCAGTGGTCCAGTGGAAATGAGCTGGACTTGAAATTCAGGGATTGTGAGTTTGATCTCCTGCTAGCAGGAACATTACTATTTGTCATTTTGAAGAGATATTAAAGCATTATGAAGGGAACATTTACACAGGATTATATGGTGCAGTTCATGAGGAATTTTTATAAAGCAGCTAAAACTAAATACTGATTTATTTCAAGCCATTACCTCAAGCAGTCTATGAACTATGTTTTTCCTAAGTGTATGAAATTCAAATGAAATATTACAAGCTAAAAAGGGCTTAAATTCGGCATTTTGTAGGCCTAAAGGGAAATTTAGGCCAAGGGACTCATGTCCTTGGCTTGTTTCAAAGACTGCTAAAAACTTTAAAATAATTCAGTTACCTCAACTAGATGATTGTCTGGACCATAGAGTTCCTTGTCTAGCTCAATCACAAGGCTTTTGAAGAATGATGAAAATTTTCTCTTTGTTTTATTAGCATCACTCAGCTTGGCACTGGCTGCCTGAAAAGTTACAGAGTACAAAAAAAATAACTGCCACATCATATCAACAATTACAACTAGAGCTATCGCTGAATGCAATTAATACCCCCACTAAAAAATATTACAATCCAATGACTCCTAAAAGAGTTATCATCTCGAAACCATTTTTTGCAAAACTGAAGATGAAAAAGGGCCATAACTCTGTAAAAATTCAGTGGTCTGAACTCAAATTCGAACTTCACCTGTATTTTATAATGTTACACCTGTGTACTAAAAATTATTACAATCCATTGACTCCTTCTAGAGTTATCATCTGGAAACCATGAAATGGACTGACCAACGGACTGACCGACCGACAAGCTCACTCCTATATGCCACCCTACCCTTTGTTTGTGGGGGTATAATAAATCAAAAATCTATAGCAAATCATAAGGCTGTTGATAATGAAAAAGGAATTACAAACTTCCAAATTAAAGGAATGATTACAATTTGAAAAAAGAATATCTGTAACATTGATGGATGCTCTCCGATGCTGCACTGAGATGACTAGAAAACATTGCCTAGTAAAAGTGAATGAAAACAAACTGGGGTATTCAACAAAATTATTTTAATTTGTTTATATAGCTAAGGGATATTCATGACAATTAAATATACTGTAATGAATCATAACCTTTGACCTCTAAGTGTGACCTTGACATTTGAGCTACCGACCTGGTTCATGTGCATGCCACACATCATCTCATAGAGGTGAACATTTGTGCCAAGTAATTTGAAAGTCCTTCCAACCAAGGCCAAGTTACAGACCTAACAGGCAGAATTTTTGCAACAGATTGACTTTGACCTTTGAGTTACCTAGTTCATGTACGCAATTCACCATCTCATTGAGGCAACATCTGTGCCAAGTAATTTTGCAATCACTCCAACCAAGTCTGGACAAGCAGAATTGTAGCCAATTTTGATGAACTGTAGACAGTTAACCTCTTAGGGTGACCTTAACCTTTGAGGTTCTGACCTGGTTCATGTGTGCAACACATAATCACATTGAGACAAACATTTATGCCAAGCAATTTTGAAATCCCTCCAACCAAGGCAAAGTTACAGCCCGGACAAGCAAAAGTCTGATGCACAAAGCAGCTACTTGCTGCCAAGAAATTTTTTGGGGAGCAAAAAACATCAAAAGATCACAGCTACCTAAAATATTTATGTGAAGCAATAGTGTATTCAGGTCTTTTTAAGGTGCTTCGTAAGACAGGTTATTTATAGAACCATGATGAAGGCTAATTTCTGATATGCATCAAAAGACTTGAAAGTAATCACTTATATGACCATGGTAAGCTGACTTAGTGCACACTTCAGTACAAAGATGAATGGAACTGTTTACACCATTTTGTATGAGAAAGAATGTTAGTATGATTACAATGTATGACCCCATTTGTTAGTGAAGTGAAGCATACACATTTATGACATACTTGTTAAGAGTTATTTAACCTTTAACCTATATGGTGAAAAAGAAATGTTGGTCACAAGGCAAAAAAAAACATGTGTATCATTAACCCATTTTCATTTCAAAACATGTTTTTGATAATTTAAATGTTACTAAATGTAATAATTATATCATTATATTAAATCCTGATGTTTGCTTTCGAAAAAAAAAAATCTCAAACAGAATGTTCGCCTTTATCCAACTTGTATTAAAGATACGAACATCAGAACAACAAAACACACACAATGTTTTGTATATACTTTCATCTTTAGAAGCCCCTGAATCTGAACCCCCAGGAAATTCAACTACAAACATACACCCCAAACCATACACTCCTTTTCCATTTCTGACTTCTGTATGTTTCATTACAGAAGTTCTTCCTACCTTTAAATTTCTAGTTCAGTAAGAAAAAAAAATCAAAGTTCTCCACCAGATGGAGTTTCATAACAGCATAGAAGCACACAGAAAATTCGTTCATAATTTAGTGCACAGCAGCTGTATATCATATACATGTATATGCCATTTAAAAGATAACAGAATAATGCTTCTAATTCAATCAAAGGAGAATATTCAAATAAATTTCTTGGTTCGAACCAATTTCAAAACCTGACTGGTGGGGGGGAGGGGGTTTCCATAGATTTTTATTTATATTATGTAAAAAAATACAATTGATTCCTGTGAAAAACCTATATTAACAACATGATCTGAAATTCATTTCCTTTTCTATCTACATTTCAAAGACAAGTTCAGTATATGCTGTACAAAATATATAAATTTGATTTCCAGATATATTTTGGTGAACATTTTAACAAAATTGAAGAAACAGTTTTGTTTTGATTTTAGCTGCCCCCATTTCTGATTAGTTGATGCCAAAAATTACCATTACATGCTCAGGGTAGGTTATGGCTGTTCCAATATTTAGACAAAGCGTGTGTGATCTTTATTAAAGACAAAACTTAGTTTATTTGCAGTCTGATATATATAAAGCCCACAAAGCAAGGGATGTAAATACTGGACATTCTGATATTGTATCAGAGTTAATCCTAATAATTAACACTAGAGTACTGTCTGTATTAATACAATTTTCTCGTTTCCTAATTTCTGTTTAAAAGACACGTGCTTGATGCATCGAAAATGGAGCAAATTATTTAGAAAAAATATCTATGTTAGCACAAAATTCTTTAAGGAAATTACTGTTTTTACAAAGCAATCTTTCAAAATTATTAATAATAGCAGTTCACAATTAAGATCCCCACAGCCAACTGCTTATATAAGTTACATCAATATTTTGCAGCCAAATTGTTCACTAATATTAAATTATAGAAGAGAAAAGGCCTCAGCTTTAAACCATCTGAAAACATTTTATTTATTACTGATTTTCTTCTATAACTGAAATAATTTTGAAATTCTTGGCCTATAAAACGTATCACGCTTTGACCGACTTCGAATGTCAAGGTTTTTAAAAGTACACTCATGATAGTCACATCACTTGAATAATCTGTTCTCCCTTGAGGACACTGCAAAATGTTTATGTAAAATGAAAAACATTACATCCTCCAGTAGCCTCCCTTCCACTCTCAGCTCCCATGAGGGCACCGACTCTTCACCTTCTTCGCCTTCAGCTGGTTTAGCCGGGTAGAATGTATTTGAAATAAAGATTCGTAGCTTTCTTTTTTGCTGAAATACAGGGAACAACTCTTCAATAAAGAATCAAAACATATTGTATCAGTATAATGATAATTACTTTGAGTATTTCACGTAAACCAATAAACTTGCCGAAATTAATTTTGGTACCTCAGGTACAGATACACCTGTGTTTTAGGTAACATGATTTCAAAAGTCAATTTGCTTCTATAGTCCTCAAAAAAGTCATCAAGATCTGTTGTCTTTTCTTTCATATTTTCTTTGTGTCATAAAAATTCAATGCAATTTTGCTGATTCAAGGGCCAGAACTAGAATATTCTGGCTAAATATCACTGCAGAAATGTCTGTCCATATGCAGATGTATAAAAATGTACACCCTTACATACCTTCATTGGTCGTTTCAAAGCCTCTTGTATATCTAGACGCTTCCTTGTTATTGTTGCATCAAGTTTACGTTCAAACGCTAACAGGTCCATGTATGCTTGAGATTCTGGTACCAGGTCTCTTACCTGCAAGTAAAAGACAATAAATGTGTGTGTATCAGCAAGACATATTTAAGGCCAGGTAACAGCAGGAAATTCTTAAGAATAAAGGCTAGGTACCAGTAAGCAATTTTCAAAACTGTGATTGGGTAAGTTTATGAAAATCAAGGATGAGTATCAGCACGAAAATGGTCTCATTACGACAGCAACCTTAGGAAAAAACAAGAACTCTCCCATTTTCTTCTTTATGGTTATAAAGGTAATACCACCAGTGCAGGCAAGCTGTAATAATGATAATCAAAAGAAGTACTTATAACATTTCTGCACTGAGACTGTCACCTTTATATGAAGTAGGTCACATGTTAATATGATTTCATATTAATTTTCACTTAATATCCCAAGAGTGCTTTTCAAATGATCAGCGTAACATTATTATTAAAAATTTTCTTTTTCATGAAAATGAAATTAACATTTCATTTTGACTGTGTCTATAAATTTTGAATGATTTGAACAATGATATCTGATTTTATATGGCATGGATTTTTATAATTACCCGCTGAGGCAGAATTTTGTCAGCCATTTTCTTTTTCTTCTTCCTGTGTAACAAAGAAAATTAACAGTTATTTTAACTGAAGTCTTGTAAAAGGTGACATCAAAACATAAATCTAGGTGAAGGTTCCTCAAAACTTATATCAATGCTGCAAACTCTTAGCAACTTAAGGACTTAAGTAAAATCAAAATACGGTTCATACACATGTGAAAGATACACAGCTTATGCAAAACTTTCAATTTGTATGTTTGAAGAATGATTCAAGAATCTGCCAATTCAGTCTGACAAAGGTTTGGCTTCAAAATTTACTGACGCTTTCATCTGCTGAGCAGCTCTGGCATCGCTTTGCCTTTTCCTGTCCATTGGAGTCCCCATACCCATCTGTGGAGGGGGCATTCCCGGCCCCATTCCTGGTCTTGGCATGGCTGTGATACATAAAACAAACATTATAATCTGATGACTAGTTAGAGAAAAAATGGCTCCGTTAAGAACTGACATGACACATAAACAAATGATTTATGGTCAATCAATCATACAAAGTTACACAACATCAACTTTCTGAACCAAAAGAAACATTTGTTAAAAACATGTACAAATGAATATTCAGTTAAATACCTTGTTAATTTCATAATAAAAATTTAATGAGTATTAAAGACATTGATTAAGGAAGTGCCTCAGAAACTACAATTAGTTCTCTCTTGTACTGGTTTGAATTCAGTTTCAGGGAACCAGAATGATGTTTTTCTTCTAAAAATAACAGCCAGCATAAGCTTGGGTGTTTTGAGGCAAAAAGCTTCTCCCTTAAATGAGTTAGTAGGCCTAGCATAATACCAAAGATAGTTGTGATATGACCCTTCACATGAAGTTCTTCTCCAATTTTTAGAGGGAACCTCAGAGTCCTACCACAGAATAACAGTATTTATTTCAATAACATGAAAAGTCTTCAATCATTTGGGCTTCTACACAAAACATAATCTCAACATATGAATACCATACAACCATGCTATAAATGTATGTGCAAACAGCAGTAAGCCAACACAAGAAGCCAAGAAGACACCATATAGCTCTACTGAGTCAAAGACGTATGTCCAAAGCAAGTTTCATGATTACCCTCAACACGGACCCACCTTTTGGTTTTACGGGGACAAGTTTATAAAAAAAAAAAAAAAACCCTAAAGATTATACATTTATTAAGACATTTCTTCTTGCTGATTATTATAAAACATAGATACTTTAAAGCAGTGTAAAAGGAAACACATATTTGAAGTATTAAAACAAATTAAAACAATTTAGCAATTTTAACAATCACAGACAAAATGCAATGAAATACACTGAAACATCATTCTATCTTCTCATAGCATAGAACAGCCAGGCAAAAAATATTCTAGCAAGACAATTCTCTAAGATTTGCATCTGATGAAAAATTACTTTCAATTCAAAAGGTTACAACCTTATGTATGAGTTTTCAGCTTCCACAATGTATATTACTGAGCATAAGTTTTGAAAAATATGAAGTAACTGCTGTCTCAAGGAAATTTAATAATCAATGCTTAAATCATGCAATACTGCATAAAACTGCAACAAAATAGGCATTATGGAATGCAAAATGAATACTGCTGCAGAAAAAAAGCCAATAATTTTGTATAATTCTGGCGAAAAAAAACAATATAGGTACACACTGCAGCCCCAATATTGCTGTACTGAAAGCACTTTCTGGTACAGCTGACTTACCTGGCTCCTTTTTTGATTGCTGGCCTGTAAAAATGAACAGTGTTTTATTGTTTTCGAATTCTCTTTAAAACTAGAGCTATCGCTGCAAGCGATTCATACCTCCACTAATATGCTAAGAGTGCAACAGGCTTGGAAGGGTCTATCACTACCTGCAATTCACCGACAAATTAACCATGATATATCCTTCACATTCTATCATGATGAAATAAAGCACGATATGGTCAATGGAAATATTGAAAATAAACCAATTCTTACCACCATCATGAATTCAATCTTGGTTCAAATATTTATTTTTGTATGATATTCACAAAATAATTCAAGACTAGATGCTGTTTTAAAGGGAAAAACAATGTTTCCACCCCACCCCCAACCAAAAACTCACAGAACTCCAGCAAAACTCAGTCAAGTGGAAAATAATGACAATATAGGTACCAAACATTTCTGTATGGTTTTATTAAAATCTGACTATGAATGTAGGAGTTGAGCAGACAAAAGATAAAAATCAAAATCTAGAAAGTCGCATACTCCTGCAAAAAACAGTCAAGTGGAAAATTGTTTAATATGTACAACTACACTCTGTACTGAACATTTCAGGTCAAATAGTTTCTATGGTTTCTATGGAAACCTTTGTTTATGACAGACAAAATACTTTACACCTTGACTGAAAAGTAAAATAATGGCAACCAATTAGTCATGTTACATGGACTTCTAAACATGACCTTGACCTATGACCTACTGACCTCAAAATCAATATGGGTTATATACAGCAATCACACTAACCACACTACCAAAGCTGAAGATTGTAGGCCAGCTTTTGTGGTGAAGGTCAATGAGACCTTGACTTCTGACCTACTGACCTCAAAATAAAAAGAGATCAACTACTGGTCATGACCAACCTACCCTCCAAATCTGATGACTGTGTTCCAAAGCATTCTCTAGTTATTGATTGGACAAGCTTTTCGTAGTCAAGGACACAGTGACCATGTCCTTTAAACCACTGATCTCAAAATCAAAAGGGGTCATCTACCAGTCATGAACAACCTCCCCACCAAATCTGAGGAATATAGGATAAAGCATTCTTTAGTTATTGATCAGACAAGCATTTTTGTGATAAAAAAGACAGTGATCTTGATTTTTGACCTACTGATCTCAAAATCAATAGAGGTCATTTACTGGTTATGACCAACCTCCCAACCAAATTAGAGGACTTTAACCTAAAGAATTCTCTAGTTATTGGTCAGTCAAGCTTTTCTTGGTCAGGGTCACAGTGACCTTGATTTTTGACCTTCTGACTTCAAAATCCAAAAGGGTTATCTACTGATCATGACCAACCTCCCCACCAGATCTGAGGACTGTCATGTTACATGGACTTCTAAACATGACCTTGACCTATGACCTACTGACCTCAAAATCAATATGGGTTATATACAGCAATCACACTAACCACACTACCAAAGCTGAAGATTGTAGGCCAGCTTTTGTGGTGAAGGTCAATGAGACCTTGACTTCTGACCTACTGACCTCAAAATAAAAAGAGATCAACTACTGGTCATGACCAACCTACCCTCCAAATCTGATGACTGTGTTCCAAAGCATTCTCTAGTTATTGATTGGACAAGCTTTTCGTAGTCAAGGACACAGTGACCATGTCCTTTAAACCACTGATCTCAAAATCAAAAGGGGTCATCTACCAGTCATGAACAACCTCCCCACCAAATCTGAGGAATATAGGATAAAGCATTCTTTAGTTATTGATCAGACAAGCATTTTTGTGATAAAAAAGACAGTGATCTTGATTTTTGACCTACTGATCTCAAAATCAATAGAGGTCATTTACTGGTTATGACCAACCTCCCAACCAAATTAGAGGACTTTAACCTAAAGAATTCTCTAGTTATTGGTCAGTCAAGCTTTTCTTGGTCAGGGTCACAGTGACCTTGATCTTTGACCTTCTGACTTCAAAATCCAAAAGGGTTATCTACTGATCATGACCAACCTCCCCACCAGATCTGAGGACTGTAGGCCAAACTGTCCTCTATTTATTGATTGAAGGTGATCATGACTTTGACCATTGACCTACTGATCCCAAAAACAATAGGGATCTTCTACTCAATAAGGGGCAACCATCCTATGAAGTTTTAAGGCTGAGAGTCAAATGGTACTTAAGTTAATGAGTGGACATGGTTTTCAAATTCAAGATGACAGTGACACTGACCTTTCACCTACTGACCCCAACAATAATAACGGTCTTAATTCTACTCGACAAGAGCTATCATACTATGATGTTTGAAGGCTGATGGCCAAATAGTGCTTGAGTTAGAACAGAATGACCTTTGACCTACTGACTTCAAAATAAATAAGGGTCATCTATCAGTCATGACCAACCTCCCCACCAAAACTGAGGACTGTAGGCCAAAGCATTCTCTAGTTTTTAATTGAAGTTGATCCTGATTGTGACCTTGATCTTTGACCTACTGATCCCAAAAACTGTAGTGATCTAAATCTGTTTAATAAGGGCAACCATCTTATCAAGTTTGAAGGCTGTGGGTCAAATGGTCCTCGAGTTATTGTGCAAACAGGGTTTTCAAATTCAAGGTGACAGTGACCTTGATCTTTCACTTACTGACCCCAAAAACAATAGGGATCTTCTACCATACTATGAAGTTTGAAGGCTGTGGGTCAAATGGTACTAGAGTCATTGAGCAGGCATGATTTTCAAATTCAAGGTGACAGTGACCCTGAGGCGTATTTAATATGGCAATTGTGAACTTTCATGTAAATGTTTTAAGTAAGTTAAAATCTATATATTAACTTCAGAGATATCAAAGAAAAACAATCAGGATGGGATGGGACAGGACAAAGTATTTCTATTCAGTCTCTCCCCCACCCCCCAACCCCCTCACCGCAAACTATGTTTGGTGGGGGTATAAAGACATGACATAAAAATGTTTGTGCCATATAATTTTATGCCTGAGAACAAACTCTGTCAGAGATATTGATGGACAGATATCACCAGAAAATTTCACTTTTAACACTGTTTTTAGATCACAAACTCAGACAGGACTGCCCTTCCTTTTTTATTAACACTAGGACAGAAGCAGAAATGTCAATGATTGGTGACACTAGCTGCTGGACAAAGGGGAACTAAACTGCCCTTGCTTTTTTTGACAAATGCTGTGGAAAAGCAGAAAGGTCACTGATTGGTGACACATGTTTGGAAACCCCGAGTTCCTTCACTGCCCATACTTTCTGACAAATGCCAGGGAAAAGCAGAAAGGTCACTGACTGGTGACACATGTCTGGAAACCATGAGTTCCTTCACTGCCAATACTTTTTAACAAAAAACTTGATTGGTGACATATGCTGGGAGACCATGAGCTGCTTCATCGCCCATTGTTTTAGACAAATGCCAGGAACAAGAGCTCCACTGAAGCGGGACAATACATGCCTGAAGAAAGTTAATGAACCTTTTTCATAACTGATAGCTTTTTGATTTAAGAAGCGTTTCAAGGTAGGTATGCCAAGTGGCCTGTAAATATCCTTGACCAGGACCAATGTCTACCGTCATCACATTATGGTATTACATCTATATATTTCAATTACTCGTACCGTCAAGCTTTCAACATTTCTGCCAAATGGAAATTGCTAATGGACATATAGATACCCAGATGGATGGACAACAATGGATATAAAATAATATGCTTTAGGTGCAAAAATTTTCTGCCAACCAATTTCAATTTCCTCCAATCAGTTCCAAGAGATATAGAGCCGACACTGAATTTCACAATTATACAAAACTAGAATGCTCATGGGCAGCGAATGGAAAGCCTCTTATGGGGATGCCACAGTGAAATGGAAACTGTGGGAAGATGATGGAAGTACAAGGCACGCGACACACCGTCTCATCCAGGAGAACAAATGTGCTAAGATATTTCAAAATCCTTCCATGCACAGAGAAGTTATGGCCCAGAAAAGGCAATCTGGATGGACGCATGCATGCACACGCATGCACATACTACACCAAACTGCGGAACCAAATTTGATGACTATGTCGAGCTATCCACAAGCGGGCTCAACAACAAGCAGGCTCAAAAAAAATACTGTGACCTTGATCCAAACCAGCCAAAACCTATGCTCTGCATGTCTTCTCAGAATGGTTAACATTTCTGCCAAGTATTTTCAATTTCCTTCAACGTTCAAGAGATACATGGTGGACACAAAATATCACACAGGAAATCATAATAACTGTGACCTTGATCTGGGCAACCTGGAACCTGCACTCTGAATATCATCTCATAATGGATAACATTTCTGCAAAGTTACAGTTTCAATCACATTTAACTGGTTCAAGAGAAACAGAGTGGACACAAAACTTCTAACAGACAGAATGGACAAACAAACAGATGGACAGATGTAACATAATACTTCCCTTCAGAGATAAAAAAAAAAGCAGTAATATCACTAATTGGTGACACATTCTTAGAGACAATGAGATGCTAATCTGCCTATGCTTTTCAACTAAAGCAAAAATATTGCTGATTCGGAACACATGCTTGGAGACTAAAAATGGTGCTAAACTGCCTTCATTTTTGAAAAGCAAAACTACATTTGAAATGTTTTTTGAAAAGCAAAACTACATTTGAAATGTTTTTTTGAAAAGCAAAACTACATTTGAAATGTTTTTTAGAAAAGCAAAACTACATTTGATATGTTTTTTGAAAAGCAAAACTACATCTGATATGTTTTTTGAAAAGCAAAACTACATTTGATATGTTTTTTGAAAAGCAAAACTACATTTGATATGCAGTCCATGCTTACAGAAGTCTTTACTTTGTGACAATTACTGTTCAGCTTAAACAGCTGGCTAGAGGTTCCTACAAGAAGTGAAAAGCTGGTGGAGGTGTAATAGCTGTTTGGGTGACAGATGCAATCAATGTTGCACTGTGCAAAATGATCTGCATTTAGTGGCATATGCACCCAGAGCTGCATGACTGCTCTTATTTGCTGACACACACTTGGAGATATGCAATACTGCCCTTGATTACTGACAGCCATTTGCTGTGGGTAAAATTAGCAAAGAGCAAAAAAAATGTCCTGGCCAAAGATTTTCCCTATATCAACACAGATAAAGTAATATGTGTCATGTAAGATATGGTCTTGTTTGGGTTTCTAGTGTGTTCCAATGACATATGAGTACAGGAAGTTTGACTGCACTTCTTTATTATAATTTTTACCTTACAACTGGCACTACATTTTCACTAGTCAATATACAAATTTTTTAATGAAACTACCTTAAAGTATAATTATCAGAGACCTTTTCTGAACTGCAATAAATCCCAAACTAATCACCAAACACTTAGTAAATTCCTGACCCAGGTACAATCTACTAAATTTCAAAGTTTGTATATCCAGAAAACAGAACAAAGGAAAGCATTTGTGGTAACTGTCCTCTGTAAAATAGGTGACTTATGAATGAACCTTGTCTCAAGTCTAGGCTTACCTAGGATGATGAAATACCTGGTTATTTATGTCCGAGTTAACCTACTTCTAAGATAATGTGGCAAAATCGAGAATAAAAACATTCTAACTTAATTTTATAAATCAATGACCTGATATTGCACTTTAAGAAATTTGGCACAAAACAACTTGGGTGGCAGATCAGACAAGTTTGATACTAGGCATATCTGTTTAGTGATTTTTCTTTCTTTCTTCAATAAAATAACTGCTCGTGATTGTAATTTTGTCTTGAAAAATATCAAAGTAATTGAATTTAAAAGTCATATTATTAATGTAACCCGAATTATTGGAATAGAGATTCTTTCATGCCTTACATTCTTGTAAACTGGTAAGTATCATAAAAAGTAAAAGTCAGTCGTTTCTAACTATCCTATCTTTTTTACATACATTACCTGACACTAGCAACTATTTATTTTTGGCCTTATAATCTTTTCTTACGTCATACTTACTAAGTCTATTATTTGTTTAGGCCTTGAACCTGATAGACTTAAATGAAAATAAGAACTTCTACTATGTGATATAGTTTTTACACTAAGTTCTTTCATTTAACCATTTAATCTTTAAAGGGGCTGTGCTCCAGATGACAAAAAAAGAAAGTTTTCTTGTATTATAAATTTCTTGTAATATTTATGACTAATGCTTAAAAAATAACTTACTGACAAAAAATAAGTCAAATAGTTACATTATAAATTGATTTTTTTCCCTTTCAATGTGCTATACCATAACGCGACCATAAATTTAACGTATAAGATATAAAGTAAATACCTGTAATATCACATGTGGCGATGGTGGTGACAGTAAAAGCATTGGAAATATTTTGTTAACATGAGGGTCCAGAGTTCAAATCAGGCTGGAGTGAAAATATTTTTTTTATTCTATTTTGACTTTTATAATCAGTTTTGAAGTAAAATATTATGTTGTTATAATCTCACGGCATCTAAATATATAATTTATGAAAAAAAATTTTTTATGTCAAATCTAGAGTACAGCCTCTTTAAGTAAACTACTTTTTCTGGTTATATGGTTTAAAATATTATAAGTAAGACAGCAAAAGAAATAGATCTTCTTTAACAGTGAAATTAATTCAATCCCATTAAAAACCGAACTGAATATTCTGAACACTTTTTTCAAGTACTAATAGGCCCACAGTCTTTGCTTGGGTTCTCTTACCAGACAAGTGTGTCAACACTATACATGTTACTAGTCTGAACTCTGCTTTTGCAATACGTGCATAACGCAGTCAACTATGCAAAATTCTAAGTAAACACTGAGCTGCGATAGTTTATCAAATTTTGTCTACAATTTCTTATATACATGACCTTAATCTAACGATGAAATAAAGCGGTCAACAATTGAGTGCAACAGTCCTTGTGTATCTGCAAGAAGATAGTCATGCTAATAATGTTTGTTTTTCTAACATCGTAATTTCCATTTCACAGTTTTCTCTAACAGATTACAGATGGCAACATAAAATGTGATACATTCAGTGAAAATGTCCCTTAATGATAAAGTTCTTATAAAAATGATAAGCAGAAACAGGCAATTAACGGACAATCCTCACTTTTCAAAACAATTTGTAAAATAAAAATGCCTATCAATTTTTAAAAAAATGTTTAACTAACCCATTCTTGTTACAAAGAAATGATATTTTAATAAAATATTGGTAAATTCTAGCTGTAACTGCAGCATGTCCAGGCCTTGTTTAGATTTTTTCCAAACAAGAAGCAAATTTTCATTTACATTTATTTAAGTTGCATAAAAAAGAGAGACAGACAGACATATGGATGATGAAAGAGGGTCTTAAAAAGTGTTAATAACAACCACAACCTTTATCTTTAAAACTGAGGGTTCCATACTGGCACTGGTCTAGTAACCGATTTAAAATTGGCAAAACTGAATGCCGAGTACATGATTTCTGTCCTTTAAACTGGGCAAATTTCAAGTTCAGTAAGGCAAACTACCTGAATTCCATTTGCGTAACACGATATTTATAAACTGTAGTTAACCTACATATCGCACCAGTCCTAGTATAAGAGGACTTAACGCTGAATACCAAAGTACAGGTATTTTACTTCTCAAGTTTAAATGTTATTGTTGATATTTATCGCCACTACTACAAGGTTATATCCACAATAGTAGTAGTGTACAGGTATTCAAGGTTTAAGAGCTTGTTTGTTCCTTACAATATTTGATTCAGTTTTTACTACAACATAGGTTAGTACAGCTTATGCCAGATACATTTGCAAATATACAGGTTTATTAGCATTAAATGTTGTGTCACTGTACAAGAAATTCCATTTGCTTTTAGCTTAACAAGTGGTGCAGAAAAATCCACTCCTTCGCTGGACTATTGGAAGAACAGTGAGAGACTATTCAAAGAATAGTGAAAGCTATACAACTCATATATATAGTTTTTATGTAAGGTTAGGAAACTTCACATAATGGGCTTGAGCCCTGTGCAAGATCAGATAACTCTTACCAGTTCTTACAAATTTTTCTCCCCTTTTTGGACCTTCCACTGGCTTATTTCACCAGATCTTTCAGTCAAGAACCATCTACTTGCTTTTCTTACCAGAATAATGTCTCGGTCAAGAACTGTCCACTTGCTTTTTTTACTTGATCTCTCAGTCAAGAACCATTCACTTGCTTTTTTTTTTACCAGATCTCTCAGTCAAGAACAATCCGCTTGCTATTTTACAAGATCTCTCAGTCAAGAACAATCCACTTGTTTTTTTTACCAGATCTCAGTCAAAAACTGTCCACTTGCTTTTCTTAACAGAATAATGTCTTAGTCAAGAACTGTCCACTTGCTTTATTTTTTACCAGATCTCTCAGTCAAGAACCATCCACATGCTTTTTTTTTACAAGATCTCTCAGTCAAGAACCGTCCACTAGCTTTTTTTTTCCAGATCTCTGTCAAGAACCATCCACTAGCTTTTTTTACCAGATCTCTCAGTCAAGAACCATCCACTTCCTTTTTTACCAGATCTATCAGCTAAGAACCATCCACTTCCTTTTTTGACTAGATCTCTCAGTCAAGAACCATCCACTTGCTTTTTTACCAGATCTCTCAGCTAAGAACCATCCACTTCCATTTTTACCAGATCTCTCAGTCAAGAACCATCCACTTGCTTTTTTACCAGATCTCTCAGCTAAGAACCATTCACTTCCTTTTTTACCAGATCTCTGTCAAGAACCATCCACTAGCTTTTTTTTACCAGATCTCTCAGTCAAGAACCATCCACTTCCTTTTTTACCAGATCTCTCACCTAAGAACCATCCACTTCCTTTTTTACCAGATCTCTCAGTCAAGAACCATCCACTTCCTTTTTTGACTAGATCTCTCAGTCAAGAACCATCCACTTCCTTTTTTACCAGATCTCTCAGCTAAGAACCATCCACTTCCTTTTTTGACTAGATCTCTCAGTCAAGAACCATCCACTAGCTTTTTTCGCCAGATCTCTCAGTCAAGAACTGTCCAAGTGCTTTTTTTTACCTGATCTCTCAGCCAAGAACCTTTTACTTCCTTTTTTACCAGATCTCTCAGTCAAGAACCATCCACTTCCTTTTTTACCTGATCTCTCAGTCAAGAACCATCCACTTCCTTTTTTACCAGATCTCTCAGTCAAGAACCATCCACTTTCTTTTTTGCCAGATCTCTCAGTCAAGAACTGTCCAAGTGTGTTTTTTTTACCTGATCTCTCAACCAAGAACCATCTTCTTCCTTTTTTACCAGATCTCGCAGTCAAGAACCATCCACTTCCTTTTTTACCTGATATCTCAGTCAAGAACCATCCACTTCCTTTTTTACCAGATCTCTCAGTCAAGAACCATCCACTTCCTTTTTTGACTAGATCTCTCAGCTAAGAACCATCCACTTGCTTTTTTGACTAGATCTCTCAGTCAAGAACCATCCACTTCCTTTTTTACCTGATCTCTCAGTCAAGAACCATCCACTTGCTTTTTTACCAGATCTCTCAGTCAAGAACCATCCACTTGCTTTTTTACAAGATCTCTCAGTCAAACCATCCACTTGCTTTTTTGTAACAGATCTCTCTGTCAAGAACTGCCCACTTGCTTTTTTTACCAGATCTCTCAGTCAAGAAACATCCACTTGCTTTTTTATACCAGATCTCTCAGTCAAGAAACATCCACTTGCTTTTTTTACCAGATCTCTCAGGCAAGAACCATCCACTTGCTTTTTTCACCAGATCTCTCAGTCAAGAACTGTCCAAGTGCTTTTTTTTACCTGATCTCTCAGCCAAGAACCTTCAACTTTATTTTACCAGATATTTCAGTTAAGTACCTTCCATTTCATTTCCTGATTTCTCAGACAAGAACCTTCTACTAGCTTTTTAGACCAGACCTTTTCAATCAAGAACCATCTACTTACTTATTTATCAGAATAATCTCTCAGTCAAGAACCTTCAACTTGCTGTTTTCTTCAACCAGGTCTCTCAGTCAACCTGAACCTGTCCACTCGCTTTTTTTACGAGATCTTTCAAGTTAACAATCTTCCACTTAATTTTACCAGATCTTTCAGTGAAGAACCTTCTACTTCCATTTTTAACCAGATCTTTTTGTCAAGCAATAAAATGTTGAAGTTCTTTCTTTCACCAAGTTTTAACTGAAATTTGTCATTTTCATAAAACCAATTTTGACATGAAAACATCCAGGGACCATCAACATATTTTAAACAAAAAAAAAAACATAGTCTACCATTTAAACAAAAAGAAAACTGTGGTCATACCTCCATAGGGGTGGGGTGACATTCCTGGCCCATGTGGCATTCCCATTCTCGGTGGCATCCCTCCAGACATTGAGGGCCCTACCCCAGGATGACTGGGAGCTGGACTGTATCCTGGCCTTGGTGGACCCTGAAAATTACCAATAATTTGCATTTTTCAGCCTGAAGTCTTCCATTTAAAAAAGTCATGTCAGGTTAAGTTCAATAAATTAAAAGCTTTAAAATGACTTTTATTCTCTACCAGTGACATTGTTTTGGACATTCAGTTTCAGGATTAACTGACGTAATTTGCGATTTAAAGACACCACTTGCTCAACTAGGACATGTTATTTTTAAGTTTTACTAGTCAAATAGCAGATTTACTTAACTATCCTTGACACCGGGCAAGTAGGTTAATTTGAACACTGCTTTCCTTCCGCTTATTCTGCTGCATAAATTTTAATCATAACATTATACGTAAAAGTTTTCTTATATAAACGGCACAAAATCAAGACATCTCTACCAACCTGCTAGAAGACATATCTGAACAGACAAAATCCTCTTCACTTTAAAAAAAAATACTATAACCAGATTATAGCCAAATTGCTCCAGATTGTGGACATACTCGAAAAAAAGAGGACAATGGTACTTTTCGCTCACCTGATAACTTAGAAACAACTTTTGCATGTTTAAAATTATTTAATAATCTATAACTAACATTTAGATTCACAATGAATGGCAGTAAAAATTTTAACGATTCTATTATCAAGAAAACTTTGCTGCAAATTTTCATTTCACTTCATGTTGGCTGACCATTTTATAATGAAATCTGCTTCCCCTTCTGCACTTTTAATTTGTTTTATTATTATTTACAGCAGGTAAGTTGAATTTTGTCAATCAAATAACTCACAACAAATATTTTTAGGACTTTTGTATATATATAATATACAGGAATGAATTCTAAATGGTGCTTTATTTCAACATCTTTCAACTAACAGAGAATGGAAAAAGATGGATTTGTAATAGAAATAAAAATGAAATCAATCTGCAACATCAGCAAAAAAAAAAATAATAAAAAAGATTGAAACAATTCCATTGCCTCTGAAGCGGTTTTTTAAGTGTGATAATGACAGACAATTTCGTCAATTAGGCTAACAAGTTCATGATGCAGAGCTTGACATTAGGAGGCGGCTGTAGGCCAAAATGACTGTCTCAAATGCATTTTGGGCTGCCTCAAAACTTAGAAAAACACTCTTTGTTGTACGTGAGAAAACCAAAAATGACCACCTCAAATACAAAACAAACCGTCTCAGAAATTTTTTAGTGATGACATATAAATAAGTTAATCAGCAAACAGTGCAAACATGTCAAAATGTATTAATGTATACTAGTTTATAAAAATACACCCTTTCACAAAATATACAGTAGTCTTTATATTACAATGTAGTACAAAAAATATCAATGTAAATTTATCTATATTCACAATAGAATATTACAAGAAACAGAGCAAACATGTATATTTCAGGTAGGGTTGAAAGAAGTATCTACTTAAAACAAATGCTCAATTTGAACCATTAAAAAAGCACCATTTTTTTTTTTATCAAGCCAATTTGAACAAACTATAGTGCATGCTAAGCAGACAGATAAGCCCAAGCCAACACTGTGAAAATATTTGTTGCAATTTAAATACCTTTTTCTATATTTTGACAAAGATATGAAATTTGACAGTAAAAAATCTGCTAAAACGTTATGAAAAATGCATAACTAGATATAATAAGAAATAATCTTTGGTTTTTACGACCCAGGTGAGCTAAAATTACTAAAAGATTATTAATGCCTTTTCTGGCCAATAGAGAGCATTCAAGTTTTAACTTTTTTTATTAGTACATATGTATGTATATATATGATATATATTTAAATTACAATCAACTGATTGCGCTTCTTACATTAAATTTTAACAGGGGCAATTATTAGCGAGATATAATGATCTGGGTAAGTTTAAATATTAATATATTTTCTTTAAATTGAATTTTATCCAAATATATTATTATTTTCAAATATGCCGCCACAGTAAAATCTTTTTAAAAAAAATTTTTTTTTCACTTTTAAACTTATGAATACACAATTTAATTAAGTCTTTGGCTGATAAATAAAATCAATTTAATTTTGTCATAATTCAATACACAATTTGATTAAGTTTGAGGCTGGTAAATTAAATCAATTTAATGTTGGCATAATTCAGCTAAGCTCTGTAACATATCAGCAGTAAATATTTAAATAAAATTTTTACATAATTTAAATAAAAATTCTATTAATACAAGAAGATATTATTCTCCAAACCAATTAGAGCAATAAAACAGTAATATATATATAAGTATATTTATTCTAAATGAAAATACATTTACAGACACAATTTTTTTTTTCACATTTTAACTTTACAACAAATATTTTAACTTTAAATATTTTTAACAGTTAAATTAAAATTATTCTCATAATTAATGAAAATTTATTAAAACAAATCTGTTAAGGTTAATAGTATATTATTTTGAATAATACTGCATTGAAAATGGCTTTGAATTCCAGCTGTGATTAAATTCATAAATCTGTTCTTGATAAAAAAATCTTTGATAAATTCTCAAAATATTTAGTTTAAACTTATTACTTTATATCGACTGGGTAGCAAGTTCTTGCAACTTATATAAAACCCTCTTGCTGACTGCTTCCTGGGTTCAAACCAGTACTCACGTCAACAGTAAGGAATGCGTATTGTCACTGTTGACTCTCACCCCTGGTGGGATTTGAACCAGGGTCATATGGATCGGGAATCCAGTGCTTTAACCACTCGACCTCTAGTCCTCCTTTTCAACTTTTTCATTGATATTTTTAATTTACAGCAATTATAATTCAGTAAAATTCAATAATACTTAACTACGAATAAACAAAAATGATGCAAATATTCTATACAATCTATAAAAAAAATATTAATATCTATATAAAAAAAATAGAAATCACAGTTGATGATTTACTTTTAAAAAAATCACATCAAGAATGATACAATAACAGAAAACATCATTTTTTTAATCTGCTATTGTTGTAATTTGTTTATTCAACATACATATTTGAATTCTAATATCAATGCAACATAAAAAGAAATTTAGAGAAAAATACTTAAGTTATATAGGTTTGTCATTTTCATATGAAAAGAAAATTAAAAATTTGAAAAGAAAACCACTCCTTTAGCTTCATTATTCTTTTAAAATATTAAAACAAAACTCTGAAAATTTAAGTTACAGTAAGTGCTTTTGCCCTTAAATTCAAGGTAGTAGCAGTGTTATTGACCTTTTTCTGAAGTTTTTTCATATGTTGTTTTAGTTAGTGACCATTTGAGGGAGATTGTTGACAATGACAGACAGTCAGCTATCACAAGTGCTCACCCTCAAGTACTTTCCCCTTAATAAATCTGCTGAATTAATGATCTAGCTGTTATTCCAGATAATATATGTCAACTTCAAATAGAAAAAAATATATATAATTTGTCCCTGACCTGTTTGTTTCTGTTGTTACAACCCTTGTATACATACTTGGCCAAGATAACCTTTTATTCACATTTTGACTTACATTGTTTACATTCCTCACTGAGTTACAATCATTCTTACCAAGCCACTTAGGTCAAACATTTTTTAGGAAGTAATTAAATTATTCTTTAAAAGAACTTAGTTTACTTGAGATATTTTTTTTCTCTTTTTTTTTCAAATTGAGGATCATGATATTCTTATTAAAGGACTGAATAGGTGGTACATGCAGGTGTGAGGGAAATACAAATGTAGTTATTTAAACTGACAATCTGTCATGACAATAGAATATCTTTATCTGAACTTCACTGCTTGTAACTCTATCACCAATGAAGTCTCAATGTTTTACAGGTACTTGGAATTATCTGTGTGTGTCTGTTCCTGTACTCATTACTCCATGACCTTTACCTTATCTACATACGAGGGATGCCACCTGGGCCTTTCTCCCTGCCTGTCATCGGAGGGGTTTACTGCCTCAACCTTAAGCATCCACATCTTTCACTAGAGTCGCTTGGCAAAAACTATGGCAAAATTTTCAGCCTCAAAATGGGACCTATGGGAAGAACTGTGTTTCTACAAGACATCAATCTAATAAATCAAGTAAGTAACGTTCTCATTCACTCAAAGGGAGACAAGGACAAACAATATTATCTTCAAATTTCCACAGTGTTATCTCTCTTGCATTTAAGTTGGAGAGATTGATGCTTTGTAAGCTTTTTTATTCAAGTTTCATTTTACTATTTTGTCCCAAATCAAGTCTGCTCTTTAATTTGAAAAACAAAATTAAACAAAAAGATACATAAATCTTTAAACATTAATTTTCCTTTTGTACCTTTTTTTCCTTTTGTTCATGAAACGTCAGTGTTATAAAACTGAGAAATTTGGGTCATGTTTATGATAAATGGTAAAAAAAGAAAAAAAAGAATTTGTAATCAAGGGCATTACTGCATCACTAGCTCAAAGTTCACTAATAGTGAATTTGTGACTACAATTTTCTCTGAAATTCTGTAATCTATTCTTGAAATGGAAGCTGTTCATTACAGTCTCACACATACAAACTGCTTTTCTTACTTCACAGATGTTTGAGCATCCAAATACACATGACAGACCATCACTTCCAACATTTGATATGGTGAACAATGGTGCTGATGGCATAGGTTCTTGCAACTATGATAACCGTTGGAAAGCAATTACCAAGATGTTCCACAGAGGGCTTGCAAGATTGACAGCAAGAACAATAGAAGACAAGGCAACACATGCCTACCAGCAACTTATGATGAGGTGAGAATTATATACACATAGGATAGATTAACACTGAAACATGAAAAAAAATAAACTTGAAGACAGAACAATGTAGCATTAAGAATTTGTTTTGAATTTCAGTTTTCTTCAGTCTTTCAGGAAAAAATAAAACTATGCATGTGACATTTTTTAAACTGAATGTAATTTTTTCAACAAAAAATGTCCAAAAATGCACTTCCAGACAAGCAAAGTGCTCTTAATACAATTACCTTCAAATAAAAAAATTTATTTAAAAAAAAAAACAAAAAAAACAACAAAAAAACAGAAAATATATAGGTTTTAAGTTTTCATAATAAGACAATTTAGAAATTTTCACCTTTACAGGTTTTCATCAAAAAGTTCCAATAACACTGAGTACTACCTGCGTGAGGATGTTTTCACTGCATGCTCTGCCATTCTAAGCTCAATGGTTTATGGAACAGAACCAGAGACCTTAGACAGCCCACAGCTTAAATCAAGAATTCACTACCATAACATGCTTATGTCAATGCTGAATCCTACTTATCCAATGAACATACTACCTGTACTGTGGAAGCTGCCAACACCTGTTAAATCCAAATTTCTCAGATGTATCAGTGTAAGTCATTTTCTGTTACACATATACAGGTATTTTTGGAAGGCACCATTATTACTTTAATCACTTTATACAATTTTATCTTATATTTAAAAGATCATAAAATTCAGAGTCATTTCATTCATGATGAGATCATGTACATATTTAGGTTCTAGTTAGGTTGTTGGTCTGAATCCTTTCAGCAGGTTGACTATGTGTGCCACACTCCTGCTTGAAGCTTTGCTACTAGTAAGAAGTCCCTGACAGTAGTAGCTGATGTTGACTAACAATTTCTACAATCAGTGTGAATCAAAGTAAAGTTCAGTGCCTCTTTATTGTTGACTGAAAGGGCCAGCCTCCTGCATTTTATGAGAAACTTCTATTATTGTTCACATTCATTCCACATTTCGTCTCCTTTATGTCAGGTAGATAGGTAACTGATAACCAGTGTTTAACTAGCTGACAGACCACCAACTTGCCTCGACAGAACAAGCCCCTGACCGGACTTGAACCTTTGACCTCCCAATCCATAAGCAGAAGCCTTAACCACTAGACAACAGACATGTTTAAAACAATCAAGAAGCAATATAACTAAGTTAACATTCTCTTAACAACTAATCACAAACACTTCTGTTTAATAAAGTGAAATATAACAGTCTCTAATCAAGTTTTCTTTGACAGGAAAGAGACAAATTATTCAACCAGAGTTTCAAGAATCATTACGAAAACTTCAGTGGTGAGATTGAAGATATGCTGGATGTTGTCATAGAGTTTGAAGTAAATAAAACAGATGTTGACAGAAGCAAGGAAAATCAGAAGAGAAGATTTGTTCCTGTCCATATGGACTCTCTATCTTGCTGGTTGGTAACAATTAGCCCTTTCATCTTATAATTTACGAATACTGCCTTTTTGCTAACAAAATCCTGTACCACTTAAGGAGCTTCGTAATTTCAAGTTGGCCAAATTCATTTTTGATTTCTTCCATTAAGCTTTTGGATTCTTTCAGAACTGTTACTGTTTTGTTGGTAAGTAAATTAATGTAACTGTATATTTAGAGTGAATATAAGCAAAACCTGCCATTAAGTCAGTTGCCTAAAGTATGTGCATTCGGACTGAAGTGTATCAGAGTGAAATGGATATATAATCCCTTGAACAAGTTCTAGATGTCTCATTTGAATTCTGACTTAGTAAACATCACTGAATTACATGTACTTCAACCAGTAACCGTTGCTATCAGTGCTTAAACTTATGTGGGCATTTGTAATGCATTTCACCCACTGATCTCTATTTCAGGAAGTGACACAACAACTGATGAATCTCTTTGGATATTACTCTATCTGTGTGTATTTCCTGATGTCCAAGAAAAAGCAAGGCAAGAAATCGACAGTGTTTTCACAAATGAACCAGAAAACATTCTACAACAAAAACATCATCTCAATTACACAAGTAAGTGCTTAAAGGTAGCATTTATGTTTATTTCTTTGAAATTTTCCCACCAATCCAGTAATGTTAATTTACCATCTAGTGGGACAGAGGCCTGTTAATAAAGGCAAAAATACATATGCAAAGTACAAGAGGAAAGAAAATTTAACTCACAGATATTCAGACACTGCATTTTTTAAAATAATTTCAAACAAAACCTTTTTAAACAGACTGCCATTGAAAGGAAAATAAAAAGTTAAATAAAAGCATGATAAGTAAATTTAATCTTTAGTATGCATTACAAGCCTACAAGTAGTCTGTCTATGTAAAACAAGTGGTCTAAATGACAAACTGCTGGTATCATAAAGATTATAACTCCAAATGATCCTTCTAGCTTATATTAATTAAGCTTTGTCTAGATTCCCCAAATGACACTGGTGAATCCTATAATATAGTACAAAAGTAAAAACTCATTTAAATCAAATACACTAAGAAGCAAAAGCATGCTGTAATACATTAATCAAGTACTCTGACTGGTTCTTTCAGGGGCTACAATACTGGAGTGTTTACGTCTTAGCAGTCCTATAGCCATCGGGCTTCCAAGTGTAACCAGCAGAGACATGCAATGTGGTGGATACAACATACCTAAAGGTAATCATGGAAAACAATTAGGGATGTCAATCAATACTGATTTTGGTATTCGAATATTTGTATAGAATATTTGAATATTCGTACAGGAAATGTGATTGTTTGTGAATGTCTGAATTTTTGGTAACCACAAAAATAACCACACACTTAGGATATTCACATACTTGCTCCTGTTTTATTGAAACTATTCTGTTTCATTCATCAGATCGTATCTAAAATTTGTTTTGATATGTTCAAGCTTTTATCACAAACAATCAAGTTATATTAAAAAAATCTAGCTAAATACAGATTCCTATTTTGTATGTATGACAGGTACAACTTGGATGCCTTGTCAGTGGCACATTCACCATGACGAAACACACTGGCCTGATCCATTTGCACTCAAACCTGAAAGATTCCTAGATGAACAGGGAAACCTCTTCTCCAACTACCACATATTTCAAAAGATGCCCTTCATCCCTTTCTCTCGTGGCAGGAGGCCATGTCTTGGACAGCCAATTGCTCTTGACCTCCTCCTCATTTTTGTTACAATGACACTCAAGAGATTCACCTTACAGCTGCCATCAGGTTTCAAGCCAGATCTGTCTGGGAATGTTCTGTTTAACCTCAGACCAAATGAATACCCAGTAATATGCACTGAACGGTTTGAGCAACGTGTAAAAGAGTAGAGATTCAGTCACTGTACTGTAGAACAGCTATGCCAACAATGCAAAATATTTCATAATGTTTCGCTTATACATGTATACTGTACATATTTTGACACTGCTTTAATGATTTTAAAGGTAATGACTGTACTGAAAGATAGAGGAATACTTTTTTAGAAGTGACTGCAGTTGAAAGTTTTGAGCAAGACGTACTATACCTGTTTCTTATTCCAACAACCAAATCATAAAGCAATAACAAAGATATATTTATTTTTTATCAGACTGTAATATTTTTTGTAAAAATCAATTATTGTGTACCCTATAATCATACCATGGACAATTTTTCATTCTAGGTAAATGAATTATGTGTTTTCAAGGTATGAAAAATGATGACAAATACTAATGTACAATCTGTTGTTAAATGTATTTTGTCAGACTGTTGATTGTTGATATTACCTCATTAAAACCTAAAAACTTAATATAAAATGAGTTTGTCATCTTAACCTATTGGAAACCAACACAGCCTTACAAAGCAAGATTTACCAGAGTGTTGGGTTTGAAGAAAGGGGCAAATTATAAGAACAATGCAAACTTTTTACAAATCCTCTATTTTTGCAAAAAGAAATGCCCACCTCTGAATGCTTTGAGAAAAATAAATAATAGGACCCTGAACATACTGACAGACGATTGCATGGACAGCAGCAAAGCTATAATATGCCTGTCACTATTCAAGCTGGAGACTTAAAAATCAACATAAAACTGGATGAAGGGAGAGTATCAAGAAAATATTAACTATTATAAGTATATGTATTGTCTTGAAGACAAGATCTAAACACACTATTTATTTTAATTAGTTGTATTATATTTTCAAAGGTATTTCGGTTAAACAATGACCCTTCTAAATTTCTAAAATGGACTTTTCCATCATTCAGTTTGGACAGATCTATTTATAATTTATATGGACATAAACTGAAAACTTTCAGACTGAAAAAAGTAACAGTGTAGACTGTGATCAGCTTTGCACGTAATTATATGTAAAGTGTTACTGATCATGGTAAGCACTCTGCAATGTTTATAAAGATAAAAACAAAAATAAAAGATCCATGATGGCTTGAAAGTGCTCACTGAGTGTAACTGCTAAGAAAGACAAGTGGCATGCAATATATTAATCATCAAAATCAACAAGAACTGTCACTGTAAGATGACAATCCCCCGTAGAAGTGTTGTTACCTTTGAGCTCAGGACAAGATAAATTGTTGATCCTTCAAAAGAAGTGGTTATTTTTGACAATAAGACCTCAAGGACAAAGTCATTTAGGGGTCAAGGTAAAGTAAATATAGGTCAGTGGGAAGGTCTTGTCCAAAGAGGCGTTGTGTCCAAGTATGAAGTATATCCACTTACTAATAAGGCAAATATTAAAGTTTTTGGATAATTTGCAAATGTTCAAGTTTTTGGACAACTGGATCTTCAAGGTGAAGCTCATTCAGGCATCAAGGGCAAATAAATATGAGTCAGTGGGAAGGTCTTGTCCAAAGGGGTGTTGTGTCCAAGTACAAAGTATATCCACTTACTAATACGGCAGTTATGGCCACTGTTTATGTTTTTGGACAAATGGATCTTCAAGGTGAAGGTCATTCAGGGGCCAAAGTCAAATAAATATGGGTCAATGTAGCCTAATTTATTAGGCTTAAAAAGTTGAACCCATATATTGATCTGATATTTTCTAGTTGTTCAACCTTTAAGCCTAATTTTAAACTGCATATAACCAAGCGGATATCATTTGGCATGGTTTTTACCCTGTCCAGGTTATCTATTAACCTAGAACACCGAGTATTCCGATTGCCAAATTTTGAATAAAATGGATTAATCAGGTACGAAATAAGTGTTTCAGTTCTATACTTATGTATTTGTGTGTTTTCTTGGATTACAGGATCAGGTATGAATTTAGTTATCATACTTTATCATATTTTTATCATTTTTGCCTTAAACTCTGTGAACTGTTGGACAAACTAGCCATAAAAAGTGCCCAAAATAGTGAGACTAGGGTCAATGGTAAGGTCTTGTCGAAAAGGGTGTTGCGTCTAAGTATGAAATAAATCCACTAACTATTAACAGAGTTAGTCAGTTACAGTACGTGCCAGGAGAACTCTCGTTTTCCTCGAGGGTGTCGCGGACTACCTATTCCTTAAAACGCGACCAAATCCACCACATTTCGAGGATCACCGCCGCAGACATGGTCACCAAATATCGCGGCGGACGTCCGCTAAATGGTGCCGCGAACTTTTTCACAGGTAAGAATTGACGTATCGAGGCTCACAAAGTTCCTGATTACACGCATTTCGGCGAATTTAACGCTTTAAAATATCATTAAAATGTATAAAACTCTCATTCTGATGCATTTGTTTACGAATGCTTGTATTTGTTAACGGAAGGAATGACAATTCAAAACCGAAAGTAATTGCTTCTCGGAACAGCTGACCCTATTTTCAGAAAATAAATTGACTGGTTTTCGATTTACACGTGTTAAAACTGCTTTCCTATATTTAAAGAAAACATACAACATGTAAACCCTACTGCGACATCTGTATCGTCTATGCGCTTGACAAAATTATTGATTGATTTTGCTATACAATAACGAGCGTTTTCAACGACGGAAGTAAACATAAACCTACACAGCAAATGTATTAGAAATTTGGTTTTAATTTTACCAAATGTCACATAATTAGCAGACGTAAAATGCACAGTTTCATTACGGTCATTTCATTGGGTGCTGGAGGTTTCGTCACTCTACCGGTTCGTCACACTTATTTTTCTGTACAAAACAGGTTGAGGTTTCGTCACAATTAATTTATATAGTAGATACGGTAATAGAAAACTGCCGACGGCAACAAGGTGTTAATAACAAGCAATTATTTTATATGATCTGGATGTCTTAATTCATCTAGTTTTTAGAAACTGTAATAATATAATTTTAATTTGCAATAATTGCACAAATTTTAGTCATGTTTTGCTCTTTAATGATCTTTTATGCATCAAAATAAAAGATGTTTTCGAAGATGCTTAGAATTTAAATACTAAAGTTGTTATTTCTGGATGATATTTCTTAAAAAGGCAATCTTTTAGGCGTTTTCTATTAAATTAAAAAATATTCAATATTTTTTTGGTACTGTTTCCAGCATCATTTTAACCCCAGTTTCTAGTAAATTAAAAAATATTCAGTATATATTTTTGTTTCTGTTTCCAGCATAATTTTAACTTTAATCAACACTAATTATGTTAAATTTGCCGCAGTTTGATTCATCATAATTCAATAACACCCGTGCATTAATAGCTTACTACTTTAATAATTAATATTTTATGATTGCATTCAATATACAATAGGTGTGAATTACTCTATAATATTATTGTGACGAAACCTCTTTTCTGTCACTATATAAAATAAGTGTGACGAACCGGTAGTGTGACGAAACCTCCGTGATTCATTTCATTCAATGTTCAGCTTATCCAGGTGAGTTAAGACTCTAATTATTTTCGCGCTGGTCGTCAAATATCGCCGAGATATTTCTCGTTTTTCTCCTCGGTGTCGCGGCGGATATTTTTTTTCCGCGTCCGTGAAATAAAGAGGAAAATGTGAGTTCCTCCTGGCGCGTACTGTAATGAGACTGCAGGTTTAAGCGTCTGGATATTTAACCTGTACACATCATCACATGACCTGTGAATATCAGATGAAATGAAAGATCTAGAATATTTTGAGAATTCACTTGTCTTTCGCTGTTTCTCCTTCAATTCATGACGAACTGTTAATAACAGTATGAAAACTGTCGCAAAAGCCCTGAAAAGGGAACATTTTTCTCATTCAATCAGTCTGTTACAGATAAAGGCCTCGTTACAAAAAATAAATTGAACATATTTATTTCAATTTACCGTTGGATATCCTGGCTGTGGATATGATCTCATCGGTTGTCCCTGCGAGGTGTACCTTTGGGGCTGTTGCATTTTTTATTTATTTCTTTGTACAAAAAATAACGCTAACAAAAATATCAATCTGAGTCAATAAAAGCTCACTCACCTCGAATAAAAAATGCATAGCTCGTACTTTTGCCGTACATCATTTTATCCGCAAACTCCATGCAGAGTTACTTCCCTTATCTCATACCGACAGAAGTTATTTTGGGCTTGTAAACCGTGTATTTAATCATTTTATTTTATCCATTTTTTGGCTGCTTTCATCGAATATTTTAATTTAAATATTATTTTAGTCATAAAACAAAAACTGAAGGAAGTGAAACACTCGAAAAAAATAACTTGGAACATCTGTGGTGACATTGATTACTGTATTGTGTAATAGCCCGGTTTTCCAAAGTTCAGTCTTCAATTTCAAAGAAACAATCCTTGGTAGCGGGCTTAGCCAGGTTCAGTTCGAACCCGATAGACCGAAGTCTATCGTGGACCGGAAGAAAAAAATAAAGTTTGTTGGCCAAATGACTGTTCACCATAAGTCTGAATACGGTCACAAGGTGATCGTAAAGTTTTCACTGACCTCGATTTAGGAAATAGGACGTTTCCATGAAATACAAACACAATCTACTGACGAGTGTTAATTTATTTAAATTCCTTAATTTAGTACTTAGTTCTATTAATTTTATGTTTAGAGATTGAAGTAATTTTAGAGAAATGGAAATATTTTAATTCAAGCTTTTCTTAAATTTAACACTTTGTGTTTGAGTTTCAAAGACTAGCGTCTTTATTAAATTAAGGCTGAAAGCCTTAGATGTACTTACCTGAGAAGGCCAGTACCAACTCCACTAATAACGTTGAACACTGGCTTATATAGACCGTTCCATAATTGATAAATTGACCGCCGCCATTATGAAGATCACGTGACCGTCCGCCATTAAAGGACTGCTAAACCTCGCTATGATGCTTATGTGTTCCGTATAAATCTGGATAACTTTAGCACATTTCAAGCAGACATACTGCCTTATATCGCGTAAATTTTGTTGCAGAATAAACATCATTTTATTGTATTTTTATCACTTTTTTGTATGTTTTATTCCTGACTTGAACATATAATTAACTTGAAATATTTAACACATGAAAGACTGTGAAAAAAGACCATGGACTGTTCAAAGTGGAAGCTTGAGTCGTGTAAGCCACATAAAATATGTTTAAAACGCAAATAATATTGAAAGCACTGTTTTCTTTTTCAAAAGGTGAAACTATGATTTCAATTATTTGAACAACTCTGAAAGCTTACAAAATAATAAAATTAAACATCCCGCTCATCAACCGCATGTTCACTCTATTTAAACTAAAATATGTTTTATTCTTTGAAACAGTTTCAAAGAATACTTGACAATAAATATGCATTATTTAGCGCTTCTTTAATTATCAAAATCTCTTTTGTCTTTCGCGGTGTCCTGTGGTGAAGGATTAGGAATCTGGTTACGTAATATGGGGTGACATACTGTCTTTGTTTTGATAAGTCACCGTTAATTGTCATTGTCGGTCTTGCTTGATCAGTCACAGTAAAACACAGTTATAACGAAATTTGCTCTTGAGAAAATGCCTGAAGGGTATAAAACATGGTCTTTATTTGTTCCTGATTGTTATATGAAATTTAAGAATATGTATTCTTCTTTACAAACAAGATTTTCAAGACTGTATGAAATTTGGGGAACTGACATTAGCCCACTGGGACAATAGCCCACTAGGACAATTGCCCACCGGACAATATCCCACTGGACAATAGCCCACTGCTAAATTTGGCAGGAAGGTCAATAGCCCACTGCTTATCAAAAAGGGTGCAGATGTAATAAACTAATAATATAGATGTTTAATTGTTTTAATATTTACATCTATATATTTTAAATACAAATGCAATCCTTTGTCTGCATTAATTTCCATATTCAATTATAAAGTGTGTTTTTACTCATTTATACGCTGTATCTACCAAAAAAACATGAGTAACAAGGAAAATTCAAATGGACTCGAGTCCATTTGAGTGTACGGTTTTTACTATATTTTTAAGGAACCTTAAGCTACAGTACTCTATTTTGTTTGCAGATGCTAATAAAAAGAAATTTAATATATATCTTTAAACTGAAGACCTGTCTGTTCAGACAAATTATAACTAAGGTAATGCCCATTTTTTGAAGAACAACAACAACATATTTGTTCAACCTTTTATTTCCATATATCTCTTGATGTAAATGGTGATAATTATGATACTGAAACTTGTTTTGTTAAGTAACAAAATAACATGAATTCATGGAATAACATGCTTGAACAGAATAACAAACATGCTTGAATAGAATAACAAATATACTTGTAATATCAATTATGATAATAAACTATGACCATGCTTTGATTACTTTGATATAATTCGACATATTAAAGACCAGGTGAGGAACAGTCACTGTCGTAGCAAAGTACCACCGGGAACCAGACAGAATTTTTAACTTTAGATGTCTTTTTCTTAAATTCACATTTTGAAAATATAAGCAAATTTTGCATTTTTGCTTTGAAAAAAGAAAATTAAACTAATTTATACCTGTCGTTTCAGCATTTTTTCATCATTTTTCTAGCAGCTTAGATGCACTAAGTTTAACCATTTAGAAACAAGAAAGTGAACAGTTTTGAAAATTATTTTTATATATGTAAAACGTGAGTTTACAGACCTTTTAAATGATATAAAATATTGAATTGTTTGATGAAAAATGACTTTGTAACTGTAATGACAATAATTACTATGTTTTGCATTTGTATCAACCGCCATATTTTTGCCAGCCTTCAAAAAGTTACCTGTATCTCTTATCAGTTACTTGGTACTATTAATAGATTTCTAAACAATAACATTCAATGTTCCTACACAATATTACCAGCCAGTCACGTGATTCTGTCCGTGATTCTGCCCGAAGATTTCCGGAATAACACAACTTCGCAAATTGATTCAATAGGTAGTACATCGTAAAAATACGCAATGCTTCGGCAATAATCGGATCTTCTAGCAGCCAATCAAAACATAGAATTACATAATATTGGATAACACTAACCCCGCTCCAATTGTACATATAGGAATATAGTACTGGCAATTTTCCGTACAGAAAAGTATAGAGCTGGTAAAAAGTCCATTGGATCTGAATCTGCTGTATGTTTTAACAGAAATGTCAGAATTTAAAAAAGTCTACACTGTTGACTTATGAATACTTATATTTTAAACTAATTGCATACTCAATTTCTTAATTAAATGCATAATTATGCTAATAAGTGGGCTATTGTCCTAGTGGGCTGTTGTCCCAGTGGGCTATTGTCCTAGTGGGCTATTGTCCAGTGGGCTATCGTCCTAGTGGGCATTTGTCCTACACTCATGAAATTTAGCATCTGTTGCCAGATGGACCATTTATTTTCTATTCTAAATTTCTTGCACTAGGGAAATCAGTTGTTGCAAAGTATTGATATGTACAACGTGTGAGTTTGTGTATGCAGAAAGAAAACAACAGTTGCAAGCCACACGTTTGTAAGAGATTGCTCTTAATACGTTTTCTTTCCTTCTTTTTATTTTTAACATTGCTGTTGTGGATATTTCTTGTAATACGAAAAACAAAATTATTATGAAACCTATATAACTGTACCCTTTTGGACAGATGTTTTAAAGATAGATACGTGTACCTTTTAACAGCTTTTTTTTCGTGAAATTTTGATAAAATAAAAAGAATTAATGTACCGGAGAATATCACAAGACCTTTATTTCACAGTCCAATAGATTGAGATGTCAGCAAAAAATCGTTTACAGCTATTCATTTTTTTCAGTTAGAAGATCATGGGATATATTATATTTGCTGATAATAAATGCTTCATGTGGTTTATATGAATCTGTTTCTCTAACATGCAACGTCACAATCACATTACAGCTCTAAAACTGGGACTTTTTCAAAGCTCCGCATTATCAAACTGCTTCGATCTGCGCAGTCCCTTAATGGCGGACGCAATAGAGGTAATAAGGGAGGAACTAATTTCTGGTCTATAGAGAAAAAGGCACGAGAAAATCGAGATGAAGTGAGCTGTAAAAAATTCGACCAATAACAATTGCCGTAACAAAATCTGTTCTGAGGATAATCAAAATGGCTGCGCCCATGGAATTTTGATAATTAAAAAACTGGATAGATAGAAACGTGTCCTATTACAATTGTTAGGAGAGAAAACCGCTGCATAAAGTTAGGGTCATCCAGATGCCTAGGTGAACTCATTGTTTTCGCGAAACAAATCAGAAACAGTTCTTTTTAACAAACATATGAGGTGGATAATTGTATAATGCCAAAAACATTGTATAGATTTTAATATTATTTTAGTGTGAGCTGGGGAATGCTGTAACAGTGTTACTTTAAGGGAACAAATGTTTCCAGAGGTAACTTTAGATAAAGGGGAACTTGTATTAATTTTGCTCATGTAAATCAGAGTCTTTCAAATTGATAGAAAAAAAGACCTTGTATGAATGAATTGTATGAAAACCAGTTTACACAGCAGATGTAAAATAACAGGGGAGGGCTTTTTTATAGACACTTTGAAGCTTTCTGTGTCAATGTCTTGGATGTTTTCTTTTTGTGTATGCATAGCTTACGTAATACAGTTTGATCCCACTTTTGTACTCCCCTTCGCATCTTTCGAATGTTTCACTACTGTTCACTTTACTACCTCTGCTAAAATCTAAATTTCAGAACGATATTTCTATTTTTAGACAGGGAAATCCACAATTACTTTTCAACTAATCAATCACCAGCTTACAACGAATCGTCACTTGACAACCCAAAATGTAAACAAACAATGCATGTTTGCATTTTACTTTTTTATTTTACTTATCAAAGTGTTTTTATGTATACGTAGATAAATCAATAAAAATACCAAAAAGGTTAAGATCATAGTGGTATGATTGTTTGCCGACATTTTATTGCTGTCTTCAAATGTTGCGGAGTCAGGGTAACGAAAACGCGTAGTTTAATATTCACAACAAAAGTGAGAAGACACGTATTAAAAATTTTTGCCATCAACCAATGAAACTTGGTGTTAAGTTTTTCGATTGCAGGGATATTGGTACGTTATCCCCAACGATAACGTCGTTTAAAGCTCATGGTAAATGTCCATATCATAAATCTACTATCGAAAAAGCAGCGGTATGAAGTAATAGTAGTGTATTCAAATAGCTGTTAAGGAAGCGTACCACTTTTGTTGTTCCATATAATCTCGATGTCAAAATTAATATTTTTAACATCATATATACAAGTTTTTTGTTGATGTTGTTTTGTTTTTTTTTGTAAAAACATTTTGAAGAAAAATCAAAAAACTGTCATCAATTAATTTTACTAGAATGTAAGAATCAAATATTGAAAACCGGCAACAAGCAGTTCGTCTAACGAAAAGACGATGTTAATTAATGATAACTTGCAATTTTCCGTTTATCCATTACTTTTCTTCTTTTTTCTGTCTGAAATGAATTCTAAAGTAACGTAATTATTTTGAAAGTGTATTTCTTTGCATTTGTAATCATATACACAAATTTTACATTTTATTCAATAAATTGAATGAAACTCCAATTCCATTACATTTTATATTTGTTTTGCTGAAACTTTGATTTAACGTGATTGAGTAATATCACATAACATTTTATTATAATAAATATTTTTCATATTTCATTGATAATCAATCCTGTTGTAAAAATGGAAAAAGATCAAAGGGCCTTTGTCCTCTCTGTAAATTTGATGGGAGGGCTTTTGTCTTATACCTGTTAATTTGATAGGAAGGCTTTTGTATGGCAACAGATCTACTGAAGTCTTCAGAAAATGTAAATTTTTTATCAACTATTACATCAAGATGTTGCTCGTGACGATGTTTGAAAACTATCCCCCTCCCCATCCAACACCAAAAAAGAGTCTAAATCTTCTAGTATCTTTAATTAATGAATAATTGAAAATAGACGAGAGATTTTTGTTTCGAAAAAATCCTAATGAACGTACGGCTGAAAGAAAACTAATAAGAAACTAAAGAACGAAGGGGAGATTACTGCGTTGAATATTACCCCAACTGATTAGGAACGAACGGGATTTATCACATACCGTCGGCACCTTGCAAGCGTTTTCGCGAAGGAGATGAGACCGAAAATTAGAAATGCAAAAATATGAGAAACTCGAGAAAATTGGCGAAGGTTTGTACACAAAAAATGTATAATCATTTGATAAATAACTATCACCTTAATATTTAAGGTCTCTTTTTTGTTGCTTGATCTGTCTTATTGAAATAAGTAGGAATATACTGCATTTACCATCTAAGTTATTTTTTTAAATCTCTGTTAATGCATAATTAGTGTCTGTTTGTATAAAATTGACAGGAGCAACCAACGAATCTTCAAAAATATTGTGAGCTTGACTTTTTTCAAAGTAAAAAATCGAGCTATTGCATTTTTATGGTATCGGGGGGAATAGAGTCAGTAGACACGTCCTCGATCAAAATCTATGTAAATTATTATCAAACACATTTAACTAGCTTTATATTGGCAATTTTTTTTTTATAAATGAATAACCTGAATTAATTCTCTCAAAATGCCATTGTGACAATTGGGGAGCAGTCATCATATATAGTAATACTAATTCTGAAAAGTCAATGGACATGTCCTCAATCAAGTGTTTCATCTAGCAATTTTTTGTCTGGCAGGGCGCCTGTTTTTTTTTAGCCGCCCATCTGCCCTAATTACTGCCCAGAAATATAAAAGTGCCCTTTTTCGATCCGCCCATCATTTTCTCCCGCCGAAAAGTCTAGCACATAAATTGATTTTAACCCCGCCTATCGATACCTTGATTAACTGCACACAGTGTGTCAAGTCTAGCGATAAATTCAGCTAAACTTCTGTGTATTGATCAAGTGGTCAGTGACAAGTGATTGGGAAATTGTGTGTGACGCCCAATTTGCTGAGTGTTTAAAAAAATGCCCATAGAATTTACTTTTTGATGGACAGTACGCCCTTAGGAAATTTTGTTCAGAATCTTAGCTACAGGAACAAAAATTAATGAAAAACTGACGATGAATTGAAGTTATTTTGAAGAATTGAAATCCAATTGTAAATGTTTTTAAGCATGTAACTCTGTAAAAGCTGGTTCACATGGGGTCAGAAACTAGGTCATCAGGTCAAATAATAAAAAATCTTTGATTACACTCTATTTTCTAGATGATCATCATCAAAATGTGTCACAATAATTGCCTCGATGATATTTGGGTCACGTTTCAAAGTGTGTCATGCAGGGTCAAGAAAGTGGGTCATCATGCTCAGGGCATTCCCCAGGCTGATTAAGCGCCCCGGCAGCGGGGCGCTTGATTTTCATGATCCAAGTTACAGGGGCGCTTGAATTTCAGCTTGCACGTTGATTTAAGAGGCGGGGCGCTTGAATTTTTAGAGCAGCAGACGACTGCTTATCACTGAATTGTTACTTGATATACACAGCAGCCGTCGTATTGTGTCATCGATCAATAAATCCCGAGTTATGACAGGATGTATGGATAAACATGTGACTGCTAATAATGGGCTATATTTTGAAGAAGAAATTAAAAGAAATGTTTATTTATGATCACGTGGCATTAATTACTCTTGATTGAAAATCGGTTGTATGAGCTACGACAATTAAGGATGTTGGCTAATTTCTTTGTCAAAGGTGCTAAATTCGATGTAATTTAGTTAAGTTTGTTTTGTATTACACGGCTCTACAAGTTATAGTCCGACGCTGGCGACAACTTTTCTCAGACAACTGACTGTAAACAAAATTTTTGCCCTGGACAACTCTCATTTTCACAGATAGAAATATAGGTCAACTGTCCAAAAACACAGCCTACTCTAATATACAGTATGATGCAGTCGATTTCTAACTAAGCACCATCTAATAGAGTGAAAATATCTCGGATAGTCCATTTGTCATCTGTTTTCGCGACCCCGTCGTATTTTTACTTTTTAATTAGAGAAAACTGCGTCTTGGAGACACAGCAACCTTACAAAATTCAATCCATGATTAAGATGAATGGTCAAGATTTGATAACTGGTACCAGTTATTTTCCTTTGTCATTGAGAAAGTTTCTTTTTCTCTTGAAAATTGCTGTTATTCATTGCCTTCAAAAGATGTTCTCAGTTCAACTTCAACTTATTACTGCCGAAAGTCAATACTTACTATACTAGGCAGTTTCTGTTGAAAGTTTCCATAAGACAACAAAGGTTTCCTTCCTTCAAAATACATGTATATGTATATTTTTGGTTTCTGTTTTTTTTTTAAATATGATGACAGAAAAAAAAATTCATTTATAATGCTCACTAAAACACTGATTTTGGGACATCTCTATTTTGCCATGGTCAGTTGTCCCAAACTCATCTTCAGAAAAGTTTGTAGAGTCTTTGATTACATTATTATGCACCTTTGTATGAAATATATATTTATATATTAAGATGCTGAAAGATATTAAAAATATGTTATTACTTAACACCTTTTGTTAGTTTAAACCCCCATTAAACATACCCCAAAATGATTCATTTCATTGTAAGGATTAAAAAAAAATTCAACATGTGGGAGGGGGATTTCCCCCTCCCGCACCAGCCCCCTCACAGTTGCGCTTGGAAAATTCTCTGGGGAAGGCCCTGATGCTTATTGCCATATTATCAACCAGATCATCAGGGAAATTTTCAGACTATTTGTGTTGATGCTATCTTGGTTATGTTAAAACTCTGTCACATTGGGTCAAAAAGTAGGTCACCTGGCTAGAGGCCATGTTTTTTAATTGGTTTTCATTGAAATTCTGTTAGAATGTTTGTCTTGAAGATATCTAGGATGTGTTCAAAATTGGGTCATTTTGGGTCAAAAAAGTTTGTCGCCATTCTAGATGTCATATTCTCAACCAGATCTTCATTAGAATTTGTCTTGCTAATATTTTGGTCATATTTAAAAGTGTGTCATACAATGTATGGAGTCAAAAAGTAGGTCACCTGGCTAGAAGCCGTATTTTCTACCTGATCATCTCAAACAAATGGTCAGAAAAGTTTGTCTTGATGATACTTAGGTCATTTTTGAATGTTGGTTAACATTTGATCTAGAATGTACTGTACATAACTGTGTCAACTGCAGTAATCTCCCCTTCCTGAACTTAGTGAAAACGTAAATCTTTTTTAACCAAGTTGCATATTTTTCAGCTTCTACAAATAGCCGACAGTTAATGAATTTACTGACCTGTACAAATGGTCATGTCATCATTATGTTACATACTGTGTCAACCACTTTTATGGAATATTCTCACTGTTCTGAATTTAGAGAACAGTTTATCCTCTGAATTTAGAGAACAGTTTATCCTTTGTCTGCAAGTTGGTAATTCTTTACCATCTACAAATAGCACTGACACTTCATGAATTAATGACCAGTACAAAATTCTGAATTCAGTTTTTAACATGACTGTGTTAACAATAGGTGTCTATGTGTGCCATAATCTAAAGTTTTGTTCCTAACAAGAATGCTTCTGGGGGACTTTAGTGTTAACCAAACACAGGATCATGTTTCTGTTTATCTTTGTCATTTCGTGATTTTCAAATAAAAATGTAATACTTGTTACTGACTTTCTAAATTATTCCACCTCTCCAACAAGTAACTGTAGATGATCATTTTACCCAACATACTCCTGTTTCAATTCAAAATTGTTCTGTTGCTCATATTCAAATACAACTTTCAGTATTCTCTAAAATGTACTATAGCTGAGCATTGGCACCTGAAAGCAGTGCTCTTGTTAAAACTAAAAGCAAACTTGTTCTTTGTATTCTGAATACCAGTTGGTAAATAAATCCAGCCTACAATACCATTATAAGAAAAAGATGTAAAAGCAATTACACTTGTTACATAAAAATTTGTATTACTGTTTCTATTATTATACTGTGCGCCACACTTCAACAATTTTCTTTAAGATTTTCCTGGACATTTATCATAAAAATATCTTATGAAGTTAAGTGTAAGTCGCTTAAACCTTAATGGCTTATTTCCAAATTTAATAATTCAAGATCAGACACAGTTAGAGACTATATTTGTAATCTAATATATATCTCACAACCTTATTTTGTGTAAATTAATTTGCAACTTGCATTTCAACTGTTTGGTGAGCCATCACGGCCCAGCAGTACCATGTTGGGCATAGACAAAATGGCATTGTACATGTATCAATGAATTACATATAGTGTTTTTCTTAGAGTTTCATTTAGAAAAGATTTCAGTCTATGTAGAAACTTACATGTAAATCTGATGTATATTAATATTATACTAGAACTATCCTTTTTACATGTTTTAAGAAAATTGATTTAATGCATAAGTGAACATATATTAAAAGTTTATTTCATCTATTTCAATTGAATAATAACAGACCATTTATTTTCATTAAAATCCCAATATTTATGAAAAATGCTAATAGATTTATTCTCAGATTTCAGGCCTCACAATTTTGTGAGAATATAGAGAAAAATAAATTATACTAAAATGCTTATATCTGATTCCCATTTACCTATTATTGCTTAGAAACACGCGGTATAAAAGCGGCTTTGGTATTTAGATTGATGTCAAATTGATAAATTGTTTACATTTGTAGTAGGGAAGTGTTTCTGATGATGGTCTGTTAGCTTTCAGTGCTGCAAATAAACAAATGATGTCATCCAAAATGCTATTTCTATTTAATTACCTAAATTTTATTTTCCAATTTCAATTTGGAGGTTAAAACTGTCATTAAGTCTTATTCACTCCCATTCTGAGCCAGGCACCTGTCATGGCACTCACTGTAAATGAGAGTCAGGCACCCTATTACCATCCCAGGACAGCCACAGTACCTTATCATATTATCACTACATTGTACCATGAGACAATGAGCCAGAAAGGCTGCTTACTGCTTATTATCATGAATATTCATGATTATATTTATCTGATGAATGAAGTAAAGTAATGGGTCAGACTTAGGTATTCAACTATGCCAGTGTGCTTGCTATATAGCAATTCCACAGATAGATTTTATCACAATGTTTTCCATACTGATGCCACTCTAAATGATGAATTTACAACCAGCAAATTTTAACTGTAAGTGTTTTTTGTGTTATTGTTGTAAGTATTCATGTCATATATATATAATTATGGTATAACAAAATTTGATTATAGAAATTTAATGAAAAATTTGACGGACCTTGCAAGATGTTAATAATTTTCAGGTACATATGGTACAGTGTTCAAAGCAAAGAACAGAGAGACACAAGAGGTAGTTGCGTTAAAGAGGGTACGCCTTGATGATGACGATGAGGTATTTAATGCTTTCACTGTTAAATATACTAGCTTTTAACTTTGCTAAATGTTTAAATTGAACTTTTCTGTCTCTCTGTTTTGACAGACCAGCTTGTCATATTTATGAGTATAAATAATTCAGTCGTTACCTTAATGTCTGACTAGCTAACAATTCAGACTGTGGTCAAGAATGTGTAGAATGTTATCAGAATCATTATTAAAATAAGTTTATATCTCCTAACATTCTAGCTTGTCATATCTGGCTGTTTGTAAAATTATTCTTGTCTGTGCAAGCATTTGGGTAATGTGAACCTTTTGGTCATTGCATCAGACATACTAGACAATTTTGAAATACAGACCTGCAACAAATGTAAGCAATTTTGCTAATCCTGATTTTTATATAGGTTAATTACAGATCTTTCTTTGATGTTTCTATTACTGAACATAGCCAGGCGTGCTTACAAGGTAGGTTATCTCTTATGAATAAAAATGCCGTGTATTGTACTTTCTGCTAGTTTCTAAACCTTTGTGTTACTCTACATATTAGGGTGTACCAAGTTCAGCTTTGCGTGAAATCTGTCTCCTGAAGGAACTGAAGCACAGAAATATAGTCAGGTAAGAAAACCTACATTTATGAAATTTACTAATATTTGAAAACATGTTACCCCACAGTGTGGTTAGAATTGGAGGAAAGGTCTTTGCAATGTCAGCTCCACCATGCTAGTAAAAGGATGTGTACAGTTGCGGTTGAAGAGCTAGATCTTAGTGAACTGTGTAATCAGTTAACATGAAATCCACTTCAAGTCAATATGTGAAGCTGTTTTCATCTATTTTAGTTTAAAAATCCATATCCTAGTATGGCTGATGGCTAAGAGTTTAGTTATGTTAGTTGTGTGTGATAGTGCACCATACAGAAAACATCCCATTTCAGCTGCATCCTTAGTTCTCTTACATAACAGCACTGACAGCATCTCAGTTTAAAATCTCATCTGAAAGACAATTATTAGTGTTAATGGATGAGTAGTACAAACTTGCAGCTCCGTAATTACAAGATCTGAACCTGTACAGTACCAGTCCAGCATATATCATTTGTACAGGAAGAATTTCCTGGGATCTTACTAGATATGATTTTTCACAGATTGCATGATGTTCTACACAGTGACAAGAAGTTAACTCTTGTCTTTGAGTATTGTGACCAAGATCTCAAGAAGTATTTTGACAGCTGTAATGGAGAGATTGATCAAGATACAGTCAAGGTAAGTCATGCACAATTTCCTGATATTGCAATGTGCTGTTTATATACTATTGCCTTTAACATATTCTGCATTGGTTGTAGAAACAAGTTTTTCCAATTTGTATTGACCACTGCATGTGTCATTTCAAGCATATGGACTGGACCATCACGAAGAAAAATTATCTTAAAATCCCACCGACACTGTTCAGACACTCCTGCGCCACTTACAGCTTTTTGTTATTAAAAATAATTGCTTTGGGTTTTATTGAAAGAGTATTGAACCAGTAATGAATATCATAGTAAATGATAAATGTCTGTTCACAGACAGTGTCAGTCTGGTGTGTTATAGGTGTTCCTGTCTTCACATTTCTACAGCAGCTACATCCAGAACTCGTCTGTCTAAATAAAAAAAAAAAGAAGGAAAAAAAATCCATTGTTTTCAGTTTTGAAGGAAGTCACATGTTTTATTATAGACTGTAGCTGAATTTGCAGTGCTTCTAAAGAACTTTCAGGTGTACTTGTATTGTTGCCATGATTCGTTTTTCAGTTCTGATTCTCGCTCATTTGTGAAACACAGCATTGGCTTTTTAGGCATTTTGCCTTATAATTTTATTTTCAGTCTTTTATGTACCAGCTGTTGAGAGGTTTAGCATTTTGTCACAGTAACAATGTTCTGCATAGAGATCTTAAACCACAAAATCTGCTCATTAATAAGGTAAGTTTCTTTTATAGTGTAATATTAGTTTTCACTCCTGACAAATTTGTCTTAGAGCCTGGAAATATTATAAAAGTTTGTATGTATTACAGCATAACCAGATAGGAACTGATTGACTGTATGACCAGTGCTTGATATATGTGTGCACAAATTGATTTCATATTGGATTTTTAAAAAAAATGTATTATGATGCAATATGTCCACCTTAGTTTTTCTATTACCCCACAAGTAAAGAACTTTTTGTGAACACTAGCTGGTAGCCTTCTTGCACACAGGGGCTACTCTGGGACTGGACTTTATGGTTATTTCTGTACTGTGTTCTCTCATTGTAATATTTTTATATTGAAAGTACATCTCAGTTCTTTTATATACAGATTTTAAAAGCACAGACTTTGACTAAAATTTGTTAAACTGTTACAAGTCTGTCAGTTGATCTGTATTAACTTCTCAGACATGACTGTCATATACAGGGAATATATGTCAGTTGATCTGTATTAACTTCTCAGACATGACTGTCATATACAGGGAATATATGTCAGTTGATCTGTATTAACTTCTCAGACATGACTGTCATATACAGGGAATATATGTCAGTTGATCTGTATTAACTTCTCAGACATGACTGTCATATACAGGGAATATATGTCAGTTGATCTGTATTAACTTCTCAGACATGACTGTCATATACAGGGAATATATGTCAGTTGATCTGTATTAACTTCTCAGACATGACTGTCATATACAGGGAATATATGTCACTTGATCTGTATTAACTTCTCAGACATGACTGTCATATACAGGGAATATATGTCAGTTGATCTGTATTAACTTCTCAGACATGACTGTCATATACAGGGAATATATGTCAGTTGATCTGTATTAACTTCTCAGACATGACTGTCATATACAGGGAATATATGTCACTTGATCTGTATTAACTTCTCAGACATGACTGTCATATACAGGGAATATATGTCACTTGATCTGTATTAACTTCTCAGACATGACTGTCATATACAGGGAATATATGTCACTTGATCTGTATTAACTTCTCAGACATGACTGTCATATACAGGGAATATATGTCACTTGATCTGTATTAACTTCTCAGACATGACTGTCATATACAGGGAATATATGTCACTTGATCTGTATTAACTTCTCAGACATGACTGTCATATACAGGGAATATATGTCACTTGATCTGTATTAACTTCTCAGACATGACTGTCATATACAGGGAATATATGTCACTTGATCTGTATTAACTTCTCAGACATGACTGTCATATACAGGGAATATATGTCAGTTGATCTGTATTAACTTCTCAGACATGACTGTCATATACAGGGAATATATGTCAGTTGATCTGTATTAACTTCTCAGACATGACTGTCATATACAGGGAATATATGTCAGTTGATCTGTATTAACTTCTCAGACATGACTGTCATATACAGGGAATATATGTCAGTTGATCTGTATTAACTTCTCAGACATGACTGTCATATACAGGGAATATATGTCACTTGATCTGTATTAACTTCTCAGACATGACTGTCATATACAGGGAATATATGTCACTTGATCTGTATTAACTTCTCAGACATGACTGTCATATACAGGGAATATATGTCAGTTGATCTGTATTAACTTCTCAGACATGACTGTCATATACAGGGAATATATGTCACTTGATCTGTATTAACTTCTCAGACATGACTGTCATATACAGGGAATATATGTCACTTGATCTGTATTAACTTCTCAGACATGACTGTCATATACAGGGAATATATGTCACTTGATCTGTATTAACTTCTCAGACATGACTGTCATATACAGGGAATATATGTCACTTGATCTGTATTAACTTCTCAGACATGACTGTCATATACAGGGAATATATGTCACTTGATCTGTATTAACTTCTCAGACATGACTGTCATATACAGGGAATATATGTCACTTGATCTGTATTAACTTCTCAGACATGACTGTCATATACAGGGAATATATGTCACTTGATCTGTATTAACTTCTCAGACATGACTGTCATATACAGGGAATATATGTCACTTGATCTGTATTAACTTCTCAGACATGACTGTCATATACAGGGAATATATGTCAGTTGATCTGTATTAACTTCTCAGACATGACTGTCATATACAGGGAATATATGTCACTTGATCTGTATTAACTTCTCAGACATGACTGTCATATACAGGGAATATATGTCACTTGATCTGTATTAACTTCTCAGACATGACTGTCATATACAGGGAATATATGTCACTTGATCTGTATTAACTTCTCAGACATGACTGTCATATACAGGGAATATATGTCACTTGATCTGTATTAACTTCTCAGACATGACTGTCATATACAGGGAATATATGTCAGTTGATCTGTATTAACTTCTCAGACATGACTGTCATATACAGGGAATATATGTCAGTTGATCTGTATTAACTTCTCAGACATGACTGTCATATACAGGGAATATATGTCAGTTGATCTGTATTAACTTCTCAGACATGACTGTCATATACAGGGAATATATGTCAGTTGATCTGTATTAACTTCTCAGACATGACTGTCATATACAGGGAATATATGTCACTTGATCTGTATAACTTCTCAGACATGACTGTCATATACAGGGAATATATGTCACTTGATCTGTATTAAATTCTCAGACATGACTGTCATATACAGGGAATATATGTCAGTTGATCTGTATTAAATTCTCAGACATGACTGTCATATACAGGGAATATAATTATGATGTAATAAGAAATTTCTGATTTTTTCAGAGTGGGGAGTTGAAACTGGCAGACTTTGGTTTAGCAAGAGCTTTTGGCATTCCTGTGAGATTTTATTCTGCAGAGGTATAATTAATATGAAGCCCTATTATTTACTTGAGTTTTGAAATGAATAAATTTTAATTCAGCTATCTCCTTTCTTCTTTATGTAACAGCTGTTAGTTAAATGGTGGTTAATAGACATATGAAAAGCAAATTCCTGTGGAATATTGTCAGAACATATATTTTTGATTAATTACCTATCGTTAAATTTAGCCTATATCACTAACCCACAGGTAGTAACACTATGGTACAGACCCCCAGATGTATTGTTTGGAGCCAAGATGTACTCCACGTCAATAGATATGTGGTCTGCCGGTTGTATTTTTGCAGGTTTGTATGATACATTCTTGTGGCAGACTTCCTCTGTCTGTAATTTACATGATAAAAGCATTTCACTGCTTCCTTTGACAATGTCTTACAAGAACTTTACACCTTTGTTCATAATCACAATTCAGAATTCAGTTTAATCAAGTACCTTATAGAATCAGAACACTGCTTGTCCTGAATTTTATAGCACATGCTTATACCCCTACATTGCTGAAACTACGTGTAGTTGTGCAACTAGGGTCTTGCTTTGAAATCCTTGTATTGAAAATAAAGTTACGATTCTATATGTAAATAGCATATATCTTATATTTTTCATAACCAGAAAAGAAAATTAGATTCCTGCACATCTATTTTTAAACTGGTATTGTAAATTTTTCTGTATATTGTAGAGATGGCAAATGCAGGGAGACCACTCTTTCCAGGAAATGATGTTGAGGACCAACTCAAGAGGATTTTTAAGTATCCTTTCATATAGTGTTTGGAGAGGTAGTACGAAACAGATCAATACAATTTTCAACTTGAAACGGGATAATAGTACTTTAATCCTGTTTGTCTATAGCTGTCAGCCCCTTTACAACAGTATTTTTCTTTTTGTTTACAAGTTTTTCTTTAGAGTTATTTTGAAGGTAATGAATTGATAAATGATTCCAGCTGGCAGTATAAACTATTTTGGTCATCACAGTCATTCTGAATTCTCAGCCCCTTATCAAGTACAGTTTGGTTTTTGTTTATAATTGTCCCACTAAGTCAGTTAAAGGACGTCCATAACAGGTGCCGATCCAGATACAATATATAAACAATGATCTTTGCACACTAGATGTAGGTCAGGAGGTGATCCAGGTTTATTATGTCTCCCCCCAAAAATGGGGGAGACATATTGTTTTTCCCCCGGTTGTCCGTCCGTCCGTCCGTCCGTCCGTCTGTCTGTCTGTCCGTCACAAAATCGTGTCCGCTCTGTATCGTCCAAAGCCCTTGAAGGATTTTTATGAAACTTGGGTCAGATGTTCACCTCATCAAGGCGACGTGCAGAACCCACTTTGCGAGTGTGGTGTCTCAAGGGCAAGGTCACACTTGGAGGTTAAATGTCAAATGCCACAAAATCGTGTCCGCTCTGTATCTTCCAAAGCCCTTGAAGGATTTTTATGAAACTTGGGTCAGATGTTCACCTCATCAAGGCGACGTGCAGAACACACTTTGTGGGTGTGGTGTCTCAAGGTCAAGGTCACACTTGGAGGTTAAATGTCAAATGCCACAAAATTGTGTCCGCTCTGTATCTTCAAAAGCCCTTGAAGGATTTTTATGAAACTTGGGTCAGATGTTCACCTCATCAAGGCGACATGCAGAACCCACTTTGCGGGTGTGGTGTCTCAAGGTCAAGGTCACACTTGGAGGTTAAATGTCAAATGCCACAAAATTGTGTCCGCTCTGTATCTTCAATAGCCCTTGAAGGATTTTTATGAAACTTGGGTCAGATGTTCACCTCATCAAGGTGACGTGCAGAACCCACTTTGCGGGTGCGGTGTCTCAAGGTCAAGGTCACACTTGGAGGTTAAATGTCAAATTTTACAATCGTCTGACTCAATACTACCTGCAGCAACTGGCTGGGGGGAGACATATGTTTTTGTTCAATCAAAAACCCATTTCTAGTTTGTCTTTCTAACATCTCCTCTTAAACCAGTTGAAGATTTTCACTAGACATTTCAGCTTGAACATGAAGGAACAGACACTTTTCTTTAACTTTTGTAAGGTTACTAGGGACACCAACTGAGGACACCTGGCCAAATATCACCCATCTCCCTGACTACAAGGTTAGTTTTTGTTTCACTGTTCACTGGCTGAGAAGTGAACTATTTTTTTATATTCAAGCTTGTCTTCTTTGTAAACAGAGCTGCCTTAGGGTTGAGTGGTGAAGAGAGGTGACTTTCACTGATTGAAGGTCATAGGTTGATTCCCAGCAAACGACCATGACCATTTATGTGAGAAGGAAAGTAGTTTCTTTCATGGAAGTTGAGAACTGGTTGTTTCCAGGAACGATGGTAAACTGTCTCATGACATGAGTTTGACTGTTAGAGGGTGTTAAAGACAACAAAATCAAAACTGAACCTACATTAGAACAATAGACTGGCAGACTAATATTGATTCAACCTTTAAAGATGACTTAACCAGTGCAAACAACTCATGCTTTATCTTACCAGATAGGTTTTATACATGTGAAAAATGACAGAGAGGCTGAACAAATAGCAGTACAGTTGAAATATGATGCACATGTTTTTTTTGTAGAACTGCATTTTTCATTGCAACTTTTGTTCCTGACAAAAGTCCTGAAGCAACAACATATTTCACAGTTCACCATGATTTCTGCCTATCATATCATGATTTTGTTTCGACTGTAAATGTTTATGAGTCTGTCTATTAAAGTACCTTTTTCAGACTTCTTGTTAATTTATAGTTGTTAAAATTTAGCAGTTTTATGAGCTAGTTGATAAAGTATTTAGTTGTAGGTTGATCTTTTGCAGCAATACCCAATGTATCATGTAAGCACAACATGGCAACAAGTAGTTCCCAGGTTAAACATCAAAGGCAGAGATTTATTACAGGTAATTTTGTTTTTCTGTCCTCTTCCTTCCAAGGTAGCTTTATGAAGAGTTTTATTATGACTGAATGATATGTGCACAGTAGATTAAAGCTGGTGCTTTAATATATTCAAATTTTAATCCCCATCCGCAAAGCGGGAGGGGATTATAGGAATGGCCTCTGTCTGTCCGTCTCCGTCCATCCGTAACACTTTCGTGTCCGCTCCATAACTTTTAAACTGCTGAAAATTTTTCAAAATAACTTGGCACAAGTGATCACCATTATGACACGATGTGCAGAGCACAATAATTGGGTTGCTACCCCCAAGGTGAAGGTCACACTTAAAGGTCAAGTGTTAAAAGTCTACATTTCGTGTCTGCTCCATAACTTTTAAACAGCTGAAAATTTTTTGAAATAACTTGGCACAAGTGATCACCATTATGAGACGATGTGCAGAACACAATAATTGGGTTGCTACCCACAAGGTCAAGGTCACAGTTAAAGGTCAAATATCCACATTTCTTGTCTGCTCTATAACTTACTAACTTGGCTTACGAAAAGTTTTTTAATTGCTTTGCACATATGATCACCACTATGACACGATGTGCAGAACCCAACATCCAGGTTGCTACCCCCATAGTCAAGGTTAAATGTTCTCCATAACTTTTTGACTTTATGGAAGATTTTAAATAACTTGGCACAAATAATTACTATCGTGAGACTATGTGCTTTTATTTTATGCCTACCAATGAAATATAGGGAAATATCAGTGAGATAAAAGTGATAATCCACTGTTTTGAATCAGTGAAATTACCATTTTGATAATCCACTGTTTGTGCCGGAACTACTGCTTGATGAAACTTCAGGAATTTCCCCACCACGTAAATACAAGAGAATCCGCTGTATTTCAGACTGTGACAGCGAGTGAAATTTATTTACCTTGTTAAATCCAATTATAATATTGAATTCCTGAGCCTAACTAGTTGTGAACAATGATGAAATTCGCCATAAATTATTTAAAATGTCTGATTTGTTTACATAACTCACATGGACAATATCCAATATGGCTGACTTTCAATTCAATTGATTGAATATTACTCGGTATTAATCCGCTTTTATAATTAAAGTATGTATGGCTAAAATTCAATAAATATTGATAAACTGTGTAGAGAAAAAAAAATGTTATTCGATGAAAGTGTATTCAGTTTATTTCAGCAGAAGTAAAGTTATCATATGTATTGGAGATTGTCTGCACTTTTTTTGTGCGGAGTAACCAAAGTACGCATTAACTGATTTGGGGCTCACCATGGGGAATTTATTGAAGGCCCTGATTAAAAATGTCATAAAATACCCATTTTTGACATGTTGGCATAAAATAAAAAGAAAATTTATTTGTTTTTTAGTGGAAGATGAGAATTTATTTTAATCTCGTGAAAATATCACATATGGTGTTCACTTGATGAAATAAATTCTCATCTTCTACAAAAACAAACAAATATCCTCTATATAATATGCATGGCACAACATCAAGGTCATGGTTGGTTAAAGGTCAAGAAGTACACATTCATGTCCGCTGCGGAAGGGGATTTAGCTGTCCCTCAGACTGCCTTGTATTTTTTCTGTAATGGTACATACTCTACAATTAACTGATATAACACATACCTATTTTATTGGCTCATTTGCTCTAAAATGAAAAATAATTGATAATTTTAAGAAGAACTTATATTCAAAAGAATTCTAAAGACATTAAGATACTTAAAAAGTGTTCAACTGGAATAAATAGCTATCCAGCCAAAAATGTTACAAGAACTACACTCTGTAGAAAGTCTTATATAAATGTTTAGCTGTTGTACATAGAATTTTTGACTGACACCTTGCCATTGGGTAATAATTCAATGAAAATCATTTAAATTTACTTTTTCTTGATTTTAAAGAGAAAGGAATACTGTAGTTCTTAGAGTATGCCTCTTCAAGAAAATAAGGTAGTTAGAAGGAAGACTTTGTAATGTTCTTTATGGGTCATGTTTTTGACTTGTATATTAGGTGGGTTTTTTACCTTTCACATTTCCACCATTCTTGTGGTAAAATGTGAAAAGCAGCTGTTGACCTGTGCCCAGCACAACTCCGTTTGGGACAGCCTTTAACTTGATTTAATTTGTTGGAAGTAGTTTGCTATAATAAATCTGTATTCTTTAACTGAATTGTAAGACAAACATATTTTGTGGGAAATTAATTAAGTGCAACAATATAGAGAATGGCTTATTTTTGACATCAGTTATGCCTTTATTGTATACATGTGGTCACTACTCAGCTAGGCAGGGGTAGGTTAGTTGATGTAAAAAAAAGTATGAGCAAATGATAAAGGAAAGATAGTCATACATGAAAGTGTCTAACATTCTGTAGCAAAGCATGGTGCTGTAAGTAGATCTTAATAAATAATACATAGAAAAATAAACTGTTAAAGCAGATTTCCTGTCCGATTTACTATATTCAGAATAAGTAAACTATTTATTATGCTCCCCCAAGAAAGTTGGGGAGTGGGGTGACAATTGGAAGCTTCAGTATCAGGAAGAGATGTGCATTTTACAGTCACAACTGGGATTGGGTTGGGTTATAGGCCCTTCGATTTTGCCACAAATAGAACAGTATAGTACTGTCTAGGCTATTTCTTGGCAACAAGTTGCTGGATTTCCTGAAAAATTTATGGGAAGTGTCAGTACCAGCAGGCAGCAGGAGACACATACATTACATCCTTGATTTGAGGTCAAGGTCATGCTGTAAGGGATTTCCATGAAACTTGGAATGCAGATTTAATATAGTTTTAAAAGGTATACACAATCATTCTGTTCCATTTTTACTGAAAGGCTGTGTCACAGAACAGCATGTGCTTCAGGAAACTTCCATCATTTCCACTATTTCTTGTTTCATAGCTTCAATACTTATTTTTACATTCAAAATTGAAGGAAACAGTTATTAGACATTTTTTTCTATTTACAGCGTTTACTGGTGTGTAACCCAAATGGAAGACTGTCAGCAGAGGAGGGCCTACAGCATGGATATTTCAGTGATCTTAGTCCCTCAGTGAAGTTCCCTAGTGATCCTTTCTGATCATTCCACCATATGTAGATGTTGTTACTCATTGTGGTTACATATTTATTGTGACATTCAGTGTAAAACATATGAGACAGATATGTCACATTCACACAGCTGTCGTGTTCACCATGACATTGGCCAAGGATTAGCAACAGTTTGATCAGAAGTTTTCTTGTAGCTGTTCAGCTAAACCAAAGGGTTGGCCAAATGGGTTTCTTGGTTAAATTTCACATGTAGCCATTTACATCCACTGTATTTAGCTGCTAAAAAACTTAGGAAATTACAGTGAAAATAACACTATGACATGTTGGTTCTGTGAGAGAAACGATGTGGTTTCTGTGGTTTAGGGCTACAATAAGAAATGGTAAATTATGGCAAGTATTGGTGAACCTTGTAAGTGAAAGTCAAGGCCAAAGGGCAAATTATATCAGGTTTCCATCGATCATGTAACTTCTGATTGATACTGTTAATTGGACTCACAATTAAGAGGTCAAAGGTCAGGGTCACAAAATTTTAGTGTATGCCTTATTGACCTAAATACAGAGTGAAAACTCCAACTGTTGTCAAGATATAGTTGCTGCATTTACTATGGTAGACACCTTATGCCTATATATGAAGAATATGAATTTGTTAAGTCTGAAAATAATTTATGGCTGCCTAGTCATTGTTAATGATCATTTTGGTTTAAATAATAGATATTCTGTAATTCATCAAAGTATTTAAAGGACATGATTTGAATAACTGTTTGAGAACAGTTCTGATTCGTTTGTCTCAGAATGTATTTGTTAAGGTTTTGTTGGTAGGTGTACTTTTTATAAATAAATTGTGCAATATCTGGATTTTATCTTTTATTTTTCTTACAGATTTAAGATCAGTCTAAAATATTTGGTTCATTTGAGTAGTTAAGTGGTTTTCTTTTCTTTTTTTGTGAAATGTTTTTCAACATAATAAAATACATGATCACAAGATTGAACAATATTCTTTAACAAGTATCAGTTCAAACTAATAAAACATAGAAAGTACTAATTTTCAGTTTCTAAATAGACTGAAAAAAAGGCAGGTTGAAAGGCAAAAGTCAGGTCACTCAGTCAAGGCATAGAAAACTAGTAACATGTTGCAAATTATCAAAACTCTTAGCATGCAACTTCATACAAGGACTTCATAATTCAGAGGGTGGATTTCAGCTCAACTGACCACAGTGGCCATGGTGAGCTTTTAGGATCATACAAACAGTTTGTTTACAATCTGGCATCCACAATTCTGCAGCAATCTTAAGCAAACTTGGACACAAGCTATAAGACCTTGATCAAGTTTGATTATGGGTCAGATTCCTACAATACGAAAGTTATTGTCTCTGATAGAGCAAAAATTGCATTATTTCACCTTGTTTACACTCGAAGGCCCAATTCTTTTTTAGTTTTATCTAAATTTATACATTATGTGTATTGCTAAAGTTTCTTGGTCAAGTTCAACTATGGGCTGAATCCTACCATAATATGAGCAGTGCTGTGGAAAAACCTGTCAGATTTTGACCTTGTTCACTCTGTATGTTTCAATTATTGATCAGTAGTTACTTAATCATAATGTGTATTGCTACAATCTGTAGGTCAAGTTCAATTAAAGGCTGAATCTGACCAAAATTTTGAGCCAAAGCATGGGAAAACTTGTCTGATTTTACTGTGTTTACCAACACTGTGTGCTCAATTATTGATCAGTTGTAACCAAACTTTTCTTTGTCCAGTTAAAAAAATGGGCTGAATCAGACCAAAATTGGAGCCCTAACATGAGAAAACGGTCAGATGAATAAAGCTCTACTAAAACTGTTAAAAGAGTTCCTTTTCATTCCATCCTGACCTGGTTGCTCTGGGAACAAATAGGAAAACTTTAAAAATCTCTGAAACAACAGGGCCTTGAGCCTAGATATTAAGCATAAAAAAGTAGAACAGTTTGCAGTCAGCCCTTTATATTAACTTTCATTTTAGGCAACCATGAACCTTAAACTACTAACCTACCTTCTGTTTTTGATGCTACAACTATATAATCTTTACACTATATACTGTTTTGCATGTAGATTTGCCTGACCTTGACCTTGTGACCCATTTCTAGTTTTTGAAGCTATATTATTGAATTTGAAAGACAGTCAATCTGCAGATGCAGATTTTATTCTTGATCTTTGCTCTCTTTGACCTTAATGCACTGACATATTTCCTTGCTTTTGGAGCAAGGAATAAAACTGGAACTATGATAACTATGGTACTCAGATGACCAATGTAGGGCTACCATGGCTCTGTTGTTTATACAAAGACAGCAAAATTGTTCAGATTGAAAGCACATTTGACTAAATTTTATTCACTAGAAATGTAGAGCTAATAAACATCACAATTCCTTTTAGAGTACTGTGTGCACACACTGTCACTTGTGGTTTCAGTGAAGCCAGAAGTTGTGTGCAGGTTGGAACCTGAAATAAAAATCATTTATTGTAGACACAGGTCTAATTCATTTTTTAGTTAACCCGACAGACTATTTTTAAAAATCTCCTTGTCCGGAACGGGGACTGAGATTTTTGAAATTTGGTATGTCTTGTAAACCTCTACCAATACTGTTCAAATTATGGCCCTGAGGCCTTTTTTGCCAAAACAGGACTGGTGATCTTGTTCTAATCTTAAAATTTAACAAATAATACAAAGACATATGGAAACCTTTTTATGGCAGATTCCACAGAGATTATGTAAGTAAACATGTAAAGGCAATTCCTGAGTAGATTATGCTACTATATATACAGAGACAATTCTCCAGGAGGTTACGTGAGTAAATGTGTAGAGGTAATATATTTCCAAGAAGGTTATTTTAGTAACTGTATAGAGGCAGTGTCTGCTTTTATGCTCAGAAAAATAATGCATGGTTCATTATAAACTAGCATGTGAGACAGTTCACAAACTTGCCTAGCTTCTTTCATGCTCAGAAAAATAATGCATGGTTCATTATAAATTATTATGTGTGACAGTTCACAAACTTGCCTAGCTGCTTTCATGCTCAGAAAAATAATGCATGGTTCATTATAGATTAGCATGTGAGACAGTTCACAAACATGTTTATACATACCTTCTAGAAGATTTCTCATATTACAGTAGTTGGTACTGTAATCTAATACAGCATACCAAGTCTGGGAGGTTGAGTAACCCTGCAATTATTGTGTACATGTACTTCAGTTTCTTATCAGCGTAAGAGATTGTAAAAGTTACCTCATCTCATTCTTTTTCTTGTTGAAGTCAGCAAGTATTTAACAAAACAGTACTGTTTAAGATCCCCTTTCATACATTTGATGAATTAAAAAAATTATTACAGATCTTATAGTATCGAAACACACCTTAGATGTAAACTGCATGTAGTCCTAACCATTAAAATACTGAAAACTAAAGTATCAAAATATTGTAAGTCCAGTTGTACTGGTCACTCGATGATCATTTTGGGTCAGGAAGCAAATCACCGTGATTTAAAATACAGGTATATAGAATGTTAAAATTTTGTACTTACATGTACATTACAGGAGTCTGCAGTAGAGCCTTGTGTAAAGGTGAAGGTCACTGTGTCCTTGTAATGATGCTTGGGTGTCTCATGTACAAGTTTCAGCTCAGTGCTGGACTGTGATGTTAGCTGAAAAGAATGAAAGAATGCATGACTGTTTAAAGAGGTACTCTAAAATTGAAGCATTCCACTCCCTTCAAAATCAAATAAATGTGAGTGATATTGAACAAAATGTCAAGATTCTATAAAAAAGGTTGTAAATACAGCAGGTAACTGAATGTATTTCTATCTAATTAGTCTTCATACAGAGAGTTGTTGGTGAAACAATACTGGGAAGGATGAAAGATAAAAGTGATACCTTGTTGAAATAAGATTGAAAGCATTAGGCAGCAAACTGTCTATTTATGTTTATTTGTTGTTGGTTCTAGCTGCTGATATGATTAATGCCATCTGAAGAGTTAAACAGTTCAACCTCTTATATGATTCCATATAATTCCCCACCCCCCACCTACCCCATTCCATGAAATTTTCACTGATTTTATCTTCCTGCTACAACACTAGTCCTCTTAACAAAAGTCGGGCCATCTTAGTTATTGAAAGTGATGTAAATCCTTAACAGTTGTATAATATGAAATATTTGCAATGTTAAATGTACTTTTGAAAGGCATGTTTTTTTTTAAGGAATCTTGTTTATCAAAGAGTTATTATTAAAAAAAATCTATCAAGATATTTATTTAAGTAACTAGTTTTCTGTCTTGACTTGTTTGTGATATAAACCTTGTTTAGTTTACACGACAAAAATTAATTCATGTTTTGAAAAGTCATAACAGTGACTTAACTTAGAAAAAAAGAATTAGAAATAACAGTCATACAGTGAATTACAGTTTTATGAAAAATATCTAACAGTAATGAAAATAAATAGATAATATTGAAATATACGAAATATATCAAAAAAAGGGTTTTTCATTGTAATGAGTTCAAGTTAGAGTTGAGACAAAAGCATGTGACTGATGTCCTTAAACCCCCTTATATAACAGGCCGGCCTGGCTAGCTAATTCAATCGGTAGAGCATTGGATTGTCAATCTTGATGATCCTGGTTCAATCCCCATTAGGGCCAGCAAAATTTCTCTGTGAAAATTTATCTCAGTCAGTGCGTCAATAGGTCTTTTGTCCCTCACCTCTGAAGCAAGTGAGGAAGTAGTCAGTCACTTGTGGAGAAATTGGTTGGTAAATTGGTTGGATTCCCAGGAACACTAGTTAGGTGGACTGACTGACAGGATATGACCTCAGCTGTTTAAACTGGTGATAAACCCCAGTAAAACCAACATCTCTCTACTACCAACAAGAGCTCAATTTCCCCATAGTGTTTTCTGTTCAGTGCTTGCACTCTGTAAGGTTATTGGAGAAAGAATCCCATGCAGGAAACACTCTTTTTTTTCATACATGCTCTGTGTGTAGCACCAATACATGTCTCACTGTTTAAACATCTTATAATTAATTTAGTAGTGTTACTGGATTAACTTGGGATTAAACTTGCTACCCCAGAATTACAAAACCTATCTATTACCAGTTGACCACTGATTTGGCCTTGTAACAAACTTACAGAGTAGAGACATTTTTCTCCAGCGCCGTTAGGGCAGTTGGCATCTGTATGCCATGCGTTGATCTGATCCACCAGTTTTGTCTGCACATCGGTACAGCTTACTTGAAAAGTCCTGAATAAATAGAAGTGTAACGACTTCAGTCTTCAAATTTTAAGAATAAGTCATTTTTTCACATGATACTAGCTGTAAAAGACACACAACAGCATTAAAAGGGATATTGGCAAATGAAACCAGAGTAAATAATTCAACATATCACTGCCTTAAATGTAAGGAATTTTCAGTGGGAAAAAATACACATCCTGTATACCCACTGACCTGAACTAAAGAAAGATCTGTTACTTATTTAAGTTGGTCATCAAAACTTAACTTTATAGTCAGGTTAAATTATCAATTTGCTACCAATAGGGCAGGACAGGATACCATTCCTTTCTTTAATGCAAAATTTCTGAATATACTGTCTCATACATTTTTATGCTCCCCGAAGGGCGAACATATAGTTGCCGCTTTGTCCGTCCGTCCGTTCATTCGTCCGTCATAATTTTGTCCGGAGCATAACACAAAAACTATGAGAGATATCAAGACCAAACTTCATAGGTAGTTAGATCTCATTAAGGAGCAGTGCAGTGCACAAGAAACATAACTCTTGCTTTATTATTTTTTGAGTTATTGCCCATTGAAATTTCTCATACTTATTTTTTGTCCGGGGCATATCTCACAAAGTATAAGAGTTATCAACTTGAAACTTTATAAGTAGATAGATCTCATTGATGAGCAGTGCTATGCACAAGAACCATAACTCTAGCTTTATTAATTTTTGAGTTATTGCCTTTTGAAATTTCTCATACTTAATTTTTGTCTGGGGCATATCTCAAAAAGTATAAGAGATATTAACATGAAACTTTATTGGTAGATAGATCTCTATGAGGAGAAGTGCAGCGTGCAAGAACCGTAACTCTATTTTGCATAATTTAGGAGTTATTGCCCTTTGTTATTTTTCATACTTTAAAAAAATATATCTTAAACAAAAGCCCTTTTGGAATTGGCATTTATTTGGGGAGCATCCATCGGTTCTACCGATTTCTTATTTTTATAAGAACATAAAAAAAAAACCATACAATCATATAATATATATAAGAAATAACTTACCAATCTAGTTTGCATGAAGCATGCAGAGGGAATGCCAAAGCCTGGCCAAGTATGCACACAAGAACAACAATGGGCAACATGGTAGATAGACAACAGTTGAAATGTCTTAACAAATAGAAGCAAATAACAATAGAAGTTTCTCTTTATATCATAGGCAGTGTCCTACTTAAATAAGATAAGGCAGAACATTTTGAAATTCTGACCTCTTTTCTATCAGGACTGAAATCAGTGATGGTTCTTTGTGCTGAAAACGTGGTTTTCATTGAACATAAATACTGTAAATTGTGTTCTGTATAATAACCTCTAGAGGACATGAATAACAGTAGTTTATAAGGAGAAAAAGTTAGAAGTATCTTTTATAATGGACAAATCAAATCTAAACTTAAATGGTGCAGCCAAAAGTTCTGAAATTATCTATACAACTATTTGTTTATGAATAACCATAATATAAATGAGATATTGAGCCATGCTAAAAAAAAAAAATATCTGGACTCACATTCAATTAGTTGGACTAAAATGAAGCAAGAAGAATTTATTCTAAATAAGAATTCTGAAGTAAAGGCATATGTTAATTAGTATGCATTAATAAAATTTGAATAGTTAGACATGGGCAGAGTGCTGCCACCAGTTTGATTGTATGAATGACATGAAATAAAAAATACGTATATACTAACTGGCTTATTAGCTTAAATTATATACCGTTATTGTGAACCAACTACAATCGAAGGATTAACTGAGAATATCTCTTAATGACGTTGTACCCTAATAAAATGTCAATAGATTTGAAAAAATACTGCAGTGTGCATGGACAAAAAATTTCAACCACTTATCGGTATCTTTTATTTTTCTTATAACAGATATAGGAGAGTGACCTTAACCTGAGGACCTCTTGTGATTGTGACAAAATAAAATGGCCACTTCATTTGAAAACCTTTAATCTTTATTTGATGAAAATACAGTCATTAATCAAACATTACAAAAAGTGACCTTGTCCAAAGAAATCAAGGTTGTTTGGGAATAAACTGAACACTTGCAGCAAGTCCTTTTAATGTCTTCCATTCAACAAAAGTTAAGATGAACAAGTGTAACCTTGACCTTAGAGACCTGTGTCATATGCATAACACCATCAGTCAAAAAAGAACATTTTTTGTGTCAAATATTTTCAAATTTCCTCCATGCAAATGTAGTTATAACAAGAATACAAACAACGAGAGATATCCCAGTGTGTTATGGCATTGACACTAAATGTTATGCCTACAATATAGTAAAATTACCAGGGACCAAAGGTTATTCCTACACCTCAGTCATTCAATGCAGGTAACAGACAAGTTCTTTTTCTACAGTATTTGCTGTTTCAGATAGAATAAATCAAGTCTTTCATGCAAATGACACAAAGTTCTTATGGCACAATGACAAGAAGAAGATTACAAAAATACAGGTGAATTAATAGTCTTTAGGTATATCAGTGGTCATCTTGTCTTTACCATAATTTGATGAATTTACTTCTCAATTTCAGACATACACTTTATGCACTATAATCTCCTATCAGTACGATACTTTGGTCACACTTTATGAAGTGTGACTTTTGAATAGGTACAAGTCTATAATACTGATAAGTGTAAATTTTACCATCAATCATATCTGTATATAAAATTTTGATGTATGTAGTATACACCAAGTTCTTAAGTACAGCAAGTTGTGCATCTGTTATACTGACCCATATAAAAGATTCCTGCTAGCAAGGAAAAGGATAAACCATATCTCGAGTAGGATATGTTGTTTTTTTGGTAAAATAGGGTGAAGAACTATTACTCAAGTTCCAATACACTAAAGCCTTGGGTTTAAACCACAAGCCCCAAAGTTCTAGAATTTTGCAATTTCTAGTGTACTGCTACCAAGACGAGACACGTGGATCATTTTGCTTTGATTCCGGTGATCAGATATTTAACATAGACTTACATAGACAATCTGTTTAAAAATATCTTGTCAGAACCCAAAAGGCTGAGATTTCTAAAGTTTTTTGTATAGTAGTCTAGTGGTACTTGACCAAGATTTTTCAATTACTGTATGTTCCCGGAGTCATTATTTGCTTCACCAGGTCACATTTTACATTGAAATATACTAGAAAATTTTAAAAACTCTTATATAGCCTGAAAAAAAGGCAAGACTTATGAAATTTGATATGAAGCATTACCAAGTAATCTCTACCAAGATATTTCAAACTTTGCTAATGGTCATTTTTTTGCACCCCTTGGTGGTCAGTTGTTTAACAAAGATTCATATAGACACACTCTTTTTAGCATCTTTTTATGCCCCCGAAGGGAGGCATATAGTTTTTGAACTGTCAGTCCGTCCGTAAGTCCGTCCGAAAACTTTAACATTGACAATAACTTTCTTATTAGTTAGTGGATTTTCATACTTGGACACAACACCCCTTTGGACAAGACCTTTACACTGACCTATAATTATCTGACCTTGACCCGTGACTGACCTTCACCTTGAAGATCCAATGGTCCAACAACTTTAACATTGTCAATAACTTCTTTATTAGTAAGTGGATTTACTTCAAACTTGGACACAACACCCCTTCGGACAAGGCCTTTTCACTGACCTATATTTGTTTGACCTTGACCCCTGGATGACCTTCATCTTGTAGATCCATTCGTCCAAAAACTTTAACATTGGCCATAACTTCCTTATAAGTAAGCGGATTTACTTCATACTTGGACTCAACACCCCTTTGGACAAGACCTTCCCACTGACCTGTAATTATTTCACCTTGACCCCTGAATATCCAATGGTCCAGAAGCTATTATCTGGCCATAATTTTCAAATTGGTAAGTGGATATACTTCATACTTAAACACAACACTACTTTGGACAAGACCATCCCACTGTCCTGTATTTATTTGACCTTGACCCCTGAATGACCTTCACCTTGAAGATCCAATTGTCCAGAAATTTTCACACTGCCCATAACTTCCTTATTAGTAAGTGGATTTACTTCATACTTGGACACAACCCTCTTTGGATAAGACCTTCCCACTGACCTATATTTACTTGACCTTGACCCCTGAATGACTGGTTCTCAGATCAAAGTTCAAAGCACCACTTTCGGGGCCATTGTCATCTTACAGTTACAGTTCTTGTTTGTAATTTTTTTTTTTGATTTCTTTTAAAAGAAACTTACATTGCACTTTTTGTTTTACCAGTTATACTCGTGATTTCTTTAACATTAATGTACTCTTCTTATCATTAGCATGAAAATAAAAAAAGCGTATGATGGAACATCACATGCAAAACTATACACATTGACCAAAGTTCATAGATGTAGCACCAAAAATATACCTGTATAAAACTAATGACCCTGGGGCCATGAATTGAGCAGATTTGGTACAGGACCACAACAAATATCTAAGTTCTGGTTTTAGGGAAGAATGTGAAAACATCTGTTAAATAAGTGGGCAGTTTTGACACAAGGCTGATGATTTGAACTTCTGTGGAGGACCATAACACAATGCTTCACAGTTTCTGACGAGATTTTTCCAATGTAAACACACGTGACCCATAAAATGGGGTCAGTTTTTTACCCTAGGGTCATTTTTTAACAGTCCTAAATAATGTTACCAATTACCTTGGCATCATGCCCAGAACTTTCAGAAAAGAATTTTTAAAGTTTTTCTTCTGCATTTCTATATAAAAAAGCACTGACCATTGGGGCAGGGCCAATAGTGAACACAGGGATACAGTTTGAACACACTAGGTAGAGGTCCACTAGACAATGCTACACACCAAATTACAGAACTCCGACTCTGGTAAATTTAGACAAGAATATTTTTAAAGTTTTCATTCAAGTAGCCATAGCTACCAGTTTTGCATGGAATGGAATTCTTTGAAAAGTTTTGGTAGAACTCCATGCAAGAAATATCCCTGCCAGCTTTCATCAGCTTTGCCCCTGTGGTTTCAGAGGAGAGGTTGTTTAAAGAAAGTGGTGAATGACAGAAGGAATAAAGCACAAAAGCTCACCCTGAGCCTCTAGCTAAGGTAAGCTAAAAACCTAAGAATACACTTTAACATTGCTTGTTTTTATGTACTTTCTCCCTTTAGCTTATGCTTCAAAGCTCATTATGCATCTAACTATTTTAGAATCTGTGCCTGGATTACCACTGATAACAAGAGCCATGTTACACATGGTTAATCCCCTCACCGGAAAGAGTTGTCTGAAAGTTTTACTTCTAAAATCTATATGTAATAATGCATGTATGCAGTTTGAAGAAAATCCCTCAAAAAAGGCAAGGTAGAGTGATTGTTCTTGCACACGGCACTTCCTACCTATGTGCTCTGTCAGTGTATTAAGTTTGAAGAAAATCCTTCAAGTATTTTTGGAGTTATGCTCTGGAAATTCTTTTTCAAGTAAATCTGATAAAGGGGAATAACTCTAAAAGTAGGCAGGGTAGAGTTATTATTCTTGTGCACTGTACTTCCTACCAATGTGCTAATGTCAGTGTATTAAGTTTGAAGTAAATCCCTCAAGTACTTTTAGAGATATGCTCTGGATACTAGTAAAACTTTCTAAGTAAATCTGATAAAGGGGAATAACTCTAAAAGTAGGCAAGGTAGCCTTATTGTTCTTACACGCTGCACTTCCTCCCAATGTGCTCTTTCAGTGTATTAAGTTTGAAGAAAATCGCTCAGGTACTTTAGGAAGTTATCCTCCGGACAAATTGGGACAGACCCACGGATGGACTGATGCATGCACGGATGGAGACCATTTCTAATATCCCTTCTGCCTTTGGCGAGGGGATAAAAAAATGTCTTTTGAAACATGGAATCTGCTAAGCAAATACATCAATTTTAAGTGCATATGGACAAAGTATTACTATGGGCCTTACATGAGCACCTGCTGACAAGGACAGGTATGCCTGAAACAAACTAAGAAGTTTACTTATAGTTCTTTTAATTCACTATATACAGTATTGCACATTTTCAGAATAAGACAAAAAAAAAACATACACAGTTCATTCAATGATGATATAACCACTTTGTGACATTTCTCATGTGACTTTTGTTGTATTTGAAGTGTTCGTAATTTTAACAAAAACAAAGCTTCAAGTAGCACGAAGTAATTAGTGGTATGCTTCTTTGTTGCTGAATTAATACTATGTATATAAGATACATGAAGATCTTATACAGTACACACTGGATAATGATGCCTCTGACCTTATTCTGCCATCTTTCAATATCAACTGAATCAATTTCAGGTGCAAAAACATGGATACATTTAGAAAGAAAACCTCAGTACTGCTGATTACAGGAACCCACAATAATATGTAGTCCACATGTGTGAATAAACTGCTGTCTCTTTATCCTTCATAGCTGAGTAAGTGAATCTTTTAAACTGCAGCTTTCCATGACAGAAACAAATTTAAAATTCAGTCACCTTGAAAATTTCATAAATGGCTACAGTACAGAACAGAATCTTGAATAGATTCAAAATTTTCTTCTAGGGAAGCAAACATTCCCTAACAAGAAATCAGTAGAACCAATAGATGCTCCCCGAATAAATGCCAATTCCAAAAGGGCTACTGTTTAATACGTATTTTTTTAAGTATGAAAAATAACATAGGGCAATAACTCCTAAATTATGCAAATAGAGTTATGGTTCTTGCACGCTGCACTTCTCCTTATAGAGATCTATCAACCAATAAAGTTTCATGTTAATATCTCTTATACTTTGTGAGATATGCCCCTGACAAAAAATAAGTATGAGAAATTTCAAAAGGCAATAACTCAAAAATTAATAAAGCAAGAGTTATGGTTCTTGTGCACTCCTTAATGAGATCTAACTACCTATGAAGTTTAGTCTTGATATCTCTCACAGTTTTTGTGTTATGCTCTGGACAAAATTATGACGGACGGATGGACGGACGGACGGGACGGACAAAGCGGCAACTATATGCTCGCCCTTCGGGGAGCATAAAAATGGAATATTATATATGTTTATAACTGCTGATAAATAGAAGAAACCTGACCTAAACATGGGAATCAAATAAATACATGTAGCTAAATTTTTGTGTTTAGAAAAAAGATCCACTTCAATACTAGTCTCTACTCAAACACATATCAACTTATCAAACGGCCAACATCCATGTATACCATTAAATTCTGGATACTCATGTTTATTAGATCAATGTTTCTGTATAATAACATGATAACATATTACTTATTTCACCACCACTGTCCTAACTGGAAGTATTACTGCTCAAAAATAATCTGCCTAATACAATGTTATAATAATAATATTGTAAGATTTCCATCAGATGACCAAGATTTCATCAAGACAATCACTTTGAGCTAGTGATCTACTGAGAGTTTTCACCTGGATGAGAAATCATTTAGTACACATTTGGAATAATAAGTTTAGTGAAAAGTTTTGATCCAATGTGACCAAGTATAAATATAATCTAAGAAATAAAGCCAAACATTATCAGCACTGGGTCAAAATTTTTACATGTACAGTGCTCACAAAATTTTCCTTTCATCTGATTTGGTGACCTTGTTTTTGATCCAACATAATCCAGTTTCAAAATTATCCAAGAGATTATCAAGACAAAGATTCTAAACAAGTTTCATGAATATTAGAATATTATTAGACAAAAGATGTAACCTCTAGAGCTTTATCAAGATTTTTCCACAAACCCGAGAGCTAATGACCTCGTTTTCAACCTAACATGGACCATTTTCTTATTCATTCAGAAAATCAGTAAGATTTGACAAGTTTAATGAAGACTGAGTGAAAATTTTAAACTTAAACTTTAAATTTTAAAATGTCTTCTTTGGTTTTAACCTAGTTTAACCCATAATTTTATGACGAAGTTTTGATCTCAAAGGAATGATGACTTAGGCAAACTTTCTGGGCAATTTTCATTGAGGCTTCTTTGGAAATGTGGTCTCTTTTATGTTCATATGTTAGATGTTGTGATTATGCATGATAAATGATGCACAGTGAACAACAGACAATGGCTTATCACTAAAGTTCATCCTTAGACGATGAAAAGTCTGCACTTTGGCTACATTTACTCCCGAATAAACACAAATATGCATACATGTTTATCACAAATAGGCAGTTTTCACTAATTTTTGTTTACTTCTTTTGGATGAACCCATATGCTTGGTCCCTGCATTGCTGTTACAAGTCAAAATAAGGTCACAGAAGCCTTGAACCCATGAATCTATGGCTATGTTGGATCATAGTTCAAATCATGCAATCACTTGAACTCACAGAGCCAGGAAACAGTTTTTCACAGTCTAATTTTTCTCTCATCATACATTGCTGATTCCGAGTTTTTCTGCCTGCTCTATTGCAGACTGCAGATTAGAATCAAACAAATCACATCTGAAAATATACGAACCAGTTATAACATACATTCAGAACTTCTTTAAAGTCTAGAATCATACTACATGTACAGTTGAAACGTGATGAACAAAATCATGATAAATTACTTATTTCATACTATTAAGAGATACAATTTGTGCAAGACCTTTGTTTCTTTTTCTATATGTAATTTTCTTATCTGTTTTTGAGCTCCTGTTTAAGCTCATTTTAATGTTTTGGTGCAGCATTAGATGGCCTGATAAGAAACACACCACAAAATTAATGAAAGACATGAGATGAATCGCCTCAGAACAAACTTATGGCATACAACAAAATCATTCTTATGTCCAATCAGTATTTTACTCTGAACAGACATGTGATACAAGAAAAAAATCACATTATACAAAAAAAGATCAGCTTTGTTGTCAATTTGAAGAACAGCATTTCAATTGTTCAACAAAACATAAAAGTCAATAATAAAATGCATCAAGACAAGAAATGTCAAGAAGCCATATAATCTCACCTGATTGGCATATCTAATGAGTAGAAGGGATTCTTGAGGGCAAAGTCTGCATACACTTCATACAACTTCTTTAACAATACATCTACTGCTGCTTGTCGGGGATCTGCCATGACTATAAATTTTAATCCTGAAAGAAATGAACATGGGAAGTGAAGTAATTCAGTGCGGAAGATGGAAAACAAGATGATAAAGAAAACATTCTTACCTTAAGCTCTTAGTCTGGACTAGCTTTTACTTAAAACGGGTGACTTTCTTGCACACTAAACTTTTCTAAAATCTTATCTCAAGTTATGTAATCATATGACTGAATTCCTCATGAAAACTACTTTTAGAGTATACATAGATGAAATGACCACTTCCATTTACAGGAAGAATGTTAGGAAATGGAAACAGAGAATACTGGTTATGCCTTGTATATGAATTATGAGCAATAATGCCCACAAAATGTTCAAATACTAAACTGGAAGTTTGTTTGTCTGTCATTTTCCCAGTTTCAATTCAAAGCTCTTAATCAGTGTCCAGCTGGTCCAACTGTCTGCCTGTCAAGAGACTCAAACATAGGATAGGTAAGATCCATATGCCTGAGAAGCTACAAGTTTCACTAGGGGTGTAACCATGACGACCTAAAGTATATTTCACTTACATTCAGTTATAGAAATTACCATCTATTAGCTCTGCCTGACACAGGAATCTGGGAGTAAAAATGGTGGGTTGAAAGGCAAAAGTTTCTAACTAGCACTGAATAGAAAAGTGTCTAATAAACCTAGAATGCTGGGTGTTTGAAAATGGGGTTGCCCTGTGATAAACAGCACTATCATGTACATAGACAGCATTGTCTGGAGCATACTAACCTGTCATAGTCTGCATGCAGTTCAGTTTAAATGTGTCTGTTTCCAGTGTCTCTATCCCAGAAGACCTTAGTTCTGGTGACAGCTGTGAACCAATGGCAAATAACCTAGAAATAAATGTGACAATCATGAATACATGGCAAGAAACTTAGAAATATATGTGATAGTCAGGGATCCATGGCAAGTAATCTACAAACAAATATGCCAGTCATGAACCCATGGCAAGAAACCTAGAAACAAATGTGCCAGTCATGAACCCATGGCAAATAACCTAGAAAAAAATGTGCCTGTCATGAACCCATGGCAAATAACCTAGAAACAAATGTGCCTGTCATGAACCCTTAGCAAATAACCTGGAAACACATGTGCCTGTCATGAACCCATGGCAAATAACCTAGAAACAAATGTGCCTGTCATGAACCCATGGCAAATAACCTAGAAACAAATGTGCCTGTCATGAACCCATGGCAAATAACCTAGAAACAAATGTGCCTGTCATGAATGCAGGGCAAATAACCTAGAAACAAATGTGCCTGTCATGAATGCAGGGCAAATAACCTAGAAACAAATGTGCCTGTCATGAATGCAGGGCAAATAACCTAGAAACAAATGTGCCTGTCATGAACCCATGGCAAATAACCTAGAAACACATATGCCTGTCATGAATCCAGGGCAAATAACCTAGAAACAAATGTGCCTGTCATGAACCCATGGCAAATAACCTAGAAACAAATGTGCCTGTCATGAACCCATGGCAAATAACCTAGAAACAAATGTGCCTGTCATGAACCCATGGCAAATAACCTAGAAATAAATGTAACAGTCATGGCATGTAACCAAGAAAAAGTTCATAACATACACTGAATGATTCCTTGCAGATAACAATTTGTTTATCATTTATATTGTATTGCAAATATTTTAAATTATTTAAAATGGAATGATATAATAACCCAATAAAGTTACTTCCACATCTTCTATAAGAACAATAACCAGGTTTGGAAATGAAAGCAAGTACTTACGAATGAAACATGCTTGCTAACATAATTCTTTCATTAGTTGTTAACTTAGGTCGTCCAAATTTGATACTGATTGGAAAATTTTCCTCCTGTGCAAGAACTTCTAATATTTCTCGGCCATCCTGAAGATACTTCCCCTCTGCTGGGATACCATTAATTGCAAGAAGTGTATGGCCAACTGTAATATATAGTAGAAAGCTGTAGTACTCTTATAAAATTGATTGCAAAGTTCTAATATTGCATGTAAAGATTAAGCCTAAAAAGGATACACAGTGTTTTATAATGCAAAACCAGAACAAAGACACACAATAATGGCAATGTCAAGACCACATTTAGAATCTAACTTTGTGTAATACGCCAACACTATAGTTCCTTTGTATTATAAATTTTACATTTGTGTGGCTAATTTTGGAATTTCAATATGAAAATTGAAGGAAGTTTTTGGTTTTCATAGCTAAAAATGGAACTGTAAGAAATCTTGAAGGCAATGAAAAAGTATTAAGTGAGCTTACTTTAATTACATCCAACCAACAGAATTTGTTGTAATCAGAGATGATCTACTTTGTGCACTGTTGTCATGCAATACACAATACTGAAAGTTTAAGTGATAAGTTTGCCATGTCACTGTTTATGACCCCTGTCACGTAATTCATTGTTCATTGCTAAAACAAAAAGGGCTGAAATTGTAAGGATGGGATACTGGGGGTCAAAAGTGGGAAAAACTTTTCAGAAATCAACATCTACATGGTACAGCCCAATAATCAATCACCGATTATAAATGGGTGGCGTTGTCATAAACAAATGTAACGATTAAGATCACCAGTCTCTCAGAAAATATATTAAGGCTAGATTTAACTGCCATAGGAAAGGAATTCCAAACTCTGTCTGTGGGAAGGAGGAGTTAGAAAAGTGCTGAGTAAGGAATGAGGAATCGAGCAATTTAGGTTTCTAGTAGGAATAAGGTGACCCTACATCCATTGCAACTGTTTGGTTCTGACCTCATAGAATGTAACAAGTGACTTTTGTAAACCTTCTATGGTGCTACGATTTCCATTCCAGGGAATTCAGCATTTGAGCGACACTGCTATTGTATTCATAGTTGCTCGTGATATACATTGTACTTGGCTGCTGACCTTTGTACTAATATCATCACAGTCAACTATACAAATGTCTTTGAAATTACTTGATCCGTGACTGCATGATTTTGATGACACATTCTGGCCGGGTATGACAGACCAAACTTAAATACCATTAGTCCAAATATGAATCTAATTATAGTTGAATATCATGCTAATATCTGACTGGCTAATACCGTCTTCTGAGTGAAAGGACCATCTCAATAATGCAAAAATGCTTGTTTATATTTCTTTGCAAATGTCTGTGGGCAAGCAAGTCAAACCGGCTCCAAGTCATCTTGGCCCCAAGTCGAATTGGCCTCAAAACAAGTGAAATCGGCCCAAAAACAAGTCAAATCAGTCGACCAAAAAGTCAGATCGGCCCCACTGCATTTTTTATAAGTCAAATCGGCCCCAATATTTTTTAAAGAAGATTAATAAGATATAATCATGTTTAAATAATTAAATAAAAATCAGCTTTAATATTAGTGAAAATTGTTATTAACACACGCGCAATACTTTCTGTTTGATTATCAACGTGACAAACAAAAACAAATTACTGTTAAAATAAATTAGCTTTAATGTTAGTGATAATTGTTATTAACATAATTTTGTGTGCGATAATTGCTGTTTGATTATCTTCTTTTTTAATATAATTAAATCTATATCAGTCAGAATTTTGAGTTAACTTTCTTATACTGTCTCTTTGTCAGTGATTTTGTGCACTGCTTCTGTTCTGTTCTATTTTGGAGTTTATTTACATTGATGGACTTATATAAGTTTTATATTAGATATGTGATACTGTTATGTTAATAGTGATTAATTTTTAATTATATTGATCAAAATAATGAACTGTGTGTTTTTCATTTAAAATGACAGATAATTGTATTGACTGTGGAAATGTTGTAGGTAAACGTCAGGAAGCAGTCACTTGTGATGCTTGTGAAAGATTGCAGCACAGGACGTGCAATACAAGTAAGTCATTTTATTGACAAGGGCACAAGGCTTAGAAATTTGTCATGCTATTTACTGAATGATATGTCTCTAAAAGAATAGTTTTCATTTCAAATTAAAATTCATAACTGATAATAAGTACACAAGCACTATATGTTGATTAAATGTATGTGTTGTGTTTTTAATTGGCGTGACTTTACAACATCACAAAAACCTCAAGTTAAAAAAATGTTTCATACAGCCTTTTAAATGTGCTATAATTTATCAAAGGTATTTAAATGAATTAATGCACAAACAATTTCAAAATAAAAAAAGGTGATTATGATTATGATACTGTTTTGATTTGACGTGATTAGTAGGGTTAATCTTGTCATTTATATAGGTGTTGATTGCTATTGTATTTTATTGTACTTTGTATTTATTACTTGTGAAATGTCACAATAAAATTGCACGCTTGGATGCTTAATCCATGACAATCAAAACAACAGTATTTAGAGTGCAGCCATATAATCATGTCATTTATATCGGTGTTGATTGGATATTGTTTATTAAATGTGTCACGAAACAGTACCAGCATGTGCAATGTGATTTAATCCATGACAAGATCAAAGCGATTAATTTTATATAATTGATAATGATTTATCATTGTCTTGATAAAGAAACAAATTCGCAAATATTCTGTGACAGAGCAAAGATTAATTTAAGCTTCGCAGCAGGCATACAAAATTATCCCATTAAAAAATGTTTCATTAATAAAATGATATATAAAAGAAATGAAAATGTTCTTCTGTTTCATTCGAATGCTTTGTAGGGTGAATTCACTGAAAAAAAAAATGTTATACTAAATCATAACTTTTTACAAAAAAAATGAGACCGATTTGACTAGAGGCCGATATGACTTTTTTGTGGGCGATTTGACTTGGGGCCGATTTGACTTGGGCCGATTTGACTGTAATTCGTCTGTGGCTTTGACCAATATTAGAAATACCTTCACATCTACATATCTCAAAATATTTTCACTATCTGCTAAAGAGCTTTGCAGCTGTTTTTAACTCGGTTTGCCACTTGTACCAGATTTTAAGGAAGGCCGCTCATTTTAGTATTTTACCCACCCTTTATGCCATCTCTTTCACCAAAAGCTACAATTATCTTCTCGTCAAAAACTTTCAAAGTCAGTTCCAACGGGTAACTGAATGTCTTTTCTACTTCAGGCCGTGGAATGCTGTGATCATACTGGTATATGAGTCCCCCAGCTTTATTGATAATATAAACACTAAAAATTGTCATTTTGGTTATTTATGTCATGGGAGGTAACTGGTTGAGCAAGGTTTTGCAAGAGTGACTTCGACTGATTCGTCCTCAATTGAGGGCGCTGTTGTTTGCAAGACACGCTGTTCACCCGCGCGACAGGTCGACCCAAAACGATATTTGCATGAATGATATGAGTTATTTACCTTTATTCGTTGTTATTGACAAAGGTATACAGTTATTTCATTCATTGATTCATATATTTTTATAGTTTAAAAATTAATACTGAGATTTTATTCCAAATTTCAGAAGAGTGACGTCTATCGAGGACAAAATGGACGCCATTGTCCTCGCCAGTTCTCGTACCAATCTGTCTGCCCGGAAACTGAATATCTGTTTTCGAAAATCTGTTGCTGTTAATCTGAGATTAATCTAGCGTTGAATACAAACAAAATAAGCTCAGTTCTTTCAAAATTATGCAGATACATGTAGTTAGACTTTTCCAAAATATGTTTTGCTCAGTGCACAGGAAGTTATCTTCTGTTAGCTGTATCAATGTAAACAAGTAACGTGAAGTTGGATGAACTGATCGATCACCATTGGCATACATAGAAAAAAACAACAACAACGGGAAAACGGTCTAGGTGGTATGAATAATGTCTGTACTGAATAAATGCATTAAATTGCAATGCAATTCTGTTGTACAAAAAAACCCTTCTGGGTGATTTTAACTTTAAGGTGGTGTTGTTGTAGACAGCTAATTATCTGTTACTCAAAGACACATAGGTGTCCTGTATTCTTACTAAATTTTCCACACAGGGATACTATTACATAAACTAGATATGTTGCTTTTCACCACAGTTATCAGTAATTTTTTGCAGCAAATGTAGTTTATGTAATAGTGTCCCCGTTCGGAAAATTTATTAAGAACAAAGGATGGTATACACATCTATGTGTCGTTGGGTGACAGATAATTAGCTGTCTAAAACAACAACACATCACGGAGTTCCGGATGCCGAATGCGATTTAAAAATCGCCAAGAAGAATAGTATAAAAGGACAAAATTGCATTGGATTTTGATGCATTTAATAGTATAGACATTATTTTTACCACCTGCACCGTTTTTCTTTAAAGAGAAAACATAAAAGAAGGTGTCCGAAAAATGGCATTACATTCCGTTGCTTTTTTCTACATATGCCTATGGTGATCGACATGTTCCTCCAACTTGTTTACATTGATAAAACTTCTGATACCTGTGGTCAGTGAGTTGTGTTCTTTGCATGATAAGGAGCTGTGTTGAAATAAACATGGTATCCAGAAAGAAATTCCTCTTTCCAATACAGGATGTTAAAACTTTCACTTAATTTACCTCTCACTCAAAGCACTCTTGTAATGCAGTAGTATTAGCTATTGCTTTAGCCAGATGAAGCCATCCCATGTTGCTCAGTTGGTAGTGTCACTATTTCGCTTCCGAAGGTGAACCAAGGTTGCTATTTTTTAGTTGTTCACCTTCTATGTCCCACTTTGATCTGGGTCTGCTTATGCGGATTTGCCCAATTGTATGCAATTGGGCACATATTATCGCTCATTTGTCCCATATTTTGCAGAGATTGCAAACAAATGATGAAGTTAAGATAAAATGACTTAAAGAACATACCAGTCCCTTCCTGTAAAGAAAATCACAGGTTATATAAGTATAAACTAAAAGTTTTCTTTTGTATCAGTTTAACCGCCTTTTTATTTTCAATTTTCGACTGTCAGAATTCCCCGGTGATGAAGGCAAGGATGCAATTGTTGCAGAGGAAATTAACCAAGGTGTTTCTTCCATGAGATTTCCGTTTGGTTATATGCAGTTTAAAATTAGACTTAAAGGTTGAACATTCAACAATGAAAAAAATCTATAAAAGCGGTTCTACACTTAAAGCATAAATTAGGCTACTTGATAGAGCATCAGATAGTCAAACCAGGTCTTAGTGCAATCCCCAACAGGGCCAGTTGATTTTTTTTTCTTGTTAATTGATCTTGGACACTGGGTCTAAAAATCATTTGTTCCACTCCTGTGATGAAGAGAAACAGTAAAGTATTTTTTTAATTTTTTTTTTGGTAGCCCATACACTGAAAGCTGAAGAAAAGTCAGTATTCTCCAACTGCAGTCCATTTTTAGGTATAAACAGTAGCCTATAATCTAATATTTCTTCTTTGGTCTGTTGTTGCAATATGTTTATCACATGATTGTCTTTGGTATGCTCTGTCCAAAGTTTAGGGAAACTGGTGAATTGATTGTCTCTGAATATGTTTTTTAAACTTGTCACATGCTGCTTATCTCTTTTTATGGAACATATTGATGAAGAAACAAACCTCAGGAATCACTGGAGTTTTTGCACCTTGCAATACCTTTATCTGTAGACATCTACATAAATTATATACTGAGAACTAAAAGAAACCAAAATATTTTCTATATATTAATTATTTCACATAACTATTGCAACCATTTAAACTACCACAATCTTGCAGTATTGTCAGTCTTAATCTGTTCATATTGCAGTATTTGTTGATATCCAAGACCAGGTCATGACCCGAAATAACATGAATCAGCAATAGCAATCAATATATTCCTGAAAAATAGTAGATTTGATGTAAATAATTGCATGTCCTACATTTTTTTCTGAACATAGGTACATCAGTTTTGCAGTAATCACAGCGTTGGTAACTGATCCAAAATAAAAGAAATATCAGAAGTCAGTATATTCTTCCAATACTGTCGCATTTTTTAGTCTCTGAATATTCAAGAAGGAAATTAGGTTTGTGGTTGTCCATAATAAAACATTGTGATTAAACTATTCAATAGGCTGTTGAGTTGGTATATTCAAACAGAATCTAGTACTGTTCCCCATTGATATTATACTTAGACATTGTCAGTCATTTAGTATGGTTTAGAAGTCAGCAAGTAGTTCCCACAGTTAAATCTCTTTTTTTAATGGAATAAAAAAAAATCATAAGAAAGTTGTAAGATATTTGTTGAAATAATTCTGAATTATTAATAATAGAAATGTATCGGTTAGAACTTAGATTTGTTTCCAAATAGTTGCACACCACTAATTTTTGGAAATAAATACTGTTGTTCTATTTTTGAAAAAAAATGTTTTTTATAGACTAAGCTATGGCAGTGCCAACTGATATGGTGGGGATCATTCCAATGGCAACTGAAACAGTTTCTTCAACACAGACACCCATACATGGTTACAGCTTCGAAGGAGATGTGGCAACTACTGTCAACATAGCAGATCTGAAGCCAGTCATTGTGATGGCTAACATGACAGGTGTATCAGAAGAAGTCCAGGTGTGTATTGGGATGTTTTCATGTTTTTGCATTCATGGCTGTGTAGAAAAATTGTGTTTATCTTTATGCTTAGGGATGGATACCTTGGTCAGCAATGTTAGGTTTCTTCTCATAAGTATGTTGTCACTCCAGATCTTGCTGATTTATATGTAGATCACTGGAGAGCATATATTTTGCTTTAATCTTAATGAAACTTAGCCAGAAATACTCTCCTTTAAATCTCTGAGAAATCTTAACTTGAATCTGACTAACTTGTTAATGCATGCAAATTTAAAACACCAAATAGAATGGCAAACAGTTGTTATTGTATCTACGGTTTGATGATTGGTACGGGTTTGATACCTTGTTTTTTTATTTAGAACTAAAAGCAATATTCCCTTTTTGCAGGTGTCCACTCAGATTCCACTTGCTAATCAAGATGAAATTAACTTTTCTGAAGGTGTATTAAGGTCACATTTGATGACAAACAAACCTAGTTCAGCCAACACGAGAAAACAGCTGACCAGTGAAGTTTACCCTGACAGGTAGTTACCATCTTGTTTCTAAGATTATGGTACCCTCTTCATCTTTGCAGTAAAGCCCATCATCTATCTGCATTGTAAATGTTACTTTTTTCTTGAATAGAAAAGCTCAGCAATGAATTATACCTGTGGTCTAAATCAGCTCACACTAGCGTGATTGTTCTTACCTAAGTTATAACCCTGAAAGTTCCCACATTTAGTGCTGGCTAACCCTGTATTGTAATCTAAGGCTACTCAGGCATTACATGTGAGTATTTATTGAATTTGTTTAGTCAGTACTGAAGATGTTCAAACTATTTTAAACAATCAGAGACTTTGCATGATTTTTATCTATTTCATTTTTAGCTCACCTGAGCATGCTCATGTGAGCTTTTAGGATCCTTGATTGTCCGGCGTCCGTCCGTCGTCCACAATTCATTCAAACGACATCTCCTCTTAAACCACTGGGCAAAATTTAATGAAACTTGCCTAGAATGTTCCTTGCATGAAGCTCTACCAAGTTTGTTCAAATGGTTCCGGTCCATTGCATTTCTGGGTCACAGGAGCTAAAAACAGATTTTAAAAGTTGGATCTTTAAAAATCTTCTTGTCAGAAACCACAAGGCCTGGAGCTTTGATATTTGGTATAAAGCATCATCTAGTGGACCTCTACCAAGTTTGTTCAAATTATGATCCTTGGGTCAAAAATGGCCCCGCCCCAGGGGTAACTTGTTTTACATAGAGTTATATAGGAAAAACTTTAAAAATCTTCTTGTCAGAAACCGTAAGGCATAGAGCTAAGATATTTGGTGTGCAGCATTGTCTAGTGGACCTCTACCAAGTTTGTTCAAATCATGGCCTCTGGGTCAAAAATGGCCCCGCCCCAGGGGTAACTTGTTTTACATAGAGTTATATAGGAAAAACTTTAAAAATCTTCTTGTCGGAAACCATAAGGCATAAAGCTTAGATATTTGGTGTGTAGCATTGTCTAGTGGACCTCTACTAAGTTTGTTCAAATCATGGCCTCTGGGTCAAAAATGGCCCCGCCCAGGGGGTAACTAGTTTTACATAGAGTTATATAGGAAAAACTTTAAAACTCTTCTTATGAGATACCGTAAGGCATAGAGCTTAGATATTTGGTATGTAGCATTGTCTAGTTGAAGTTTATTCAAATCATGGCCTCTGGGTCAAATTTGGCCCCACCCTGGGGTCATTGGTTTTACATAGGCTTATATAGGAAAAACTTTGAAAATCTTCTTGTCTGAAACCACAAGGCCCTGAGCCTTAAGATTTGGTATGTAGCATTGTCTAGTGGACCTCTACCAAGTTTGTTCAAATTATACCCCTGGGGTCAAATTTGGCCCCAACCCGGGGTCATTGGTTTTACATAGGCTTATATAGGGATAACTTTGAAAATCTTCTTGTAGAAGGAGAAGTAACATTTTTAGTCCAAATAATCTGGAAATTTGTCAGACAGGTTGTTTCTATGATTTCAAGCTCAAGTTCGAATACGGGCCATCTTGGTTCAAAAACTAGGTCACAGAGCCCAAAAATCAGAAATTTGTCAAAAAGGTTGTTTTGATGATTTTTAGCTCAAGTTCAAAATTGGGTCATCTGGGGTCAAAAACTAGGTCACAGAGCTCAAATATGGAAAAACCTTGTAAACGCTCTAGAGGTAACATTTTCAGTCCAAATAACCAGGAATCTGTCAGAAAGGTTGTTTCAATGATTTCTAGGTTAAATTTGAATATGGGTCATCTGAAATCAAAAACTAGGTCACAGAGCCCAAAAATAGAAAAAAACTTGTTAACATTCAAGAAGCTACTTTTCAGTCCAAATATTCTCCAAATTTGTCAGAAAAAATGTTTTAATGATTTCTAGCTCAGATTCGAATAAAGGTCATCTGGGGTCAAAAACTAGGTCACAGACCCCAAATATGGAAAAACCTTGTTAACACGCATTGAGGTAACATTTTCAGTTCAAATAACCTTGAAATTTGTCAGAAAGATTGTTTTAATGATTTCTAGCTCAATTTTGAATATGGGTTATCTGGGGTCAAGAACTAGAACACAGGGCCAAAAAGTAGAAAATCCTTGTTAATATTCAAGAGGTTACATTTTCAGTCCAAATGTCCTTAAAATTTGTCAGAAAGGTTGTTTCAATGATTTCTAGCCCAGATTAGGATATGGTTCATCTGGGATCAAAAACTAGGTCACAGAGCCCTAAAATTTTAAAACCATTTTAACTATCCAGAGGTTAGTCAATTTCAGTCCAGATATCCTGGAAATTTGTCAGATAGGTTGTTTTGATGATTTCTAGCTCAAGTACTAATATGGGTCATCTTTGGTCAAAAACTAGGTCACAGAGCCCAGATATGGAAAAACCTTGTTAACACTCAAGAGTTAAGATTTTAATTCCAAATAACCTGAAAATTTGTCAGAAAGGTTGCTTCTATGATTTCCAGCTCAACTTTGAATATGGGTCATCTGGATTAAAAAACTAGGTCACAGAGCCTAAATATCGAAAAAACTTTGTAAACACTCAGAGGCTACATTTTTAGTCCAGATGTCCTGGAAATTTGTCAGAAAGGTTGTTTTAATGATTTCAAGCTGAGGTTTGGATATGGATCATCTGGGGTCAAAAACTAGGTCACAGAGCCCAAATATGGAAAAACCTTGTTAACACTCTAAAGGCTACACTTTCAGTCCAAATAACCTTGAAATTTGTCAGAAAGATTGTTTCAATAATTTCTAGGTCAAGTTCGAATATGGGTCATCTGGGGTCAATTAACCAGGTCCATAGCAACTTTGTTAAAAGCAGTCATATTCAGGTGAGCGATATAGGGCCATCATGGCCCTCTTGTTTTTAGTCTGTTTGTATTGATTCTTATATTTTTTCATTGTCAGAAATTCTGGTGTAACATATGAAATACGTAGAGGTGGGACACAGAAAGGGGGCGATAAATTGATTGACAGTTTAGGATTTACCTATAATGTGAAAAAGGTACACATAAACTTTTCTATCATAATCTGCATTTGAACATGTTTATATTGTATGTTTTAGCGAAACTGGTGTAACATATGAGATTGTACGAGGAGGCACTACAAGGGGAAGAGATAAGTTGATTGACAGTCTGGGCTTTACATACAATATGAAGGTACTTGCTATAAACAGTCAAGATTTTAGTGGTTTAGTTCTGACTCAAGATTGTGATCCAACACATAAGAATATTGCTTTAGCATATCTGTTCTGACTAATGTTTAGTTTCCATAGACATAGAATGGTTTACCGAGTGAAATGATTATTAGAATGAACAAAACATAACATGAACTATAAAAGTAAAAATATAAAATACATTAAGTAATACCCATAGTAATAATAATAATCCACTTAAAGTAAGGCCTTGTGACATAGCATCCCTTTGTATAAAAATGTTTAGTTCAGTGGAGTATTTTCATCAAAATGTGCTGTCAATGGTTGTGTATTAACAGTGCTTTTTATGTAGGGGCAATTGTTACAAATTCATCAAATTTATAGTGTGATTACTTAAATGAATTGAAAGAAAAGAAATATGGAAAATGATTAATTATATCTTTGAAAAGTTGAAATTCTTTTACATGTGTGAGCTCGTTTTACTAAAATATTGATAATCAACCTGTTTGTTCTGATTTTGCAGCAAGGACGAGGTAACAAAAATCTTACATACTGGTGGTGTGCAGTAAGGAACACTCATCTGAGATGCCCCGCCTCTGTTGTCCAGCGGGGTAATACGTTCATGAGGGGAAAGAGAAAGCATGAACACTTAGTTGGTCAGTCCACTCCCAAACCACACTCACATAGCTCTGTCAAACGAACTCCTGTAGGCAGACCTCCAGGCTCTGCAAGGTATGTAGTCGAAAATTCCTTTTAAGAGTCAAATGAGGTGTTGAAACTCTAGACTTGGAAATAGTGGATTAGAAAAAATGCTAGGGGAATTTGACTAAGACTTCTATAGTTACTACTTTTGGTACAGGCAGGTTAAAGTCCAGCCATGGAAATAGTGGATTTAAATTATGTCAGTAAAATTTTACCATGATGGCATGACTTAGTACTTTTGCCTCTGGTGCTTGTTAGAACTGTCAGTTATTCAGGGAAGTTGAAATTATTTGAATAAACAAATTTGCAATTGATATAAAATTGATTAAGCTTATGGCTGGTGATACAAATTGAATGGTCACCTACTGCATGATACCAGCAGTTAGAAACATAAGAATTTTACAATTTAGAAAAAACATGGCCTTGCGACTGAATTTTTCACAATATGATCAGGCTACATACAATATTCCAGTGACAGTTCATACACCCTATCAGGAAGCTTGATAATTGTAATAATATTCAAATAATATTTTGTGTATAAACATTTTTATATGCCCGAAGTGACATGTTATGGTCCTGGGTGTCTGTCTGTTAGTAGTTTGTTTTCCAGAAAGATAACTTGAGAACTGTTTGGCCTACAGTCTTTTAACTTTATTTGTTGATTGCCCACATTGAGTGCATGACCCCTGTTGATTTGGGGTAAGTAGCTCAAAGGTCAAGGTCACAGTGACCTAAATTTTTTAAATCATTGTTCGTGCAGCTGTTAGCAATTTGGTTTCTGGAGGATAACTTCAGTTCTCTTTGACCTACTGTCTTCTAACTTCATATGATTATTGCCCACATTGAGTGGATGACCCCTATTGATTTTGGAGTCAAAACATGAAAGGTCAAGGTCACAGTGACCTTAACTTTGAAAACCATTTCCGCCATGTAACTTGACAGTCATTTGTTATAGAGACTTTAAACTTTATATCAGGATTGCACACATTGAGTGGCTGACCCCTATACATTTTGAGGTCAGTATGTCAAAGATCAAGGTCACAGAACCTAAATGTTTAGAATCATGTACACTCTGTAACTTACAAATGCATCATACTTAGAAAAAACACTCTTTGAGCATAGAATGTTCAGCCCAGCGGTGCTCTTGTTATAACCTTAAGATATTCTTGACAGGTTTTCCAACCTTCAGTCCGAGAAGAAGGGACGTCCCAACCCTAACTACAGGATTATAAAGGAGGGCTCAAAGGCAGGCAAAGATTTACTGCGTGACCGCTTTGGTTATACATACACACAGAAAAAGGTAGGCATGTCAGTGATGTATTATTAGTTACAGATAATATGTTTTCTTCATAAAGCTGTTCTTGCATGAGTCATCCCAGAACATTTTGATAAGACACATTCATGATAAGTTCTGTTTGTAGCTGAAACACTTAATACCGTAAGACTGTATGCTTCAGCTTCTACAGGCCATAAAGGTGCTTGGTTACCAATGCAGTTTCATTTAGATACAGCGCAGAAGAAAACAGCACATGGTATTCACTTTTATTTTTACTAGAATATCATATTCTGGAGTTAATTTGATATTAAAATTCATGTCTGTTCAGCTTGGCAGAAAGTTTAAGCATCATCTGAACTACTCTTTTTGACACTTAAGTTTGTTCCTGCCTGACAATGGTATTTGTTCTTGCCTGACATTGGTGCCTTGTATTCAAATTTAGGCTAGGGATAATACAGAAATTTATATTGTGCAGCTGTATCTACAAATGCTGAATATATTGTGCAGGTGTCTAAAGATGGTAGCAAAGTTACCTGGAGATGCTCTATAAGAAATGCCCTCTGCTGTTGTTATGCTAGTGTAAAACAAAAAGGAGAAACATTCATTCCAGGCAAAACACAGCACTCGCATTTACCTGGTGAAAACAGAAAGGCGTAAGTTCAGTTGGTAGCTTGCAAATGACTACATCTCAAGTAATTTTTTGTTATTTTGGAGTTAAAGAAACACAAGAATCCAGTAAACCTGTATCGTTGAAAAATTATGTGGTGTAAGTTTTGCAAGTTGAATAAAATTCACATTAAGAAAAATCTCCAAGTAGCTGAGTTTGAAGGGTGTATTTTGTCTTGTTTTTGTCCTATACTTGTCTAACATCATGTACTTGCTTACTAAAAACTGTACAGGATTAAGCTATTTTTCCTTAGGATATCTTTTTTTCCATTTTTTGCCTCAGAAAAAAATTTACATAAATCTTTATGACTCATAATATAAAACTTATGTTCCACTAAAGCTTTGTACTCCAACAAAAAAATATTAAATGCTACATTTTTTCCATATCTCAGAGAAAATTCAATGTTGAAGTGTAAAAGCCTGAAGAGCTAGCTCCATTGTAAATATATTTTAGTTTATATAAGGGAATCAGTTCTGAAGCCCTGGTTAAAGCATGAAACACAGTGTTGTATTTCATTAAGAGAGGGTTTATGGCAGACTGAGTTATGCCAAAGACTCATAACAGGACAGGTGTGTTTGTTTCTTATAGAGCATCTCCAGGTAAACATGTAATTGTCCATTTTTCTTGTGTTACATGTGTTGATTTGACCACTCTCTAGTAGCTGTTTTGCCTATTCCTAATTCTGCACTACTGATTACAGGTGATATACATGTATATTTTTTGTTACAGAAATTTGAAATGTGTGCTGTGATTTAAAATAGAATTGCAGTATAAAATCATTTACCTTTTGGCTGTTGAAGTTTTTTGTTGATTTTGTTGGTGATATATTACTATAATTCCATTCCACTTCAGTAGTGTTATTTGGAGGACTTTAGTGATAGAAAATCACTTACTGTCTAAACCTGCTCTCTCCCTAGATCCTCCAAACCTTACACAAACAGATGTATATGATTTTACAATATTAAGATTATTTATTATTGCTGTAGTTGTTGAAAGATGGAAGACGATACTGGATATGTTCTATAAGAAACAAACACCTTCGATGTCCTGCCATGGTTATACAGATGGGCAATAATTTTGCAGAGGGTTCACAGTCACATAAACATATGCCTGGCTCGAGGGCACCAGCGTAAGTCAGCCTACTGTTAGTTCACAGTCACATAAACATATGCCTGGCTCGAGGGCACCAGCGTAAGTCAGCATACTGTTAGTTCACAGTCACATAAACATATGCCTGGCTCGAGGGCACCAGCGTAAGTCAGCATACTGTCAGTTCAGTTTTGCATTGCCATTAGTTTAATTATAAACATACAGCCTGAAATTTAAAGTAATTTTTAGCTCCACTTTTCAGAGAAAAAAGCATCAGCGTCGACATTTGTTAACCTTTTTTGTTAAGGTCCATGTCTTAGAAACTATCAAGCTTTTCAAATTTGAAGTACTTTGACTACAAAAATGTGACTGACACCATTTCTAAAGGCACTATTCCCTCTCTCTCCCCCCAGGTGTCAAAAAAAATTGCATGAGTAGGACTTGCCCTCTCCCACTCAAATGTTTTTGCATTGCAGCCTCTTGTTTGACTTAGCTTATAATTTATTACCGAGCACTGAGAGAAGTGGAGCATCCTGTCCACAGACAGGTCTTGTTAGGTATATTTTCCAATATAATCATCATAAAAGAAATCTGAGTAAAAGGCTTTAAGGAAAGAACTAGAAGATATTTAAAGATTTCTATGCCATTATTTGAAAAGTGTGTGGCTCATAGCTTTGCTGCTGTCTGAATGTACATATGGGGCTCCATTATTTTGTCTAATCATTTATAGACCAGCAGATGACCCCTATTGATTTTGAGGTCAAAAGGTCACAGTGTTCCTTATGTTAATTCTTGTTTTCAGTGTAAGATGTGAACTTAAAGTCTTATTGTTAGAATTTCACCAAAAAATATAGTGATCTTCTGTGACAGGTGCAAGAAGTAGGGGGAAGCAGTATGTTATGGACACATTTCTAATTTTCACATGTATTTGTTTAATATCTAGTCCTTTACATACTAAGTTGCTTAGAAAATACACCAGGAAGGAAAAAGCTTAGAACAGACTTGTACATTTTTTACAGCTCTGAGCATGATGTGCTACCAAAGATGAATGCAGAGGGAAATGTTAATGATCACTTTGATGAATATAGTGATGACTACGAGACTGCAGGTTCGAGTGGGTCAGCCAGTCACAACTATCACTCGTACAACAAGAACACTAATAGCCTTTATTCAGGCTTTGGTACAAGCCCTGTGAAGAAAGTGTCCAAGCAACAGCGAATGTTTGCTAAGGAAAGCAAGAGAGTAAGGGCTGTTACAAATGTTTGTTGTCTTGTATTATTACATAATTGTTCAACATTGCCACTTTGTGGTGAGAGTTTGGAGTTGAGGTAAAAAAAAGGGCTTTTTAAGGCATTTTAGCTCCCTCTTATTCAGAGATAAGTTGTAAAGTTCTTCATCAGAACCTAAATCCACTTAAGGATTGAAAACCTTAAAAATTGTTTTAGGAAGAAGAGTTAGTCCTTAGAGATACTGAAACATTTTGAATGGTTAGTCAAACTTCTCATTTTCATATTAAATTTTCAGTAGAGTTACTGATAGGGTTTAGTGTATAGTTATTTTTTTTTTCCAGAAAGATCATCCTACATTTCTTGGACCAAGCTGCACCATCAATCTTACTAAATGTGATGACCTCGACTGTAACTGTAAGATGGTACATTGTCCATTCTGTGATCCCAGCCATTTTATACCTGCCAAAGCTGGAAGGGTGCAAGACCACCTTGAGCTGACACACTTTGCTCATGGTGTACAGTATGATGGTAAGTAATAGGAGATACTCCGGGAAGGTATGAATGGAATGTTATAACAATGTTTTGATCATGGAGTGCAGGTTGTACTTAACATTGTTAGAGATTGCTGGAGACAAAAAGCCCAGTGTGCCACCATTAAAGTGAAAACCAATAAGACCGATTTTGATGCTATGTTAACATACTGTTAATGTATTATAGTAATCCTTAAATTATGTACCTATCAAAATTCTTCCCAAGGTTTAAGTAGAAATATACAAATGTCATTTTCTGTGATGGGCTTGGTTGTATACGCCATATGCAGCTGCTTGTGATGTCACGCTGTTAAGCGGGGACAGTTAAAATACCAGCAGTTTCATTTAAAGGTTTTACTCTAATGAGCTGTATTTCTTTGAAGTTTTTTTTTTTGTCAGTTTTTTCCACATGAAAAGTTATAAGTACATGTACTTGAAAAAAATAGCATGTTACAGTATATCTGTTTCAATGG